>JAKSZT010034297.1:9939939-9975681 GCA_026826555.1 Tolypeutes matacus
CCTATCTCACCCCCTATACAAGAATCAACTCAAAATGGATCAAAGATCTAAATATAAAAGCCAGAACCATAAAACTACTGGAAAAATGTAGGGAAACATCTTCAAGACCTTGTAGTAGGTGGTAGTTTCTTGGACCTCACACCCAAAGCACGTGCAACAAGAGAAAAATTAGATAAATGGGACCTCCTCAAAATTAAACACTTTTGCACCTCACAAGAATTTGTCAGAAGGGTCAAAAGGCAGCCAACTCAATGGGAAAAAATATTTGGAAATCACATATCTGATAAGGGTTTAATATCCAGGATATATAAAGAGATGTTACAGCTCAACAGTAAAAAGACAAATGACCCAATTAAAAAATGGGCCAAAGACTTGAATAGACATTTCTCCGAAGTAGAAATACAAATGGCAAAAAAACACATGAAGAAATGCTCAACATCACTCATGATTAGGGAAATGCAAATCAAAACTACAATGAGATATCATTTCACACCTATCAGGATGGCCACTATTAAAAAGACAGAGAACTATAAGTGTTGGAGAGGATGTGGAGTGATAAGAACACTTCTTCACTGTTGGTGGGAATGCAGGATGGTACAACCACTATGGAGAACTGTTTGGCAGTTCCTAAATAAGTTGAAAATAGATTTGCCATGTGACCCTGCAATACCACTACTGGGTAATACCCAGAAGAACTGAGAGCAGTGACACGAACAGACATCTGCACACCGATGTTCATAGCCACATTATTCACCATTGCCAAAAATTGGAAACAGCCCAGGTGTCCATCAACAGATGAATGGATAAACAAACTGTGGTCTATTCACACCATGGAATATTATGCAGCTGTAAGAAGAAATGAAGTCATAGAGCATATGGCAACATGGATGAACCTGGAGGACATTATGTTGAGTGAAGCAAGCCAGACACAAAAGGACAAATACTGTATGAATGCATTACTATGAAGCAAATATATTGTGTAATATATTGTTTGATTCACAAAAAACAAAAACAAAAAAACAAACAAAGAACAAAACAACAACAATCAATTGAGCCACATCTGCTTCCCTCTTTTTTTTTTTTTTTTTTTTTTAAAGATTTGTTTTATTTATTTATTTATCCCCCCTTGCTGCTGGTGCTGGCTGTGTCCATTTGCTGTGCTTTCTTCTATGTTGGCTTGTCTTGCTTTGCTGAGACATCTTGCTTCACCAGCTCACTGCACTGCGCGGGCTGGCTTGCCTTCGCCAGGAGGCCTGGGGACTCAAACCGTGGGCCTCCTATATGGTAAATGGGAGCCCAACCAATTGAGCCACAGCCACTTCCCAAACAATGCACTCTTTTTTTTTTTTTTTTTTTTTAAGATTTTTAATTTATTTATAACAATGCACTCTTAAACAACAAATGAGATAAAGAAGAAATCACAAGGGAAATTAGGAAATATCTTGAGATTAATTAAAATGAAAACACAACCTACCAAATCTTATGGGATGCAGCAAAGGCAGTGCTGAGAGGGAAATTTATAGCTCTAAGTGATTTTTAAAAAAAGACAGATTTCAAATTAGAGACCCAACCTCAAAACTGGAGGAACTAGCAAAGAAAAACTAAAACCAGAGTGAGCAAAAGGAAGGAAATAACAAAGATTAACACAGAGATAAATGAAATAGTGTATGGTTGTTTGAAGCTGTATGTACCCCAGAAAAACATGTTGCTAGATCTAATCCATTCCTATGTATGTGAACTCATTGTAAGTAGGACCTTTAAAAAAAATACAACTTTACTTCATATTTAAAAAAAATAATAAAACAAGAGACAAAAGTCACTTCAACAAGTTATGAAAGCATTTTTGCAAAAAATATTCTGCCCAGGTACTTTTATCTCATCTAATCCCAAAAACAAACTTAATTGTTTCTTCAGTGTTCAGAAAGATGTACAGATGATCACTGATTAGTTAAATGCTAATGAAAAGAATGAAGAGGCAGAAAACGCTTAGTCTTATTCATATATCACAAAACCAAACCCAATATTCTTTTTTTGACCTTTAGCATATATATATAGTACTTTCTTTGCTTTTGCTACAAAAATATTAACTATAGTCTGTAAGTTACAATAGTTTTATTTTCCCACGTACCACCATATTCTTAATACCTTGTAGTAGAACTTTCTTGTATTTATATTATTAACCACAAATCTCATATACTGCCAAAATCACTGTTATACATTCTCTATATTATTCTCCAGCTGTCTTACAGCTAACACTAACCTCCCTAGATTACTCGTTTTAGCCATAATCATATCCATAGATCAAAAGTGTTTGTAACAGTTATTATAATGTGCTGCCATCAACTCCATCCATTATCACATATTTACAATTGACCTTATTAAACATTCTACATACACCCAGCATCAGCTCCCTCTTCTCAACCCATATGCCATCTCCCACTAACCTACATTCCATAGTCCACTTCTATAAGTCTACTCATCATATATAATTCATACCACTGAATAAAATATTTGTCCTTTTGAATCTGGCTTATTTCATTCAATATAAAGTCCTCCGGATTCCTCCATGTGACTGTCATATGCTTCCCCAACTGATTTCTTCTTACAGCTGAATAGTATTCCATTGTACTTATATGCCACATTTTGTTTACCCTTTCACCAGTTGATGGACACTTAGACTGTTTCCATCTTTTAGCAATTGCGAATAATACCACTATGAATGTCGGTGTGCAAATATCTGTTTGCATCTTTGCTTTCAGTTCTTCTGAATATATTCATAGTAATGGGATTTCCAGATAATATTGCAGTTGTATATTTAGCTTCCTGAGGAACTGCCAAATCATCTTCCGTAGAAGCTGCACCATTTTATACTTTCATCAACAGTGAAGGTGTGTTCCTATTTCTCCATATCCTCTCCAGCACTTTTATGGGTTTTTTTATAATGGCCATTATGTATGGTATGAAATGATATCTCATTGTAGTTTTGGTCTGCATTTCCCTAATAGCTAGTAATACTGGGCATCTTTTCATGTGCCTTTTGGTCATTTGTGTTTCCTCTTTGGAAAAATGTCACTTCAAGTCTTTTGCCTATTTTTACATTGGATTACTTGTTTTGTTATTACCTTGTGTGATCTCTTTATATAATACGGAAATCAAATCTTTGTCAGATATTTGGTTTCCAAAGGTTTTTTTCCCATTGAGTCAGCTTCCTTTCCACCTTAACAAAATTGTTTGTCATACAAAAGTATTTACTTTTGAGGCAGTTCCATTTATCTGTTTTTTCTTTCATTGCTCATGCCTTAGGTGTAAGGTTCAATAAACTACCACCTAGAGTAAGTAGGAGCTTTTGATAAGGTTACTTCAATTAATAAGGTGCTGTCCACCTCAGTTAAGATGGGTCTTAATCCTATTATTGGAATCCTTTATAAGTAGAATGAAATTCAGACAGATGAAAAGAAAAAGCCACAGAGGGACGATCCAGAAGCTAGACACCAATGGAATCCAGAAGAAAATGGAGAGAGCTAGAGACACCGCCATGTGCA
The DNA here is from genome assembly GCA_026826555.1 of Tolypeutes matacus. NCBI lineage: Eukaryota > Metazoa > Chordata > Mammalia > Cingulata > Chlamyphoridae > Tolypeutes > Tolypeutes matacus. The sequence goes on from JAKSZT010034297.1 coordinate 9,943,482, forward strand.
TTGCCATGTGGCACACTAAGAACTAAGGATCACTAGCAGCCAGCCCCAGAATACCAGTCTTTGGGAAAAAAGCATTGTCTTGATGCTTTCTTTTGCCTCAAAACTGTAAACTAAAAAAAATTTCCACTGTTTAACTAGACTCATTTCATGTTATTTTTGCTTAAGCAGGCTAGGAAACCAGAACATAAAGAATAAAGAAAATAGAATAAGTAAAAACAAAGGTTTATTTATTTATCTATCTATTTATTTAGGTAGGCAAAAAAGTAAAGAGCTTATTAAAAAACAAGAAAAGAGATAGGAACACAACCCGAGATGCAGGTTGCAGGTGTGCTACAGGGTGAGACACACATGTGGGGCCCCAGATTAGGCCTTTTAAGACATTTTTTCCTCTCTTTTCCTAATGCTGGGGAGGGGCTCCACCTGTTTGCTCTTCTGACTGGTTGTCCCACCTGTTTGCTCTCATGGGGCCAATGGTGAGGCCTTTTGTTTGGAGTTATCCAGGGCTTCCCTTTGACCATGGAAAGAGTTCCAAATGGGACCTCATGGCTAGGGTCTAGGTAGGGTCTTTCTGACTTTGTTCTTAATAGCAGGGGGTTTCTGGGTGGGGTCTCACAGCCATGTTCTCTGCCAGATCCCAGCTGTTTTCCCTCTTTCCTAATACTAACCTCCCTCAGCTCCCCCCTCAGAGAGTTTACACCCTTATTCTTAAGGGGGATCTGAATGGTGAATGTCATTCTTCTGTAGCTGCTTCCTGCTGGTTAGGGGGAGTAGGCCCTGTCTGACAGAGTGTAAAACCCTCTGGGTATTCTTTTTCAGCTGAGGGAAGATGGGTCAGTCACCATGGTTGGAACTGGATGAAATCCCTGCATGACTAATATCTTGTTCTGGAAGGCATTGATTCTAGAAGAAATAAACATATAATTTTGAAGATACATGGTCCTACTAAAAGGATAAAGAATATGGTGGTAAGTGGCCAAAAAATGGGGGCCCACCATGACATACTGGACCATGAGAAAGGCCATATGCCTTCCAAAGTTGATGGGAAACAGCATTTTTCCTTGAGTTCTTTTTTTTGCTGTTGGTTAACTCTAGGGAGAGATTGTGGTAGACCTGCTGGGTTTGGTATAAACTGCCAACCCCAGTCCCCACAATGGTGGTTATGCCTAGGACAGCTAGGAGAGGTATGAAGAGAGGCACTGCCCTAGACATGTACTCACAAAGACAGTATAGGCAACAAGACAAGCATAGGGAATGCAAAATAAAGACAGCACTTAAGAGAGCCTTTCCTTTCCATATAGACATGTTCATGAACTACTTAGAAATGAATTAAGTTTACCAAGACTTTTAATATGTTCAATATCCTTCTGCATATGATCTAGAACAGAAGAGATATTATCATATTCACCAGGCATATAGGTACAGTAGTTAAAACTAGCTAATGCACAAGTTCCTTTTTGAGCTACAGTTTATAGATCTGTGCTCCAGGTTTGCAATACCATACATGTTGTCTCTCCATAGGAGCAGGACATAATGCCAGTTGTGTTTGTTTAAGTTCTGCTCACATTACTGTGGTAATTATTGCTCCACTTGATATGTCCTTCACACAGCCAGCATGCTGAAGCACTGTTCTTGGAGGGAAGCCCTAGTGTTCCACCAGCCTGGTTCATAGCACACCGTTCAGCACTATGAAACAGAACTGGTCTGGGGGCAATGTCCATTACAATTCTGGCCATATCAAGCCATCACCAGATGCTGCAGGAGTCTGAACCTGCAACATACTATCCATCCACTTCAGGAGCATGTTGAGATGTGGTAGATACTTTCATTGTTTCAGGGGTCATAGTGACCAACCTAGCCAATAACACAAATGGAGAGGCATCATGCAGGCTGCTGAAGGCCTGGTTTGAATGCACAATAGAGTTTGACAATATTGAAGTATCTTTTAATTTTTATATATTTTCAAAACACTTCCAATGAAATGTATAACTTATCAAATGAACTTAACTATTTTAGTACTTTACTTTTTACTTTTACATCTTTACCTGATTATGTTAATTAACAGGTATTTTACTTTAGCAGTGCAGGAAAAACTACTTTCTCCATTATTTTATGAAAACCTAAAATTCTCAATGTAATCAAAGTTATCTTTCCTTTAGCACCACTTTAATATGCAGATTGAGGTGGCCTCAGGACAGGGTTTTCCTGTTATGAAGTTGCTTTGTTATCAATATTAGTTTAGGTTTCTAATTAATAATGCCTTCCTAGAATTAGCCATTTAAATACTTCAGTTTAGAAAATGCTTTTTACAAACTTCCTATAAGTAGACATAAGCAAAGGCAAACTGTTTAAAATTACCATCACAATAACAAACATAAGGGAGGGTGAGGCTTGACTTGAGATAACTATAAACAAAGGTAAGTTTAATTTAGAATTACCATCACAATATTAGGTCTGGGGGAGAAGCTAGTCTCAAAATAACCATAATTGCCATTACTATATCAGGCATACACTATATGAGGCTAGACCTGAAGTAACCATAAACAAAAGTAAATTAGTCTAAGATTACCATTACAATAGTAGGTCTAGGTCAAATCCACCTAGTTATAGCAGTTTCAGTTCTTGCTGTTTTATAATGTAAAGGCATCTACATAATGATCTTAATTCTTAGTTACAGTTTCTAGTAAGTTTCCACTTAAAAACAAATTGGGCACTTTCATTTATTAACTAAGCAACTAAAACTTGCTAAGTTTTTCTGGCTTTTCCAGCAGTTAAACTAATTCCACTTTTGATTTCTTTTATACATCGAATTCAATTGCAAGATAGTCTTGAGATTTAAAGACTAATTTTTAGGTTACCTTTCACTGTTATCCAATTTGTAACAGGCAAACCCCAAATCTGATTTATGAGTTCCTAGGCACAAACAGACTAATAAAGTTAAAGTAAGCAAGGATTAGAACAGAAGAGAGAAATTTTATATACTTACTTAGCATAGGGAAAGACTTGATGGAAGCCATTCTCCAGGAACTTTTTAATCTTAATTGATGGCATATGAGGAGGTTCCTTAGTCTACAGAGGAGAGGTTTAGTAAACAGCCTAGATCTTTTTTTCAAAAATTTTTATTTATTTACTTTATTTTTCTTTCTTTATCCCCCCTCCCACAGATGGTTCTCTCATCTGTCTGCTCATTGCTTGTTCACCTTCTCCAGGAGGCATCAGAAACTGAACCCTGGACCTCCCAAATGAGAGGCAAGTGCCCAACAGCCTGAGCCACATCCACTTCCTATAGGCTGTGGTGTCTGCTGGCTTGTGGCATCTGCTTTTTGTGGCAGTGGTGGCATCTAGTTTGTTGTGATGGGGGTGGCATCTAACTCATTGTGGCAGGGGTGGCACCTGCTCATCTTCTTTTAGGAGACACCAGGACTCAAACCCAGGACCTCCCATGTGGTAGGTGAGTGCCCAACTGGATGAGCCATATCTGCTTCCCATAGCCTAGATCTTGATTCCCCATTCACTCCCGTTATTAGGCACATCTGAGGCTAGAGATATCTGGAGTGCGTAAAGTGGCTTCCATGTTTATTAAGAAATTAATGATTTTACTGTCACGTCAAGGGTCACCTGAGGCTCCTCCTGGTTGATGGTTGATGCATGGCTTCAGGTCCCTTCATTCTCCCCTGGGGCACAGCCCTGGTCGTCCAGGTATTGAGGCAGCTTGGGGTCAGGTTCCTGCTGACATGGAGCCTGGATTCGGGTGGCCTTGAGGTGATGGTGACTTTAATGGTGGCAGCTAAAAGGTGAGCCTGTCCTGGGCCCCATGCCTGCCACTCCTTACCTTCTCCATCTTGGCAGTATGGTCTTGATTGTTGAAAACAGAGAAGTTTGTTTCTAAATGGGAGTTAATGGAAGTTTGGAGGCCCTGGAGAACTTTTTTGCAGCTTGTTATGGATATCTGAGGCAAACTGGCTAATAAAGTGAGTCCCTAGGAGGGTCAGAGGCCATGTGGTCACATTTCTCTTTAAAGGCATGAGGATATGTACTACCAAATCGATTTTATTAAGCTCAGGGGAATTACTCAGAGGCAGCACAAAAACTGAGCTTTATTTCAAGGAAAGCTGGTAGAGGCAATAAAAAATACCCTCTGATAATTCTTGTCTCTTGGGGCATATATGAAAAGCGCACAGCTAATATCATACTTAATGGTAAAATAATTTCCCTCTAAAATCAGGAACAAGACAAGGATGTCCACTGTCACAACTATTATTCAATATTGTACTGGAAGTTCTAGTCAAAGCAATTAGGCAAGAAAGAGAAATAAAAGGCACCCAAATAGGAAAGGAAGAAGGAAAACTTTCCCTATTTGCTGATGATATGATCCTAGATACGGAATACAATCCACAACAAAATTCTTCGAGCTAACAAATGAATTCAACAAAGTGGTAGAGTACAAGATCAACAACAACAAAATCAGTAGTGTTTCTATATACTAGTAATAAGCAATCTGAGGAGCCAATCAAGAAACAACATTCTACTTACAATAGGAGCTAAGAGAATCAAATATCTAGGAATAAATCTAACCAAGGATGTAAAGAACCTGTACACCGAAAACTGCAAAACTAAAAGAAATCAAAGAAGACCTAAATAAATGGAAGGATACTGTGTTTATGGATTGGAAGACTAAATATTGTTAAGATGTCAGTTTTACCCAAAGTAATTTATAGATTCAATGCAGTCCCAATCAAAATTCCAACAGCTTTCTTTGCAGAAATGGAAAAGCCAATCATCTAATTTATATGGAAGTGTAAGGGTTCTGGAATATCCAAAGCCATCATGACAAAGAACAAAGTTGAAAGAATTACACTTCCTAATCTTAAAACTTATTACAAAAGCACAGTTAACAAAACAGCATGGTACTGGCACAAGGACAGACATATAGACCTATGAAATTGAATTGAGAGTTCATAATTCAGCCCTCACATATACGGGCAACTCAAGGTGGGAAAGAACACTCACTTGCTAAAGAACAGCCCCTTTAACAAATGGTCCTGGGAATACTGGATCTCTATATGCCAAAAAAAAGTTTTGTTAATGAAGAGTGGTGATGATAGCACAACAATGTAAACATAATTAACAGTACTGAAGTATGTATTTGAATGTGCTTAAAGGGGAAATTTTAGGTTGTATATATGTTACTAGAATAACAATTTTTAAAAATTTCAATGGGAACAACACAAACAGTGAACACTAAGGTAAACCATGGTCTATATTTTATAATTTAATTATCAAAATGTGCTAGCATTAATTGTAGCATATGTACCACACTAAGGGAAGGTATTAATAATAGTATGGTATCAGGGAACCCTGTTTTTTATGCATGATTCTTCTGTAAACCCAACAACTTCTCCAGCAAAAACAAAAACAAAAAAAAGTATTTAACTCCAGAGGCTGGATGAGATCACCTATGGGCTGAACGCACAGTGGAGGAAAACAGGTTACAGAACTCTTGCTTTTCCGTTTGCTTCTCAGGCATTGCCCTTAGTAGCAGGAGCTGCTAGCCAGTCTGAACCTCACGGATCAGCAAATAGGGGTAGGGAGAGCAGTGAGAGGTTTCCACACTTCCTTAGGAACTCCACCCACCAGGCTTATAGAGATACGATGGTGGAAGGAATGGGTTTTTATTAATGTTCAAAAGATTTTACATTGTGTTTCTAGATTGTACCTTCTGTTAGTTTAAAAAAAAAACGACAATTTGAGATATAATCTACACCTATTTTTTTTAAAGATTTTATTTATTCATTTATCCCCCCCCTGCTGCTCGAGCTCGCTGGGTCAGCCAACCACGCCGTGCGGGCGGGCTCGCCCTCACCAGGAGACCCCGGGAACCGAACCCTGGGCCTCCCACATGGTAAATGGGAGCCCTACTGATTGAGCCACAGCCGCTTCCCTTAATGCACCTATTTAAAACATCCAATTCAGTGGTTTTTAGTATATGTAACCATCACTACAATCTATTTTAGAACATTTTCATCATCCCCCAAAGAAACCTTATACACATTAGCAGTCACTCTGCATTTGCCCCCATGTCTAGCCAGTGACTAATCTACTTTCTGTCTCTATAGATTTGTCTCTTCTGGACATTTCATATAGATGGAATCATACAAAACATGGTCTTTTGTGGCAGGCTTCTTTCACTTAACATAATGTTTCCAAGGTTCACCCATGTGGTGGCAGGGATCAATACTTCATTCTTTTTAAAGTGCCATATACATTCCACTGTATATGGATACACCACAATTTATTTACCCATTATTAGTTAATGGACATTTGAGTTTACAACTATTATGAATTACGTGGCTATGAACATTTGCCTACAAGTATTTGAATGGACATATGTTTTCATTTCTTTGGGTATATACCCAGGATTGAAATTGCTGGGTCTTATGTTAACACCATGTTTAATATTTTGAGGAACTGCAAAACAGTCTTCCAACATGGCTGCACCATTTTGCATTCCCATCAGCAATGTATGAGAGTTCTAATTTCTCCACATCCTTGCCAATACTTGTTATTACATGTCTTTTTAAAATTAAGGCCATCCTAATGGGTGTGAAGTGGCATCTCATTTTGGCTTTGATTTGCATTTCTCTAATGACTAATGATGTTGAGCACCTTCTCATGTAATTGTTGGGCATTAGAACATCTTTTCTGGAGCAACATCTGTTCAGGTACCTTTCCCATTTTCAGTTGGGTTTGTCTGTTTATTGTTGAGTAGTAAGCATTCTAGATACAAGTCCCTTAACAGGTATATGATTTGCAAATGTTTTCTCCCATTCTGCATGTTGTCTTTTCACTTTCTTGACGGTGCCCTTTGAAGCACTAAAGATATTAATTTTGATGAAGTCCAATTAACTAATTTTTCTCTTTTATTGTTTATGCTTTTGGTGTCTTGTCCAAGAAGGTTTTGCTTAACTCAAGATCACAAAGCTTCATTTCAATGATTTCTTCTCAGAGTTTTATACTTTCAGCTCTTACATTTAGGTCTATGATTGATTCTGTGGGATAGTGGGATCTTCTTTTTTTAAATCCAGTGTGACAGTCTCTGTCTTTTGGTTGGATTGATTAATTCATTTTCATTTCAAATTATTGTTGACAGGATGGATTTATGTGTACCATTTTATGTTTTCTAAAGGTCTCAGATCTTTTTTCCTTCTCTGCTCTTTTTTTTTTTTTTTCCCCATTATGTGAATATTTTCTTTGGTAACATTTCACTTTCTTTCCTGGTTTTTTCCAATATATTTTTGAGCTATTTTCTTAGTGTGTTTTCTAGGACTTACAATATACATCTTAACTTACCAGAATCGACTTCAGATTTATATTAACTTAATTCCAGTGATATATAGAAATGTTATTCCTAAATAACTCTGTTCCCTCTTTCCTCTTTTTGTGCCATTTTTTTGTTATACAAATTAAATCTATATATGCTAAAAGCCCACCCATACGTGATATGTTATAATTATTACTTTACATACTTTTAAATAGTTTTAAAGATGAGAGAAGAAAGGAGAGAAACTATACATTTATGGAATTTGCAATATTAACCTTTTTTTTTGCCTTTTCTAATACTCTTCATTTGTTTCTGTGGATTTGAGTACCCTTGGGTGTCATTTCCTTACTCCAATTCAGCTTTGATCCCACTGGCCTACTTTTTGCTGTTATTGTCAAATATATGTCTATATATTATAGGGTCAACAACACAATTATAGGCATACTGTTTTATACAATTGTTTTATTAAATCAGTTCAGAGAAGAAAGGAGATGAATTCCCTACATAATTACTACATAATTCCTTATACTTGGGACTTACACTTGGGACTGCCTCTCACTCACTATATGCTAACTTAAAGCCATTCATCAGGGAGTCAAGTACGAATCTGAAAATTAAATACTCAACAGACTCCTTTTTTTGAGCTGTATGGTGAATGCCCCATTGCTGTCTATTACAGGGACATTTTAGTAGTTGTGTATTTTTTTTAAATAAAAAAAAGATTATATTGCCTTTTATAATTACCTATATAATTACCTTTACTGGAGCTATTGTTTTAAAAAGTGGATTTGAATTACTATCTGGTATTTATTGTATGGTGAATTACTCTGGTATTTATTGTATGGTGGCTCTTGTAGCAGCAAATTTTGTCAGTTTTTGTTTATCTGGGAATGACTTTATTTTGCCTTCATTTTTTAAAAAAAAATTTTATTTTGAAGTAATTTTGAATTTAGAGGACAGTTGCAAATATAATACAAACCCCAGACAGATAACTCCAACATAACCCTCACCCAGATACCCAGATCCACCAATTTTAACTTTTCCCACTTTTGCCATATTCTCTTTTTCTTTCCTCCCTCCCTCCCTTCTCTCTCCCTTTCTTTCTCTCTTTCGCTCCCTCCCTTCCTCCCTTCCTCCCTCCCTTCCTCCCTTCCTCCCTTCCTTCCTTCCTCCCTTCCTTCTCTCCTTCCCTTTCTTCCCTTTCTTTCTCTCTCTCTCTCTTCCCTCCCTCCCTCCCTTCCTTCCCTCCCTTCCTCCTAGCTTCTATCTATTTATCTATCTATCTATCTACCTACCTACCTACCTACCTACCTATCTACTGAACATTTAAGAGCAGGTTGCACACATCATACTCGTTGAACACATAATACTTTCATGTACATTTCCTATTAACAAGAATATTCACTTTTGTAATAACCTGAAGTACACTTATCAAGTTAAAAATTTAATAGTGACATAAAGCTTACCTACTATATTCCAATTTTTCCTATGTCCCAATAATATCCTTTGGAGCCTCTTCTCCTCCATTCTTAAATCCCATCCATAACCCTTTATTGCATTTAAATGTCATCATCTCCTTAGTTTCTCTCTCTCTCTCTCTTTTTTAAATTGTGGAAACATATATCAACATAAATCTTTCCATCCCAAATCCTCTCAAGCATTCAGTAGGATTAATCACATTCACCACCATCTATTACTAGAACTTTCCCTTCACCCAAACTCCACACTCATTTTGCATTAAATCGCCACTGCCATTGGCCCCACCCCCACCCCATGCCCTGGTTAACCTGTTTACTTTCTGTCTCTATGAGTTTGCATATTCTCTGATATTTTCTTTGTGGTTAACATGGGGCTTAAATTTATCTTAAATCTATAAGAATCTCGCATGCTTTTTAAAAAATATTATTTTTCATTTTTAAAGAAGCTTTAGATTGAGCCCCCCCACCTACCACATGGGAGGTCCCAGGTTCAGTTCCCAGTGCCTCCTAAAGAGAATACTGGCAGAGAGCACAAGACAAATGGACACAGAGAGCAGACAGCCAGTGCAAAACAACGGGGGGTGTGTGTGTGGGGGAATAAATAAATAAAATAAATCTTTAAAGTATATATCTATATAGGGGATTCCCATATACCCCCCTCCCTCCCCCTCCCACACTTTCCCACATTAACAACATCTTTCATCAGGGTGGTACATTTGTTGCAATTGATGAACACATATTGAATCCTTGTACTAACCAAGGACTATAGTTTATACTTTGCCCCGCACAATTTTATAGGTTTTGACAAAATATATAATGGCCTGTATCTGTCATTGCAATGTCATGCAGGACAAATCCAGTGTCCCAAAAATGCCCCAATGTTATACCTATTCTTCCTTCTCCCTCCCCTCAGAACCTCTGGTGGCCACTGCCTTTACATCAATGATACAAGTTTTTTCATTGCTAAAATAATGATGTCTACTTTAGTCCATAGTTGCTTTCCCCTCTTATGTTTGTTCATTCCTCAGTCTTGACGATTTTTGGATAGTGATGCCCACTCACCCTGCCTCCGATTGGAAGGGCCTTATATCCCATAGGGCAGATGGGTGGAACCGTATTGTTTGCAGTTGCAGAAACTCTCCACTTTCTGGGATGGGCATTGTCCATCACCATCTTTCTGTTAGTTGTCCTGGGGGAGTCCGATGAACTGGTGTGTAGGTGTTGCAACTCTGCTGAGATTCAGGGCTCAACCGACATATGATTAGACCAAAGATTTAAGTCTCTGAGACATATATTTAACAAATATATTTAAAAATATAGGTTCAACTAAAAGGGGCAGAAGAGCCATGTGTAGGGAAATTATAAACAAGCCTAACTCTGTTACACTGGGCAGCATATATTCCAAACAAATCAATTTCATTGATACATATTAATAAAGCATAAATCCATACAAGGTGTACAATAAATGGTATTTGGTATAATCACATAGTTGTGCATTCGTCACTACAACCATTATTAGCGCATTTTCCTTATTCCAATTATAAGAAAAATAAAAAAAAAACACCAAAACTCATCACCTCTCAATCTCTCTATGCTTCTGTACATAGCTGCTATTCTGCTTCCTCTCTCTAGTTTATTTGCATTTATATTTTGTAAAAACAGTCTAATTTAAAATACAAAAATACCCATATTCATATTTCACACGAGGTTTCACTGTTATACAGTCTCATGTTACATTATTTAACTTTCCTCTAGTAATATTCATGTCCTTAGACTTTCCCTATCATAGCCATACAATAGCACTGCTAGTTACTAACACTATAATGTTCTTTCACTATTTTTATTCATTTCCAAAGATTTACAAACTACCTTTTTACCAATTCTGTACAGATTAACCCTCAGCTTTCCATTCTCTACCCTCATTGTATTTTCTGGTGACCTATAGTCTAATTATTAACTCCATGAGTTTACACAATATATTTACTTCATAATGGCACAGTCATACAGTATTTGTCCTTTTGTGTCTGGCTTGCTTCACTCACACAATGTCCTCTAGGTTTATCCATGCTGTCATATGCTTCACGATTTATTGCTTCTTACAGCTGAATAATATTCTATCACGTGTATAAACCACAATTTGTTTATCCATTCATCAGTTGATGGACACCTGCGTTGTTTCCATGTTTTGGCAGTTGTGCATAACTCAGCTGTGAACGTTGGTGTGCAGCTATCAGTTTTTCTGGGTCTATACCAAGTATCGCTATTGCCATGTCACCTGGCAAATCTATATTAAACTTCCTTAGGAACTGTGTGCAGTTAAATCTTCAATTTTAGTTCTTTCTTCTTTTTTAATGTAAGCATTAAGTGCTATAAATTTCATTCTTAGCACTGCCTTTGCAGTATGCCATATTAAAAATTTTTTTTTCAATTATTTTTAATCGCATAGGTTTTGATATGTTATGTTTTCATTTTCATTTGTCTCAAGAAATTTACTAAGCTCTCTTGTAACTTCTTCTCTGACCCACTGATTATTTAAGAGTGTGTTGTTTAATCTCCATATATTTATGAATTTTCCCTTTTTCCATCCATTATTGATTTCCTGCTTCATTCTGTTATGATCAGAGAAAGTGTTTTGTATAACTTTAATATTTTTAAATTTATTGAAACCTGTCTTGTGACCCAATAGTTTTTATCTTGGAAAAGGATCCATGAGTGCTTGAAAAGAATGCATATCCTGGTCTTTTGGGGGTATAATGCTCTATAAATGTCTGTTAGGTCTAGTTCATTTACCATATTATTCAAACCCTCTGTTTCTTTATTTATCCTCTGTCAAGATGTTCTATCCAATGCTGAGAGTGGTGTATTGAAGTCTCCAACTATTATTGTAGAGAGATGTCTATTTTTCTCTTCAGTTTTGCCAGTGTGAGCCTCATGTATCTTGGAGCACCCAGGTTAGATGCATAAATATATAATAATATAGTTATTTTTTCTTGATGAGTTGCCCCTTTTATTAATATATAGCAACATTCTTCATCCCTTATAACACTTTTGCATTTAAAACCCATTTTGTCCGATATTAGTATTGCTACTCCAGCTCTTTTTTGGTTACTATTTGTGTGGAATATCTTTTTCCAACCTTTCACTTTTACCGTGGTTGCATCCTTATATATAAGGTGCGTCTCTAGTAGACACCATATAACTGGCTCATACTTTTAAAATCCAATCTATCAGTCTATGTCTTTTGATTGGGGAGTTCAAGCTATTAACATTCAATGTTATTACTGTAAAGGCATTACTTACTAAATTCATTTTGTCCTTTGGCTTTCTGTTGTCATATCTTAATATTGTCTGTCTTTTTACCCTTTAAGTTACACTTACTAATAATCTTCATTTCTATACTCTTCTCCAATTCTCTCACCCTTGATTTTCCTTTCAGGCTGCAGCACTCTCTTTAGTATCTCTGTAATTCTGTTCTTTTGGTAGCATACTCTTTCAGGTTTGTTTGTCCATGAAGACTTTAAACTCACCCTCATTTTTGAAGGACAGTTTTGCCAGCTATAGAATTCTTGGCTGACAGTTTTTCTCTTTCAGTACCTTAAATACATCATACCAATTTCTTCTTGCCTTCGTGGTTCCTAATAAGAGGAACTTAATGTTATTGAGATTCCCTTGTATGTGATGCTTTGCTTTTCTCTTGCTGCTTTCATAATCCTCTCTTTATCTCAGATATTTGTCATTCTAGATAGTAGGTGTCTCGGAGTAGGTCTCTTTGGATTTATTCTGTTTGGAGTGTATTGTCTTTTTTGGATATTGATATTTATGTCTTTCATACTGGTTGGGATGTTTTTGGTCATTATTTCCTCAAATATTCTTTCTGCCCCTTTTCCATTTTCTTCGCCTTCTAGGACATTGATAACTCATATATTCATGTGTTTCACATTGTTATTCATTTCCCTGAGACCCTGTTCCATTTTTTCTGTTCTTTTCTCTTTCTCTTCTCCTGTCTTTTCCAGTTCAGATGTTATGTCATTGAAATCACCAATTCTGTTTTTGAGCAATTCCAATCTGCTTTTATGTACTGCTAATGTATTTTAAATCTCATCCATAGTACCTCATTCCCATAAACTCTGTTACTTTCCTTTTCAGGCTTTCAAATTGTTCTTCATGCTCACCTAGTGTCTTTTTTTTTTTTTTTTTTTTTAAGACTTACTTATTTATTTTACTTTTATCCCTTTACCCCACTCCCGTTTTTTTGCTGTTTTTGTGTCCATTCGCTGGGCAATTTTCTGTGTCTGTTTCCTGCCCCCTCTTCTCATCCTTCTCCTCCTGTCTTCACTGGGATTCTATCCTAGGAACCTCCGATCCTTGGTTTTTTGGCACATCTTGTCTGGCTCTCCCTTGTGTCACTTTCCTGTTACATCATCATCTTGTTCTGTAGCTCGGCAGGGCCTGATGGCGCACCCGCACATGGGGTCTGGCGGCTTGCTCCTTCTATATTTTTCTTTTTCTTTCTACCGGGAGGTCCCGGGGATCGAACCCAGGTCCCTCCATATGGGAGATGGACGCCCAACCATTTGAGCCACATCTGCCCCACCCCCCTAGTGTCTTCTTAATATCCTTTATCTTTTTAGTTATTTCTTCCTTCAGTTTTCTGAATTGATTTAGGAGATTTGTGTGATTATCATTGATTACTTATCTTAAACACTGTATCTCATCAGGATGTTTGGTTTGTCCGTTTGGCTGGGCCATCTCTTCCTGTTTCCTAGTATGGCTTGTAATTTTTTTCTGATGTCTAGGCATTGAAATACATTGGTGAATTTAATCTGATGGCCAGTTTCTCGCTCTTGCCTAGTGGCTTTTTTTCCCACAGCTCTTCTTAGATTTTTAGTTCAACTTATTTTGAGCCATTAAAATTGCCCAGCTTAATTTATCAAAATCGGGTCAGGGACTCAGATTTTCTCTCAGGAGTTCAGGTTAAGAAAAACTAAAAGCAGTTTTTGTCCTTGCAGTTTCTTAGCCAAGTCAGTAGGTGGCGATCCTTAGTGGACATTTCCATGGAGGTGTTTCTTTCAACCTTCGTTTGCCTGTGTTCCTGGCCTGGCCAGAGCCAGATTCAAAGCAGGCTCTGCTGGCTGAATTCACTGAAGAGAAACTACTCTCCACCCCCCAACACACTCCCCCTTCCCTTGTAACAGCTGGCAGGGAGGAAGAATTCTGTTCCTCTCTCAGTCAGCTGCAGTGAGCCAGGGGTTTGATCCAGGCTTAACATCTTGAGGATGGGGGTTGGGTTCCCTTCCCAGCCACTGAAGAGTAACTCATGTTTGTTGTTTCAGGTTCTTCATCTCCTTGTCCCTCATCCTTCTAGGGGTTGCATAGCACTGTCCTGGTCTGCTCACCCACAAAGCAGTTCCCTTGGAAAGGTTTTGGCCCTTTCTCCCTTGTTTTTATTTTTGTGTGTGAGAGAGTTGAGCCTTGCTTGCCTACTCTAACACCATCTTCCCAGAATCTTGATTTCTTTGATACAACTTAACAACTTTAATAGAATGCAAAAATTATGCTCCTTTACCCTTCTGTCCCCCCACCTTAATGTGGTTCTTGTCACAAATTACATAGTTAAATATTCAGAGTCCCAAACCATTGATTTATTATTATATTTTATGCATTTGACTTTTCGATCCTGTAGTTAGTAAAAAGTGGAATTACAAATAAAATATACAATAGTACTGGTATTTAAATTTAGCATTTCATTATCTTTACCAGCGATCTTTATTTCTTCATGTGGTTTTAGTCAATTGTCTAGTGACCTTTCTTTTCAACCTGCAGACAAACCTCCTCAGCTTTTGTCTATTTTGGAATGCCTTTTTTTTTTTTTTTTTTTCATTTCAAAAACAATTTACTGAAGTATATCATTCATACATGAACATACATAAAAAATAAGTGTAGAGTAAAAGTTGTGAATTTACAAAACAAACATGCATAACATCATACTGGGCTCCCATACATCAGCCCACCACAAATACCTTGCATTTTTGCGAAACTTGTAACAAATTATGAAAGAGCATTGTCAAAATATTATTACTAACTCTTTTTTTTTTTTTTTTTAAAGATTTTATTTATTTATTCATTTATCCCCCCCTTGCTGCTTGTGCTCGCTGGGTCAGCTAACCACGCCATGCAGGCGGGCTTGCCTTCACCAGGAGGCCCCGGGAATCGAACCCGGGGCCTCCCATATGGTAAACGGGAACCCTACTGATTGAGCCACAGCTGCTTCCCTATTACTAACTCTTGTCTGTACCTTATATTTGGTGTGTTTTCCCCCAAACCCACCCTATTTTTTTTTGTTGCTGTTGTTCATATACCATATAATTTATCTAAAGTGTACAATCAGTGGGATTTGGTATAATCACTGAGTTGTACATTCATCACTTTAATAAATATTAGAGCATTTTCATTACTCAAAAAAAAAGAAAAAAGAAAATCAAGAACAAAAAACCCCACTATTATACCCATATATTATCACTACTAATTACAAATCCTATGATGTGCATTCACCATTTCTATTCATTTCCAAACAACTTTTTACCAATTCTGCACAGATGAAACCTGAGCTTTCCATTCTCTAAACAATTCCTTTTCTCTGGTGACTTATATTCTAGCTATTAACTCCATGAGTTTGCTTATTATGTTTAGTTCATAATAGTGAAATTATACAATATTTGTCCTCTTGTATCTGGCTTTCTTCACTCAACATAATGTCTTCCAGCTTTATCCATGTTGTCATATGCTTCATGACTTCATTTCTTCTTATAGCTCAGTAATAGTCCTGTGTTTAAATACTACAGGTTGTTTATCCATTCATCAGTTGATGGACACCTGGGTTGTTTCCATCTTTTGGCAATTATGAATAATGTCACTTTGAACATTGGTGTACAAATATCTGTTCGTGTCACTGCTCTCAGTTCTTCTGGAGTAGCGTGTTGCCAGATCACATGGCAAATCTATACCTACTTCCTTAGGATCTGCCAAACAGACTTCCACAATTGCTGTACCATTCTACATTCCCACCAACAATGAATAAGTGTTCATATCTCTCCACTTCCTCTCAACACTTGTAGTTTTCTGTTTTGTTAACAATGCTGTTCTATTGGGTGTGAAATGATATCTCATTGTAGCTTTGATTTGCATTTCCTTAATAGACAGTGATGCCGGGCAATTTTTTCATTTGTATTTCTTTAGAAAAATGTCTATTCGGGTCTTTTGCCCATTTTTTAATTGGGTCCTTTGTCTTTTATTGCTGAATTGCAGTATCTCTTTTTATATCATGTATTTTAGACCCTTGTTGGGTGTGTGATTTCCAAATATTTTCTCCCATTAAGTAGGCTGCCTTTTTACCCTCTTTATAAAGTCCTTTGAGGTGCAGAAGTGTTTACTTTTGAGGAGGTCCCATTTATCTATTTTTTTTTTTGTTGCTTGTGCTTTGGGTGTAAAGTTTAAGAGTTCTCCCACCTACTACAAGGTCTTGCAGATGTTTCCCTACATTATCTTCTAGGACTTTTATGGTCCTGGCTTTTATGTTTAGGTCTTTGAACCATTTTAGAGTTGATTCTAGAATCTAAAGAATTGTACAGGGAGTGAGATAAGGGTTCTCGTTCATTCTTTTGGTTATGGATATACAGTTTTCCCAGCACCATTTGTTGAAGGAACTGTTCTGTCCCAATCTGCCTAATTTTCTAAATCTTTCTAAGTCTTTCTAAATCTTTCTAAATTTATTGAGTCTTGTTTCGTAACCCAACATGTGGTCTATCCTGGAGAATGACCCATGTGTACTTGAGAAGAATGTATATACTGCTTTTTTGGGGTGCAATGTTCTATATATAGGTTAGGTTCATTTATGATATTATTTAAGTTCTCTGTTTCCTTATTGATCTTTCTTTTAGATGTTCTATCTGTTGATGAGAATGGTGTATTGAAGTCTTCAACTGTTGATGTAGAAGTGTCTATTTCTCCCTTCAGTTTTGCTGGTGTTTGCTTCATGTATTTTGGGGCACCTTGGTTAGGAGCATATATATTTATGATTGTTATTCTTCTTGGTGTATTGACCCTTTTATTAACACATAGTGTCCTTATCTCTTATAATAGCTTTTGACCAATATTAGTATAGCTACCCTAGCTCTTTTTTTGGTTACTATTTACATGGAATTTCTTTTTCCATCCTTTAACTTTCAATCTTATTGTGTCTTTGGGTCTAAGGTGAGTCTCTTGTAAACAACATATATTTGGATCATGCTTTTTTATCCATTCTGCCAACCTTTGTCTTTTGATTGGGAAGTTTAATACATTAACATTCAATGCTATTACTGTATCCTGTTGGTCCTTTGGTTTTTATATTTTATATCCTTTTTTTTTTTTTTTTGGTCTTTCTTTTCCTTTTTTGAAACCTCCTGTTCTGTATAGTTGGTCTTTTTAATATCTCTGACGGATCACTTTCTCATTTCTGTCTGTATATTTTTAAAATACTTTCTTTTTGAATACCCTGGGGTTTATATTTCACAACCTATATCTATAACTTGCTAATCTGAAAAGATACGAATTTAGCTTCAATAGCATACACGTTCTCTATTCCCATATCCTACTGTTTCCTCTCTTTATGCTGTTTTTGTCTGACTTTACTAATTTATATTTTGCATATGTTATCAGGAAATATGCCCTTTTCTTGTTCAATTGTATTCTGATTCTTATATGAATTAAAGAGTAGAGTTATATAATAAGGATACAGTATTATTGGGTTTTGCATTTACCATTTAGTTACCTTTAGTGATGAAGACACTACTCTCAAGCCACTCTCCCCTGTCTTTTCCTTTCAATCTGAAGAACTCCCTTTAGTAATTCTTATAGGGCAGATATCTTGTTAATGAATTCTCTGTTTCCATATATCTGTGAATATTTTAAACTCTCCTTCATTTTTGAAGGACAGTTTGGCCAGATAAAGAATTTTTTTGGGGGGTGGATGTGGCACAAATGGTTGGGCGTCTGTCTCCCATATGGAGGGAACTGGGTTTGATCCCCAGGACTTCCCGGTAAAATAAAGAAAAATATAGAAGGCGTGTGGACTGCCAGGCCCCATTAGTGGGCACACCGTCAGGCCCCGTGGGCATGCCAGGCCCCACTTGAGCCATGCATCAAGATAATGACATAACAGGAGAGTGACAGAAGGGAGAGCAAAGACGAGACATGCCGAAAAACCAGGAACTAAGGTGGCGCAGGTGGCAGAACACCTCTCTCCCACATCGGAGGTTCCCAGAATTGAATCCTGGTGAAGATAGGAGGAGAAGGATGAGAAGAGAGAGCAAGAAACAGACACAGGGAATTGCCCAGTGAATGGACACACACAAAAAAACGGCAAAAATGGGGGAAGGGGGTTTAAAAATGGATACAAGTAAATTAATAAATAAATCTTTGAAAAAAAAGAATTTTTGGTAAACAATTTTCTCTTTCAGTATCTTAAATATATAATGCCACTGCCTTCTTGCATCTATGGTTTCTGATGAGAAATCAGCACAGTCTTATTGAGGATCCCTTGTATGTGATGAAGTGCTTTTCTGTTGTAGCTTTTAGAATTCTATCATTGCATTTGACATTCTGATTAGTATGTGTCTCAGAGTAGGTCTATTAGGGTTTATTCTATTTGGAGTTGCTATGCTTCTTGGACATATATATCTTTCATAAGAATTGGGAAGTTTTTGGCCATTATTTCCTCAAATATTTCTGCCCCCTTTCCTTTCTCTTCTTCTGGATCACCCATGATACGTATATTTGCATGCTTTGTGCTGTCATTCAAATCCCTGAGTCACTGCTTAATTTTTTCTATTATTTTATCTATCTGTTCTTCTGACTGTATGATCTCAATTGTCCTGTCTTCTAGTTTGCTGATTCCTTCTGTTCAAATTTGCTGTTGTATGTCTGTAATGTCTTTTTAGTCTCTGCTATTTTGCCTTTCATCCCCATAATTTCTATTATGTTTCCTTTTATACTTTCAAATTCTTCTTTAGGCCCACACATTGACTTCTAAATATCCTTTATCTCTTTATGCATGTTTCCCTTCATCTCCTTGAATTTAGGAGATTTGTTTGAACATCTTTGATTAGTTGTTCCAATTTCTGAGTCTCCTCTGATGTTTTCATATGTTCCCTTGACTCAGCCTCATACCTTCCTGTTTCACACTATGGCTTGTAATTTTTTTGCTGATGTCTAGGCATCTGATTATCTTAATGAGTTAACTCTCAAAGTCTGTTTTTCCCTCTTGTCTGGGGTTTTATTGTTGATTGGCTCTGTGTTAAGGCTTTTTGACACTTGGTCTAACTTATTCTAGGACTTTAGAAAAGCCTGTGTTTAACTGTTTATATTTTCTCAGCTCTTCTCAACCTGATTCTTGCCCTGGATATGTGGTGCAATTTTTAAGACTGCACTTTTTGTGAAATTGTTTCATTTCTAAGAAAGAGTTTTCTTTCCTCTGTTCCTTCTCCAGGAATCTTGAGGTGTTGTTTGTTTTTATGCAGACTATTCTCCCCAGCTTCTGATTTGTTTAACTTTTCTCCCTCACTCAGCACTCCTGTCTTCCTTGCACTTTTTAGTTTTGGGACCAGTCCTATCTTAAAGCAGTTCCAATTAGCCACGCCATTCTTTTTTTTTTTTTTTCTGTGAGGCTTTTCTGCCTGGTTTCTTCCCTGTCTCTGTGGAGCCAGATGGGATCAACTCAGAAAGGTGTGTCCATTTTGCATTTAGGTGGTCCAGCCAGCTGAAACGGGATTGAGTAAGGACAGAATAGTTTTTTTTTTTAATTTTACCGGGAGGTCCCGGGGATCGAACCCAGGTCCCTCCACATGGGAGACGGATGCCCAACCAGTTGAGCCACATCCGCCCCCCAGAATACTTCTTACCAGCCTTTCTATTTGGCCAATTTCTCTCCTACGCCCCCACCCCCTGGTGGGGGGCCTTTTCTATGCAACACTCTTCAGTAGCTTGTGTTCTGCCCTGGGTCTCTGTGGAATTAGGTCCCTTGGAGTTCTAATTTGCTGCTGGGAGTTGCTCTATGGCCTCTGTCCACAGTGGGAGGGACCTGGGCTGTTCTGCCTCAGTGTGACTCCAAAGCTGCAGGGAATTGAATGAGGGACAGGGAAAGGGAACTGACCAGCAGTCTGGATGGACTTCTCCTACCTGAGATTTTTCTGTTTCTTTGATTTAGCATTTGTGGACTTTCTCCAGTCTCTACTGTCCTCCAGAGTTCTAAGCAAGTGGGATTTGTCCTTTCATTCACTAAATCTCTGGGGAGCCTTTCTCAGGGGATGACTTAAGCCATCATGTTAATGACATCACCCTTTGCCTTCATTTTTGAAAGATAGTTTTGATTGATATAAGATTCTTTGTTAAAAGTTTTCTCTCCTTTCAGCACTTTGAATATGTCATCCCACTGTCTCCTGTCCTCCATTGTTTTGATAAGACAGGTGTTAATCTTATTGGGGTTCACTTAGTATTAAGGGTTAAATGCTGGGACATTGAGTTAACTATTTAACACTAAGATAGCTATCTTATACTATATTATACAAAATAAATTCCAAGTCAATGAAGACATTAATTTAAAAAAAGATGGAAGACTGAAAGGATCACATAAAAATCTAACACTTGCACATTCAAAAACAAAATAAAACAAAGCAAAAGCAAAATTAACAGGGAAACTGGGAAAAATATTTACTTTCTATAATAGACAAGGGGCAAAGAACATGAACAGTTTATCCACGTAAGAAATAAAAATGGCCTCATGGAAAATCTTATATTACTAGTAATCAAATATAAATGAAACAAACATCTATTTTATAAGGTTGACAAATATTAAAATGAATTATAATGTCCAGTAGTTTCATGTTCCACTGTTGGTGTATAAAATCGAACAACCTTTCTGGTCTTAAAATTTGAACAAAGCAATTTCATGCAAGGAATTTTATTCCAATGAATCATAAATGTTTTTAACTGTAACACACATTACTATTTAAATAGCCCCAAACTGAAAAAGATCTAAAAGCTCAACAATAGCATATTAAATTATAATGCACAAAAACAAGAAAGACAAAAAAGGATTAAAAAAAATTATAATGCACCTATACAATGGAATTTAGAAAGCCCTTAAAAATGTTGTGGAAGATTGTTTTAATAATGTTGAAAGAATAAGTGAAATAGTAGGTTGCAAAATGATATGTATAGTATGACCCCATTCTTATAAAAAATGTGAATGTAAAGAAAAATGACCCAAAATTAACGATTCTTGTGGTATCAGCATTATGGGGGAGTCTTATTTGTGTCTCCCTCCCACCCCTGCACAAAATGTATGTTGGTAATGGGAGCATATATTGGAACTAATAACTTCATTGTAATCTTGGCAATTTATGCCAAAATCCTCAAAAACAGAGCAAGTATTTTCACTTCTGGGAATTAATTAGGAATGGGTGCAAAAATGCATATATAAACCCAAATGTCCACTTTTACTAAGATGGTTAAATCAATCACAATACATCTGTATGAATCAATATTATGTATTAAAAATCAGACTGGCAGATACTAATTGACATAGGTCAATATATTAAGAGCAGTAAACTAAATATTATGCCTCACATGGTACTGATTATATATAAAAATTAACATATATCGGTGGATATATATATCTCAAATGTTCGTGGTTTTCTGCATTTTTAAAGTTTATGTACTAGTGTTGACTTTTGTAGATATTAAGTTCTAAATTTATTGTATAAGGTGAATTACGTGTAGTCAAAAATCATTCTTTCCCTGATACAGTTCACAAATTACCAAATACATCATTTTATACATAGTGTAATGTCTCTCAAAAATATCCAACATAGCTGATTGTTCCTCCAGCTCTGGAATATCTAATGGTTCCTCTGGGCAAGCACTAGATGAAGTAATTGACTTGTGTTTACGTGTCATGTTGTACGAAAAAGAAAAAGGTTTTCTAAACATGAAAATATAGTTAAATGTGTACAAGTTATATGAATATACAATGAGGCTCCATTGTTTTACTTTTGTAATTAGAAGAAAATAATTTTTTAAAAAGGTTTACATATTGTAGGATATTATACACTATACTTCTAAGTTTTTCTTTATACATAATATATAATTTCTATTAAAATTATTTCTTTTTCTCTGGGAGGGGGAAGCGTTTACCAAAAAAACACTACAAAAAATGGCAACAAGTTAGGATATACTCTTAAGTCCAAGGACAAAAAAATAATAATTACTGAGTTCTTAAATGGATTCATTTAAGGTGCTAGATGTACCTCTGAAACTTTCTGGAGTTTTTAAAGGCCCAGGACAAAGATCTTTTCTTCTTTTTCTTTTTTACAACAATCATTACAGGCCAACAATGAAATTAAATAAAAATGAAAAATCTATACCTGTTATAGGTGAAGTATTTTTAGGTACACAGGCTGACATCATGGGTAGTCAAAGAATATGTTTAATAAAAAATAATTAAACTTCCATTTGCTCTATAGAACATCATAGAAAGTAATTTAATAAATTACAAATGACTTTTTAAGACGTTTGCTCAACTACAGAAAGCAAATTCAGACTACACAGAACACAACTGGTAAATATTGCAAATGTCCAAAAGAAAAAATTGGACTAAGACTTGGATCATGAAACCTGAAACAAGGGCTATAAATACAAGGCAATAACAGCTATAATTCTTTTAGTAACTACCAACACATACTCGGATATCCTTTCAACTGCAACTTTAGTATTGTGATTTTCTATTGATTTCTTTTCCCCTTATAACCCTTAAATTAACACAACCATATTTGCATGTTTTCTCTCTCTTTTTTTTTTTAGCTGATAGCTGGATAACTTTTTCCCAATCAATACTAAATAAAAGTGTCTTAAAACCCAAGAATATTTAAAGTTAATGCTTTGAAAACTGTAATTGCCTTATTACATAGAAAGAGAATCACTAGGATGTTAACCAAATTCACTTGACCATAATTAGGAAAATACTTTATTTCATAAATTTGATATAAATTAGATTTTAGTGATAAGATCTAGGGCCCCCCCCCTTTTTTTTTCTATTCCTAAATTTGGGGAAAGAAAGGAACTAGAGGGAGGGAAGGAAAAAATGGATGGTGTTGAAATACTCCACGGGCACACTAAATTGACTGTGTTTGAAAACTTTGGCTATTTTGTAGGTGTATTCTAGTTAAACAAAAGTGCAATACTGCAAAGGGAAGATACTAAATATGTAATATATAATTTCCATGATGAAGAATTACTACCCACTTCTCCTGGACGGGCATTATAATGACTATTGCTAAGACATTGCATAAAGGATTATCAATTCAATGTACTATTTTGGGAAAATACAAAAATCAATACAACCCTAAAGGAACTTATATAAATTTGTAAATACATATAACACTGTTTCTTTAATAATGGGGTAAGTTATTTTACATACAGAAACATAATTTACTAGTAAAGGTCTTGGTAAAACCCAATACAATTGCTTAATTCATCAGAAAGCAACAGAGTTCTATTGAAATATATGAGAAATTACTTTTCCAGTAGGAGAGAACTAGGGTACTATTTTTTCCTAAATTTATCTCCTCATAAACTTCATCACTGACTTACTTGAGATCCAGTAAATGCTAACATTTATCTCTCATTAGACAAGTATTATTTTAAAGTCCAATTCAGTTCTCATGGTTTTAAATGTATTTGAAGATGAACCTGGACCTCTATCTTGTTGGAATAATAGCAGCTTAAGCAGGAGAAATTGTATCACAAATCAAGTATCAGACAAATTTTACACGGTAAAGGGTTCTAAGGAATTGAACAGAAGCCAGGGGCTTCATTTGTGTGGTTTACAGGTATAACTTGTACATCTTTTTGAGATTATTCAAAGTGCATTTTCAAAATGGGCAACTCAGCATATTTTGTATAAACTGATAACCCAACACTGATTCTGGGCAACATTTAGTCTGTTTACACCTAGAAACTCAAAATGAATTTAGACTATCTGCATATTACTTTACCACTATTATCTGTTAATTTTGGAAGATTTCCATGACATAAAACACAAATAGAAATCTATACAAATAAAGCAAACAGATAGTTTCTTTTACATGAAGTATGCTGTGTTGAAAGTTCTTTTCAATGGCATTTATGAGTTTGCCTTTTCTGAGCCCTGAAGACAGACATTATTCATCTGTGACATGATTTTTTCTAATACGAGGCCAAACTTTGAAAAGTTAAAACTGAGTATGTCTACAGAGTGCCAAAGCCACATGACACAGGATTATTTTATGACTTGCTTTCACTGATAGCAGAGTTAAGCTCAGCAAAAAGCAAGTCATATTTCTTGCCAGATTAACATGATATATAGGATGCATTTAAAAAACCCCTGAAAACAAGTATAGAATTAGAAACGAATGTAAACTTCCTAAACTAACTCAGCTGAGGTAACAGGTAGCCAGTTAAATTGGCTGATTGGGAAACTTATTTCTTCTTTAAAACATACTTGTACCTGAATTGGAAACATCAGCAGTGTATCACAACACTAGAGCATTTTCATGTAATTAAAGCAATGGATGGTGATGTAGATTCTACAGCTTTCATGACATTCATTAGCTGCCCAAATTATTGCTGAGTTTTGATCTGTAAATTATAGGTGTCAAGGAGGCTGTAAAACTATATTCAAATTAAATCAGTAATATGCATAAAGTATTCTGTGTTCACTGCAAATATATTAAATATACAACTCTTATTGAGCATAATTTTCATAAAATTAACCCCCAACAAAATTATAATGCCTTTTGTTGTAATTTTACACCTTTATGTATTTGATAGTACATACGAGTTCAGAAACCCATGACTCTTAAGAAATATTACATGCAAAATGTCTCTGAAAGCAGTTTGCACTTCTAAACAAATAACTGAAATGTTCGGTCAGTAAGTTATTGATGCACTCAACACTGGGGAATTTACAGTTAATAATTAAAGGAAAAAAATCCAAAAATTAGTTCACAATTTAAGTGCAAAGTCTGGGAATCAGTCTTCATTACTAGAATCTGAATCCTCTGATGATGACGATGTACTGTCAGATCCAGATGAAGCATCGGCTTTCTCTGAACCCTCATCTGTGCTGTTTTCATTGAGAGGGCTTGGTTCAGTTCCCCCTTTGTCTTCCTGATCTCTAACTCTGGAATCTTCTTCCTTTACTTCTACAGACTTAGACAAGCATAAGTCACTGTTCTTGATTTTCTGTACATCCAAAGTATTGGACTGGGACAAAGTTGGAATATGAAGATTAAGGCCTGGAGTGAGAAGCATCCCTGGATAAAGTATATTAGATAGTAATAGAGGGTTAAGAGCTAATGGGTTGGCAGCTGCAGCTGTATTTAATGCAGAAGTAGAGGATGTTGAAGGAGAACTTGATACAGAGTTTTCTCCACCATTTTCTGAATTTTGTCTCTCTGTCCTTTCTTTTTTTCCTTCTAGCTCCTTAGAGTCATTTCCCTTTTTCTCTTCTGTTCCAGATTCTGTAGGCTTTGTCAGGAGTCCTCCCATGCCCAACAGATTTGGTAATCCAGCCATTCCTGACAGCAGCATAGGGAACACGGCAGCCATGTTTTTAGCTTCTCCTCCAGAAGACTGGCCAGCAGGCAGTCCCATTAGACCTGCGGTTACTTGCATTGACTGCAAGTTTTGTAGGTTTTGTTGTAAGGCCTGAAGAGTTGTGAGATCCACACCTGGAAGTAATCCATTGGTTAACAAAGGATTGGCTGAAACACTGGTTGTGGCTGCAGCTGCTCCTGTGGTTGCTGCCTTTGCAATTCCACTTTTAGGCCGTCTCCCCCGCCTGCTTACTTCCTCTCTCACAACAGGACCAGTGAGAATACGCTCATACATACTTTCTGGAAGAAATCCCTGAAATAAATATATATTTATTAATAATAGCTACATGAAAATAAAATCAATATCTTGTCATGCAACAACCTATTAACATAGGTAATTATTTAAACTTATCCTATAGAAAATAGTCAATTATAAAAGAGACAATCTAATTTCATTTTATCATAAATAGAGGTTTGAAACTGCTCTTCCATTTCTTATTTCATTGTAGAATAAGAGTATAAAGAAGCCTCTGGCCTTCTTCCACATTGTGAATCATGAGTCTGTAGACTAGTTCTAGAAAACAATAGGTCCAGAGACATTTTTTCATTAGTGAAATATGTAATCTGCACACGTTTTTACATTACTACTCGCTCTAAAAAACTGAAGAAGTGGCTCCCTTCTAAAATGGAATAGCAACAAGGAAAGGAGGGGAAGTAAGGCAACATTTAAGGCTAAAACTGAGGGAGATAGCACCAAAGCAGAGTCAAGCTGAAAATGTACTCAACAAAGAGAAAAAAATCCCTTGGCTCAAAACAGCAGTAGCATCTGTAGATGGAAAAGCATCAAGTCCAGGATAATAAAGCACAATCTGTGCTATTTTCTTTCAATTCTCCTATGATTTTCTGGGAGCTCAAAACTCAAGTTTTAGGAATTCTGAATCTCTAGAAAAGCAATGTCCAATATAAATAAAATGTAAGCCACCTATGTATTTTTAAATTTTCTAGTGGCCTCTAGAAATTTCTATTTTAGAATTAGGAGTGACATTAATTTTAGTAATATAGTCTATTTAACCCAATATAACCAAAATATTATCATTTTAACATGTTGTCAGTATGAATATTATTAATAAGATACTTTACATTTTTTTTCTAAAAGGAGTCTTCGAAATCCAAATCCAATATGTATTTTAGACTTATAACACATCTCAATTGATTTGCTCAAACTTGAATTGCTCAAAGGCCCCAGATGCCTAGTGGCTACCATTTGTGACTGTGTATCTCTAGATAGTGGTATAAGATAAGACTCTCAAGGTACTACCTTTTATCTTTGTTCTGAATTGATGAACTTATTTGTTCTATTATAAATAAGGGCTCATTGCAGAACACACAGACAACAATAAAATACAAAAAAAATAAATAAATAAATCATCCATAACCTAACCATATAGAGATAACCACTGTTAATATTTCAGAATGTGTTCTTCCATTTTCACCCTGTGCATATATTTACATGAACAATTCTTAACACTTCCCTTTCTAAAACAAAACAAAAACTAGAATCATACTGACATAATTTTATAGCCTGCCTTTTTTTAATCCAGACATCTGTTGAAATAATAGCTATTATTTATTCAGTACTTACTACATGATTAGGCTTTATTATTGCAAGACCTTAACTACTATCCAATTTAATATATTGGGAACTTTTTTCCCTTTGTCATTAGATGTTCTTCTAATATATAATATTTTAAATAGTTGCATAGATTTTCAACAAACAGACGAACCATTAGTTTGTTCCCCATTTTCCAGTACTATACCATGATGAATATTCTTATACATATTTCTCTGTCCATCTATCTTTGATTCTGTCATTTAACCAATTTGGGTTCATCTGCATATCTTTTTAAACACTGGAGGAACAACTTTTAGGATTACATGTGATAAAAGTACCTGGATAGAATTTTTTGGAGTAATGCTTCCATAAGCTGTCTTTTGCCTATTACTTTATTTTGTGAATCTGAAATAAAATTTACTTAAAAAAAAATTCAATCTAAGATATAATTAAATGATATCTAATTTTAAAAATGGTGACTGAGTTACCATTTGTGAAATACTCACAGATTGCTTAACAACATCTCCCCATTCAGGAGCTACTCCATATTCTGAATTTTCTTTCAGGAATCTACATAAATCTTTCAAAGGTGGAGCAAATGCACCTCCAACCTATAAATGAAAAACAGACTGTTAGACAACGAAAACACTAGTGAATATGGAAATGATATTTCTTGATTTTGTTCTGTGTTCCACAGAGTTTATTTAAAAAACACATGTATTTTTTGAACCACTTCAATATACTTCAATAAATTGTTAAAAAAAAAAAGTATGAAAATATACATAGCATTTGAATGTGAAAAGTGATATAACCAATCATAAGCAAATTTGAAAACAAAAAGAATACATATAATAATTAGTATGTTATTAAAACAAAGATAATATTTTGGAATTTAAATTAAGGATTAACGTTATCTTTGGACAAATGATTTGGACCTACCAATTTAATATCCCTGTGGAGTCTAAGGATATTTCTTGAGTAATTTCATCTTCTGCACTCTTTTGAATGAATAAATACTATATCCTGATAGGATTTATTTATTTATTTATTTATTTGTTTGTTTGTTTGTTTGTTTTATCAGGAGGTCCCAGGGATTGAACCTGGGTCCCTCCATATGGGAGATGGACGCCCAACCATTTGAGCCACATCCAGCCTCCTATCCTGATAGGATTTAGACAAGGTTTCATATAGCCAGTTATATTACCTACAAAGTATTCTTACCTAATATTCATTATAGTTTTTATTTAGTCACTGTACTTTCTGTTATTTCCCCCTTCATTAAGCTCCAATTTAAACTGGAGGCCTAGTTGGAATTTAGCAGGTAGATTCTTTTCCTTAGTAACTCATCAATCCTAGAGACTCAGGAAAATACAGAATTCTTTATATTAAGAGAAATGAACTAGTCCCTCATGAGGATGCAAAAATTAAAAATAAAATTTAGAATTTAATATTAAACCTAACAAGTAAAAAAACCCAAAATTGCCCCAATTCCTTAAAATTGGCTAAGACAAAGTCATTCATAATATTTACTTATACTAATTTTTGGCATAAGGTAAAGTACAAAGATTTGGAACACAATCTATACAAGCACAAAAAAGTAAAATACTCCTAAAATGTCAGCTTGTTCTTTCCCTAAAACATCTATGACATTAGTTTAAGGTACTAATAAAAGCTAAATAAGCTACTCTACAAAACTGTATTAATTTTAATAAGTCAGTGCACACAATAATATTAAAATAACTTTATTTTAAAGAGTTTTCCAATTCCAGTGTTTTTCCCCCCAAGACATTCCAAAGCTCTTATGTATTTTTATTGTGGCAGGGAACAAAGCAGAACTATGGAATTAATATGACCTATGTAAGATAACTTAGTTTGTTTTGAGTGACAGAATTCAATTAAGAAATTTGCAATTTTTCATTCTTATCTATTTTGTTGCTTGCTTAACAGAATAAACATCAGTGAGTTAAAGCTATAAGTGGATAAAAGGGTGACACAAGTCTTCTCTAATTTACTCTATGAGATAAAAGAGATCTGTACCAATCCAAACACAAAACAAAAACAATTTGTGGAAGCAAATATTGGCCCATATTTAGTTCTGAAATAAACTAAAAAAAAAACCTTAACTTTTACCATTCATCAAAAAGATAAGCATGGGGGGGCATTAGTCTATAAGGTATCTTTGTGCACATTTTAGTTCCACCTATCAGAAAATTATGTCACTTGTAAATTTTGACAGAACAAGACACTTTACTGACACGTGATGGAAAAAATGCAGTGATAAATATACAACTCAATGATGGCTATGGTATGAATGTTGTCTCCTTAGATCAGGGTTTTTCAACCTTGGCACTACTGAACTGGACCAGTAATGTGCATAGTAGGATGTTTAGCACATCCCTGGCCTCTATCCACTAGATGCTGGTAACATCCCTTTTCCCCATCTGTGTTGTGACAAACAAAAATGTCTCCAGATATTGCTAAGTGTCCCTTAGGATTGCAAAATTGCTCCTTCTTGAGAACCACTGCCATATGCAGTGGCACTGCTTAGGCATAGATATATTAAGTGAATTCCTTGTTTCATTCAATAGCTTAGCCAAAGATTTGTGATTTGAATTTCCCAAATTTCCAAGACTGCTTGAAATTATAGTCTATGATTTCCCCCACAAATGTGCTTGGGTTCAACCCATTTCCATCTTGATAGAAAATACTGCATGATGAAATAGTGCTCTAGAGATCTCTTAAATATTGAATTAATATAAAAAATCAATAACAAATAAACACAAACCTTTCTGGCATTTCTTCTGTTAATCAGCTGAACACGTTCTTCTCCAGTGAGACTATTAATATCGAGTTTATTGGGGTTTCTGCAACGATGCCTTTTTTGTTTAGGTCTTCCCTCATGAAGCTGCATTCTCTAAAAATACAAAGACAAAGAAAAAGCTTTAAAAATCTTCACCTGTGTAAAACTATTCAAAATACTACAAATGAGCTGATCCAAGAAGCTGATCCTATGTAATATGGAAGCATTTACCCTTTAGTTATCCACATTTTAAAAACAAGGCTTCAAGGAAACACTTTAAAAGGTATTGCATGACTATTTTCCTCAAATTATACATTTAAAAGACTACTTTGGTCTTTAATGATGATTGAAGGTCAATCATAAGTATCACAGTTATGGTTATATATGAAAGTAGGGTCCTTAGATTGGCTCCTGAGATGGGCAGGACTCTTTCCTTAAATGCCCTCAAAGATCATGGTATTTCTGGGGAGTAATGTTTGAAGAAATTACCAATATTGCTGGGGCCGTTTCCTATAAACTATTGAGTACTTTATTTTTTCTTCTGTTTCATAAACTTATCAGACTTTCCCTGAGCTCCCACACTGTTAATTATTTGTGCTACTGGCTTCCATTTCTCTTCATCTCAAGAATGCTTTTTCTTATCTCTTCTCATATAATCCTTACAACAACACTAAAGTGTAGTATTCTTCTTTTGCAAATGGAGAATCAAGATTCAGAGAGGCTATTTTCCTCAAGGTCATATAGCTAATAAGTGGCTGAGCCAGATTAAGAAGCCATATCTTGCAAGAAAAATTAAAATTCTTTCCATCATACCATGCTGCTTACATTTATAACTGTTAACAAAGCAGAGTTTGATGTTCATAGCTAATTTCCAACCAAGACAGCATTTCAAGAGACTAATGCTCAAACACCAGTCCAGCAATAGCTTGGGCCTAACTCACATTTTCCATCCAATTATTATTACTCTATTCATTCCCCCACACCCTTTGGAAAATCAGACTACTCACTGTTTTATGAATATGCCTTACAGTTGTACCATCTTTTAACTCTCTCTACACTATTCTATAAAATGCCTAGAATATTCTCCTCTTGTGTTCACTTGGTCAATGCACACTTATTTTTCTTTTACCTACCATCCAAACGTCAGCTCTATTTTCTCTTTATCTTTCCCTAGATATTTCACTCTGCTCATGCAGAGCTAATTGTTCTAGTATCCTTTCCATGTCACTTTATACATACTTAGTGTTATTATGCTTTGCAGATATTGTATTTTTAACAAACTGAAGATCTGTGGCAACCCTGCATTGAACAAGTCTATAGGTGTGAGTTTTTCTAACAGCATGTGCTCATTTCCTGTCTCTCCATTACATTTTAAATAAGGTAGTATGTACATTTTTCTTAGTCATAATGCTATGGCATACATAATAGACGACAATATAGTATAAACATAACTTTTATATGCACTGAGAAATCAAAAAAATTTTGTGACTTGCTTTATCTTGGTGGTCTGGAACCAAATCTGGAATATCTCTGAGGTATGCTGGTACACCATATTACAATTATTTAGAGATAACACAATAGAGTGTGAGATGCAAGAAATCATAAATGTAAAGTTCCCTTGGGAAGCCAGACAGCAACAAATGCTGCTTTTAAAAGGGTTTAAAGTCTTAATAATAAAATTATATAAAACATCATGATAAAATGTTTATTTGCAGTAAAAATAATAGCTAGAAAAGTGAACAAAAAGTTTTAATAAACACTTCATTACAGTGAGAAGAGAAAGGCTTTTGATAATCCACAGAGACTAAGGGCCATGAGGGCAAGAGACTTATCTTTTCACTGTTAATATCCTAATACTTTAAAATAGTAACTATCAGTACACCAATAACAATTTATTGAATGAATAAATGAATTTTGCTAAACTTCTAAGAAGTATAGAGTTAAACTAATGATTCCCATTATTTTTAGAAGTATTCATTCTATGATTTTTCACATTTAGTGAAATCCCGCAATCCGCCCCCCAATTATAAAAGACTCCCTCCCCCCCATCAAATGGAATTAAAAGCATATCAGGGAGTCGATATGGCTCAAGTGGTTGAGTGTTTGCTTTCCACATGGGAGGTCCCAGGTTCAGTCCCCAGTTCCTCTTAAAAACATAAAAACAAGCAAACAAACGAAAAAAATACAACCCAATGGAGCTGATATGGCTCAGTAGTTGAGTGCTGGCTTCCCACATATGAGGTTCTGGTTCAATATCTGGCCCCAGTACCTCAAAAACCAACCAACCAACCAACCAACCAACCAACCAACCAACCAACCAAC
>JAKSZT010034297.1:9975691-9990256 GCA_026826555.1 Tolypeutes matacus
AACCAACCAACCAACCAACCAACCAACCAACCAACCAACCAACCAACCAAAAAAACCCACAAAAACCCCACAAAAAAAACAAAATACAAAAAACATTGGAGAATGTGTGGCATCCTTTCAGAAAACTAGGTATATAAAAGGGTATCTAAAAACCTAGGTTGAAGGGGCAGATGTGGCTCAAATGGGGGTGGGCGTCTGTCTGTCATATGGAGGGACCTGGGTTCGATCCCCGGGATCTCCCGGTAAAAAAAAAAAAAAAAAAAAAAAAAATAGAAGGCACGCGTGTCCCCAGGCCCCATGTGTGGGCAAGCCCCCAGGCCCCACACATGGGCATGCCAGGCCCCACCGAGCCACGCAGTAAGATGATGACATAACGGGAGAGAGACAGGGGAGAGCCAAGACGCGATGTGTCGAAAAACCAGGAACTGAGGTGGCACAGGTGGCAGAACGCCTCTCTCCCACATTGGAGGTCCCCAGGATTGAATCCTGGTGAAGACAGGAGGAGAAGGATGAGAAGAGAGGGCCGGAAAGGGGGGCAGGGGGGTTAAAATGGATAAAAGTAAGTAAATAAATAAATCTTTTTTTTAAAAAAAGCCTAGATTGAGGCTTTTTGTTTTAGACTATCAGATTGTTTCACCTTGACAACAACAGCAATGTGAAACAATTGGCTGTAAATATATATAAAGAATATAAAGACCATTCTAGGGACAGGAGCATTTGTGGTTCTTTTTAATGAAGAAAAAAAAAAAAAGGCAATTTTTTCTGTTAAAGTAATAATCATTTTGCATTTACATGGTACTTTTTAGTTTTCAAAGGATTTTCATTTTTTAAATCATTTACTTACTAGCT
The DNA here is from genome assembly GCA_026826555.1 of Tolypeutes matacus. Taxonomy (NCBI): domain Eukaryota; kingdom Metazoa; phylum Chordata; class Mammalia; order Cingulata; family Chlamyphoridae; genus Tolypeutes; species Tolypeutes matacus. The sequence continues at coordinate 9,976,541 of JAKSZT010034297.1, forward strand.
CACAGTTTCACAGTCTACTAGTAACTTGGGTTATCTATTTAATTTTCAAAATGGAGATAGAAAGAACATGCCCTGCTAACTTCACTATACAGTAAATATTCCTTTATTCTTTTACCTTATAAAGTACACAGAAATGTCAAGGGATACTGACATAAAATTTGGTATATCAGCGTGTGATAGTAAAGTTTTGCAAAATCAAATATCGAGTTCCATAAATGAGAAAGGCATATACTCATAAGAAAATCGTGAGTAAATAGCATTTGGGGATGAGAATGCAAGTGGAATATAACAATCTCATCTTTTTTTTTTTTTTTTTTTTTAAAGATTTTATTTATTTATTCACCTATCACCCCCTTGCTGCTTGTGCTCGCCGGGCCAGCCAACCACACCGTGCGGGCGGGCCCGCCCCCACCAGGAGGCCCCAGGAACCGAACCCGGGGTCCCCCACATGGCAAACGGGAGCCCTACCGATTGAGCCACAGCCGCTTCCCACAATCTCATCTTTGATTAATGCAAACTCATTGTGCATCAGTAGAGACAGAAGCTATATACCTATAGCTTGAAGAAGAGCTTAAAATTAATTAAGCACTAAGGTTACAGGACTATAACAGCATCATAGACTCTGGAGTTAAGACTTATGAGCTGTGTGTGGTCTTGGACTACTAAAATTTCTGTATTTCAAATTCTTAATCTATAAAATGGTTATTACTATGCCATCCCATAGGATTGCTGTGACTGTTAGATGAGATAATGCATGTTGAGTGCATCAGCCATGTTGACTGGCCAAGTGTAACGGCAGTCATGTGGTTGAGATTCAATAAATGTTTAGTATGATCATTATTATTATTTAAAAAAAAAACTCCTTGAGGGAAAAGGACTGTATGTTTTATACCTTTGAAACTTTTACTGGGCCTAACAGAATTCTGTATATCAGGGGTGATTTTTATTACTAAATACTTTTTGAATGGAACCTTTCACGGGAAAGATGTTTGTTTTTTTCTGCTAATTTTTCTAAATCTAAGGCAAAATATATATTTAGCTTAAGTGGATGAGAACCATTATAAGGTTTGACAAATCACAGAAATAAAATATAACAAGATTTTAAAGGTTTCACCTACAGGAATAAAAGCTCCTAAATCTTCCACATAACCTGGGTGCTCCTTGAGCCATTTTTCCAAATCCTTTCTCTTCGGTGCATCATCACCTGCAAGTCTTGTCCCATCTTTAAGATTAATAACTGGAACTGGACTCTCTGTATCAGGCATTCCTTGAGGTTGATTATAGGATAGTGCTGGATTTATCCCTGTAGAAATCTGTGAGGTGGTTATGCCTAGAGTAACCTGTAGAAAGCCACCAAATGAAATTTTTATTTACATGCTTTATCATTCTAATGTTGATCCCAATGAAGCAATTATTGAAAAAGAAAAAACATAAGTTGTTGCTTAAGGTTCTGCCAATGTTTTCAAATTTAACATTTTCATGGACTTTGGAGCATGTCAGATTCTACTGAGATAACAAACTAAAACTATATAGTATATGTCTAATCTCCTTATTATTTAAAAAACATTCACAAAACAGCAACATGTATATTAACTAGGATTGACTTCTGGACTCAAGGGTCAATAGTTTCTAAGTATTGCTCTACTTACATGATTAGGTGGTTTATTTCTGTTAAAAAAGAGGATGTCAACACCTTCTACATTCTTCCTCCTTCCCCGCCTTTTTTTGACTATAGGCTGGTTGTCTAATATTACTCCATTGGCACCAAGGGTTGATTGAATAGAAGTACCTAATCAGATTGAAAATGCAAATAGTGATTAGAATCTAGATCCTAAAAAAATTAAAGCATTTTAAAATTCTAAACATATGGAAGTGATAGTGCTTATTTTAAATATTCTAAACCAAGCAATTCTTAGACTAGAAAAAACACTCCCATTTCTCTTTTAAAAACTAGGAGAATTGTAGTTTAGGCTTCTTAGCTTTCATCTTGTCTTCATCCCCCCCCTTCCCTTCTCTTTCTTCCTCTTTTAGAGGAAAAAGCATGCCTTTCTCATGTCCAAGACAAACCCTTCCCTTTTCTTTGAACTCATCAACCCCTACTTTTTCTAAAAGGTTATTTTATCATTTAGCTCTGTTTCCTTGTTCCAAATTATCTGATTCTACATTACATTCTTCTTCTCAGCCTAAATACATGACCTAACTCAAACAAAAAATAAACTTCTTTTGGCCTCTCTGTAACCACATTTTTGAAAAACTGGCCTTTATTTTGCTCCTTTTCTTCATGAACTTATTTTTTGATTTCCCTTTGTTCATTCCTGTGCCAACCTACCTTCTCTATGTATTTTCTCTAAGATTATCCATAACTTTTGAGTTGCCAAATCAAATACCTCATTTCTCATTTCAGTAGGCACTCAATAAATGCTTGTAAGAGGTATAAATGAAACAGTTCCTTCCATTCAGTGATTTCCCCCCCTAATAAATATTTATTGAGCAGCTATGTATAAGGAACTATAGTGGTTCAGAGACACAATTCCTCTCCTCAAGAAGTGCATGATCTAGAATTCTTCTTTGTAAAGAAAATATTATTAAGGGTGAGGTATTTAATACAGTTCACATGATTGTAGTAAGAACAATCATTTAAGTAGAATTTATTGAGCAAATTTTGTGTATCCCTGTATAAGGTGCTTGCTGCCTTTTTGATAGCTGTGCAACATTGTGAAAGTCACTTACCTTTCTCCCATCTCAGTTTCAAAAGGGCACCTCAGTTCATATGGCAAGGAACAACTAATTAAAATGACTAAAAATCATTTGTACACATATGAAAGTACTATAGGAATGGAACATAACACTATGAAACAAAAATCTTTCATAATAACCAATGGTGAATTTCACTATTATCAGCTTAACAAAATATTATGATAGGATGATTTGAAAATACTTTCACTACAGTACCTTTTAGCTTTAATACTAGAATAATTCTTCTAAAGTACCATTTTTAAAAGTATGATTCTATTTCATAAAATCTTTCCATAGTTTTATCAACTCCTATCCTGGATGGCTGAAAACCCCCTTCCCTATGCTCAGCTCAATTTTCAAGGTTTTTTTTTTTCCTGGTCAATGGATATTTATCAGTTCTATTAAAAAATTTAAAAGAACTTTTTGGGTCACTGATTTTATCTACTGGCTTTTTCTATTTTATTTATTTCCTTCTACTCACTTTAGGTTTAACTTGCTGTTATTTTTCTAGCCCCTAAATGTGGAAGCTCAGATACTGGTTTTAAACCTTTCTTTTCTAACATCAGTATTTAAAACTATAAATCTCCCTCTATGCCCTGCTTGGGTTGCATATGACAAATTTTGATTTTTTAAATCACCCACTTCAAAATATTTTCTAATTTCCTTGTGATTTTCTTAAGTGGGCTTTAGCCTTATACACATGTCTCTCCAGTAAGAATTTATATACTAGACTGCTTCTGGATCCATTCTACTGACCAGAGATATAAACGCAGAAGAGAAGTAGTGTTTGTCCAGAGGTACTTGGGAATCTTTTATGACCGCCACATGAAAAGACTTCCAAAGACAAAAATCAAAGTCAATGAGAACCTTATGGAGAATAAAATCTAGTAAATGCAGCAGTTCTTGGGGTTAAAAGTATCCGAGCAACTGGACACATATACTCTGGCAATGATGTACGCATCCTGATGTGGAGTGCCCAATGTTCATCCATTTGAAGACAATGCCAGGGAGGCCAGTATGGCAGAAACGTATATCACCTAAAGAATCAACAATTACACTCCAGACCTGGTGCATGCAGATGTTGACTATGCCATCTAGAAGGCTTTTCAAGTATGGAGTGATGTTACAACCCCCCCCCCGCCCCCCGAAATGCAGAAAGATTAATGCAGGCAAAGCTGATATTGCATCTTTTTCATGAGAAGTTCATAGAGACTTCTATCCTTTTGATGGAAGAAGAGGAGTTTTATCCCATGCTTTTGCACCTGGAACTGGTGTTGGAGGAGATGCATGTTTTGATGAGGATGAAATCTGGACTAAAATCTACACAGGCATAAACTTGTTTGTTGTTGCTGTTCATGATACTGGCCATTCATTAGGTCTTGACCATTCCAATGCTCCAAGGGCCATAATGTTTCCTACCTAGTTAAGTGTTGACTCTAACATATTTCACCTCTCTACTGATAACATATGTGGCATTTAATCCCCCTATGGAGGCCAAGAACAGCCCCAACTCATGATGGAACCCGACAGTACAGAATTGTCTATCTGTGATCCCAATATGTTTGGTGCTGTCACTATAATCGGAAAATAAAATATTTTTCTTTAAAGACAGGTTCTTTTGGTGGAAGCATCCTGTGATAACTCAGATCAGTGTTGGTTTAATTACTAACTTATGACCAACTTTGCCATCTGGCATTCAGGCTACCTATGAAATTGGAGCCAGAAAGGAAGTTTTTCTTTTTAAAGATGACAAGTAAAGGTTAGCCAGCAATTTAAGACTGTAGCCAAACTATCCCGAAGGCACACATTCTTTGTATTTCCCAGACTTTGTGAATAAAATTGATGCAAGCATTTTTAATCCACTTTACTATAAGACCTACTTCTTTGTAGATAACTGGTATTGGAGGTATGATGAGAGGAGACAAGTCATGGGCCCTGATTGTCCCAAACTGATTAGCAAAAACTTTCTAGGGATTTGACCTAAAATTGATGTATTCTATGCCAAAGGACACTACTATTTCTTCCAAGGATCTCAACAACTTGAATATAACATCCTATTCAGTCATGTCACCAAAAGGTTGAAAAGCAATAGTGAATTGGTATAATTAATGGTGTTTGTCAATAAATTTCAGTTTAATAAGTATATATTGCATCTGTTTTTCAGTTTTGAAAACCCTTAGCATATGGTGACTTCATTGTCAGTTTTTACTTGACTCTACTATTCAGTTTGCAAATAGAAACATTCAAAGGCCAAGAGAAGTCCTTTTGGGGACTGAAACTGTAATTACCTTTCTGGCTTACGTAAAATGAATAATTTCAACATTTTAATTAAAAGTAATAACAGGGAAGCGGCTGTGGCTCAATCAGTGGGGCTCCCGTTTACCATGTGGGAGGCCCCGGGTTCGGTTCCCGGGGCCTCCTGGTGGGGGCAGGCCTGCCCGCGCGGCATGGTTGGCTGACCCAGCGAGCACAGGCAGCAAGGGGGGGATAAATGAATAAATAAATAAAATCTTTAAAAAATAAAAAAATAAAAAAAAAATAAAAGTAATAACAGAATGTACCTAGAACTTTAAAACTGACAATTATGTAAGTACAACTAGACCAAGATAAAAACATGAACTTCTGATGTATTCCTTAATGCCTACGGAGCACATAGCACATGGCAGGCATTTAATAAACATTTGCTGACTCAAATTGTTAAAAGATGAAAAGAAATATAGATAGAACCAAGGGGGAGATAAGACAACTACTTTCAAAATATAAAAATTATCATGTAGTCATAGGAATAGATTCATTTTGGGCTGTCTTTGAAGACAGAATTCAAATTGTGTTCCAAATAAGAAAGAATTTTCTAACAATTATAGCTGCCCAACAATAAACAAGGCCAGTTAAGGTAGTAGGAACTCTGTCCCTCCAAGTCCCTTCCAGGGACTAGTCATAAACAATTCTTGTATGTTATAGATGTCTGGACTGGACTGTCTCTAAAGTCTTTTGAAAACTTCTCATTTTAACTTCCTCTACCAAGACCATTAATTTGTGATATAGATGCTTTTTTTCAACTCATAATCTGCTTTCATATTGAAATGTTAAGTTTGAACTTTTTATCTGTCTAAAGCTACTTTACAAAATGATGTTTCCATATGAATATTCAAACTGCTAAAAATAAACTGCCCTCTATGCTTTAAAATGCCATATTAAAAATTTCAATAGGGGGCGGATGTGGCTCAAATGGTTGGGTGTCCGTCTGCCATATGGAGGGACCTGGGTTCGATTCCTGGGACCTTCCGGTAAAATAAATTAAAAAAAAAAAAAAAAAAAAAAAAATTTCAATAGAAACGTGGATGTGGCTCAAACAATTGAGCCCCTGCCTACTCCACGGGAGGTCCCAGGTTCAGTGCCTGGTGCCTCCTAAAGAAGATGAGCAAGACAGCAAGCTGATGCGACAGGCAGGCACAGTGAACTGACGCAACAAGAAACATGAGGAAAACACAACGAGAGACAAAACAAAAGCAGGGAGCAGAGGTGGTTCACACAATTAGGTGCCTCCCTTTCACACTGGAAGTCCAGGGTTTGGTTCCTGGTGCCTCCTGAAAAGAAGACCAGCACACCACAAACAGACACAGCAAATGCAAACAACGAGGGGGTGGGGAGAAATAAATAAAATAAATCTTAAAAAAAAAAAAAACTCAATTAATATTTATTAAAATTTAGAAGCAAAACCAAATTATATTACTTTATATACATGAGAGGCACTACTATTAAAGGGTAAATTTTTATTATAAGAGTCTATAAAGAACTACAATCTGAACTATGGTCCATGCTCAATGGCAATGCCCCAGGATGTGTTTATCAATTGCAATGAATGTGCCACACTAATGAAGGATGTGGTTTATGTGGGAGGTGTGAGAGTAGAGCATATGGGAATCCCTATATTTTTTTTTGTGTAACATTTATGTAATCTAAGTATCTTAAAAAAAAAAAAAAAAAAAAAAAAAAGAGCCTATAAAGAGTGGAAGCTGATGTGGCTCAACCAGTTTGGTGCCTGCCTACCACACGGGAAGTCCTGGGTTTGGGTCTCAGTGCCTCCTAAAGAAGATGAGCAGATGCCGCACCTGCCGCAATCCGCTGCAGCAAGCTAGACACCGCACCCACCGCAATAAGTTAGAACTAGATGCTACACCCGCTGCAACAAGCTAGACGCTACACTTGCCCAATCAAGCTAGATGCCGCAAGCCAGCAGACACCACAGCCTGCAGGAAGCGGATGTGGCTCAGGCTGTTGGCCACTCGCCTGCCATGTGGGAGGTCCCAAGTTCAGTTCCCAGTGCCTCCTGGAGAAGATGAGCAGACAGCAAGCAAAACATCAAGCAGACAGATAAGGAAACCATGGGGGGGGAGGGGGATAAATTTTTTAAAAAGTCTATAAAAAGGATTTGGTAATGATAGGGACTATCATATACTAAGACAATTGTTATTTGTATATTCACCTGATGCTGGTATAGATTTTGGAAAATTGACAAGGCTGATCTCTGATGCACTTTGAAGCTCCCGAAGCCGAGCGAGGTATTGCTGCTGCCCCAGAGTACCATCTTCACTATCAAGTGGTCTTTTCTGAGCATGCCCTTGCTTCTGAAATGTCAACTTCAAACCACCTTCCTGTTAAACAAATACCATTATTAAGAAAGAAACTGTTAAAAAAAAAACCTGGTTGCAGGATATTAAGAGGAAGTTTTTACATTGAAAAAGTGAAGCAAAAACCTGAAACATTAATCAAGTTCTCTTCTCATTGATAAATCAACTAAAGAAAATATTTTAGTCAATTTCTATAAGGAATATTAAATTTTCTCTCAAATGAAAAAATCCAGGAACTATATACACTTTACTGAGCAAAATAAAGTTTAGCATGTGAATAGTATATTGTAACATTTTCAGTTCTAGATGTACATCACTATGTACATTATTCATAGTATATTTTAGAAGACATAACCCAAGACACTAAATAATCAAAGTTAGTGTCAAAAATCATATTCAAAATTGAAATGTTACTGATAACAAGGCATGCTAAATGTTTAAAGAGAAATGAAATACATACCATTTAAATATTATATAAAAGAACCAAAATTGTTAGAAATTGTCAGACTGTTTAAGAAAGCATGTTGATCAGCAGAAGTACTATTTTCAGAAGTATAAGGAGAGAAACATATTTAATGACGATCCCTGGAGTAGAATATTCAAGTTTAATAACCTGGATATTAAAAAAAAACAAAAAAAAAAAACAACAAAAAAACCAAAACAATCCACCAAATACCAGAAAACAAGTATGTGAAGGAAGTAAGAGTAAGAGCAGGCAGCCACTTGCAGGAAAAACATGCTGCACACCGCAATCGCAATCAGGTCCTAGGGCAATAAAAATAAACATACGTCTTTGATTTTCACTGTAAACTCCTTTTCTCGTACATGCTTCTTCACCTTTGACATCTGTGTTGACTGATCATGTTCTTCTTTAACACCTGCACCTGGGGGAGTGGGTACACTGGGCTCGCTATATTCTGTAGCTGCACCAGGGCTGTCCAGCAGTTTTGTAGTATAGAAAGAAGCCACTGTATTAGCATCATAACTTCTTCGAGCTGAGGGCCACTTCCCTTTCAGAACTGTTTGACAAATACTGTCCAATCGATTGATCATAACACGATCCTGGAAAAGCAAGCAATATCATAAGTATAATTTAATTATTAGATAGAATTGTGGAGATCAAATGGCCCTAGATCCTTGAAGATTTAACCCTGTTACAACACATATATATTTAGTATGTATACATATTCTCATACATATATCACAATTCCGTAAGAAGTCATTCAAGTACACATTCCCTTTGGTGAAGTTCAAAAATATTGTATCAGAAAGAGATTTCTATTTTTTGTTTATGTAAGTACAAAAGCAGTTTCTGGCAACAAAACAAAACAAAACATTTTTCAAACAACTCAGAAGTATATGAAAGAGTAGAAAATCCTTCATTATCTCCTTTCACAACCTCACTCTCAGAAGCAAACACTGCTAACAATTTCATAGGTAATCTTCTAAACTCATAATGCACATATTCATAAACATATCTGTTTGAAAACATATAAACAACCATCATGTTTTCTTTTTCATAAAAATGGGATTTTACTATATACATATTTCTTTGGAAATATACTTCTTAATTTATCACAGACACCTTTCCATATAATAATACACTTTGAAAATATTATTCCTTCTTATCTGATGAGAGTTTGTAGCTTGCTGTTGTCTTCATTTACAATTCATCAATTAGTGAAGTTCAGCATTTTATGTTTTTATTGGCAGTTTATATTTTTATGTGAACTAACAGGCAATTTAAAAACAATCTATTAGCGCACAGGAATGAATTCCAAGCTTTAAGATACATCTGGGGGTATGGATGAGGCTCAAATGGTTGGGGTTCCGTCGCCCAAATGGAGGGACCTGGGTTTGATCCCTAGGACTTCCTGGTAAAAATAAGAAAAAAAAAAAAAAAAAAAAAAAAAAAAAATAGAAGGCATGTGGACCACCAGGCCCATGCACAGGTGCGCCATCAGGCCCTGCAAGCAGGTAAGCCTCCCAGGTCCCGTGTGCCGTCAGGCCTTGTGAGCCATGCATCAAGATGATGACGTAACAGGAGAGACACAAGGGAGAGCCAAGACGAGATGTGCCGAAAAACCAGGAACTAAGGTGGCACAGGCGGTAGGATGCTTCTCTCCCATATTGGAGGCTTGAAGGATCGAATCCCAGTGAGGACAGGGGGAGAAGGATGTGAAGAGAGGGCAGAAAACAGACACAGAGAGTTCCCCAGCAAATGGACACAAAAACAGCAAAAATGGGGGGTAAAAATGGGTAAAAGTAAAATATATAAATCAATCCTTTAAAAAAAAAGTATATAAAAAAAAAAAGATACAGAGACTTCCGGGAAGATGGAGGACTAGTAAGACACGGGAATCTCTTCTCCAGAAAAATAGCTAGAGGACAAGCTAAAACAGACCCGATAAAGATCTTCTACGGTTTAGGACAGCAGGTGAAGGCTGCACACCATCCAGAGGAGAGAGGGACAGAAGAGGGAAATCACGACTACAGAACTGTGAGTTACAAGTAGCAGCTTCTGCTGCTGCTGGCACCCTCCCCCACACTCTTCAGAATTCTCGGGCCCCTGAGCCTGCAACCACAGACAAAGGGGGCTTCAGGGATCTGCCACTCCCAGAAAGGGGAGAGAGAGGGACACAGCCTTAGGCTGACTCAGGTTCTGACCGGAAATTTGGGCTGCAGAGCCCCACGGACCCTTCCACATGGCGGTTTGCCCTGGGAGCCTAGAAAGGACTGGGGAAATCCGACCCTCCTCGCAACCTCCCTCTCTTCTAGCCTGGACTAATTCTTGAGGATTCCATGGGAGAGGGGAGAGAGAGCCTAGGGCTGACCCTGCTTTGTACTCCCAGGTTTGGTCTGCTCTGTCCCGAGAGCCCTTCCAGGCTGGGTGGGGCTGCGCCATTGCTTGCCTTGGAGCCTGAAAGGGACTAAAGATATACAAACCTCCCAATCTCCTCCTCTACTAACAGGGACTGATTGTTGAGGATACAGAAGGGAGTGGAAATATTTCCTAGCTGGGAAAAGGGGGGCGCTATGAGAGAAGACTGGAGAACTGTCTCAGAAAGTTTGAATCACAGGGCTCCTAGCCCCCAGACAGGAAGCTCTATCACATTGATCTGGTCTATGTCACAACAAATACGCTCCGACCAGGCATTGAATTGAGAGCTGCCAACAAGCACCATCTCCTGGCAGACCAAGGAAGTGCACATAAGAAAATTAATAAGTAAGAGAGGCCTTTCCTGGCGTCTCTAGCCTCCCTGTCCAAGGCCCTAGGAAACGACTCTACAACCAATTACTGGGTCAGTGCCCAGTTTTGAGCAACCAGCAGAACAATCCTAACAATCAAGGTTGAGACAAAAATCAAAGAGCGGTGGTAACTCACAGCCTCCTGCCACTAAAACCCCATAAAAGAGAAAGAGATAGAGCATCTAAGTAAAATACGAAGTAACCAGATGCCTAAGCACCAGCAAAAAATGACGAACCATACTAAGAAAATAGAAGACATGGCCCAAGAAAAGGAATATAGCAAAGGCCCAGAAGAGATGCAGAATTTGAGAGAACTAATGAGTGAGATGAGCACACATTTCCAAAATCAAATTAATGAGATGAAAGAGAATATAGTTAAAGAGATCAATGACATCAAGAAGTCATTGCGTGAACGTAAAGAAGAATTTGAAATCATGAACGGAAAAGTAACGGAGTTCATGGGAATGAAAGACACAATAGGTGAAGTAAAAAATACATTTGAAGCATACAACAGCAGACTCGAAATGATAGAAGAAAGAATAAGTGATACTGAAGACAGAGCAGCTAAAACTGAAGAGAGAAAAGAACAGAGAGAGAAAAGAATGGAAAAATTGAGCAGGGGCTCAGAGTTGAATGACAACACAAAACGCAAGAACATACGTGTCATGGGAGTTCCAGAAGGAGAAGAGAAAGGAAAAGGGGCAGAAAGAGTATTTGAGGAAATAATAGCTGAAAATTTCCCAACTCTCAAAAAAGAAATGAACTTACATGTCCAAGAAGCACGCCGTACCCCAATAAGAATAAATCCAAATAGACCTACGCCAAGACACATATTATTCAGAATGCCAAATGTAAAAGATAAAGAGAAAATTTTCAGAGCAGCAAGAGAGAAGCAAACGACCACATACAAAGGACGTCCAGTAAGACTTTGTGCAGATTTCTCTTCAGAAACCATGGAGGTGAGAAGACAGTGGTATGATACAATTAGGAAACTGAAAGAGAAAAACTGCCAGCCAAGAATTCTTTATCCAGCAAAACTGTCCTTCAAATATGAAGGTGAATGTAACAGTTGGCCATTCTGATGTAATTATAAATTCCAAAAATATAATTAAATCATGCTTGTAAACTGATCTGTTAATCTGGGCATGATTAGGTTAGGATTAGGGCGTTGAGCCCCACCCCTTGGTGGGTGGGAAATCGAATATAAAAGGCAAGGCAAAGGACAGTTGAAGCAGTCTTTTGAGAAGCAGTTTTGATGTTGGAAAGAAGGCCCCAGGAGAAGAGAAGCAAGCCGTTTGCCTGATCGTCTCCAGCTGACATTGTGGAGGAAACAGAAGCTAAGCCCGGAGAGAAACGCAGCCCCGGGAAGAGAGGAACCCCAGAAGCCTGAACCCTGGCAACCGCCAGCAGCTGTCTTGCTCTAATACGTGGCCATAGACTGTGGTGAGAGAAGAAACTTAAAGCTTTATGGCCTGGTATCTGTGGACTTCTACCCCAAATAAATACCCTTTATAAAGACCAACCCATTTTTGGTATTTCACATTAGAACCCCCTTTGGCTGACTAATACAGTGAATATAAAGTATTCACAAACAAACAGAAACTAAGAGAGTTTGCAAAAAAGAATCCACCTTTGCAGGAAATATTAAAGGAAGCCTTAGAACCTGAAAGAAAAAGACAGGAGAGAGAGGCTTGGAGGAGAGTATAGAAGAAAGAAAAGCAGAAAGGATAACCAAAAGAGTAAAAAGAAAGACAAAAATAAGATGACATATGAAAACCAAAGAATAAAATAGAGGAAATAAATAGTGCATTTTCAGTAATATCATTGAATGTGAATGGATTAAATTCCCCAATCAAAAGACACAGGCTGACAGAATGGATAAAAAAACATCAGCCATCCATATGCTGCTTACAAGAAACTCACCTCAGACAGAAGGATACAAGCCGGCAGAAAGTAAAAGGTTGGAAAAAGATATTCCACGCGAATAGTAAACAGAAAAGAGCAGGGGTAGCTATACTAATATCAGACAAAACAGACTTCAAATGCAAAAAAGTGATAAGAGATGCGGAAGGCCATTATATATTAATAAAAGGGACGATCCTCCAGGAAGATATAACAGTCATAAATATCTACGCACCTAACCAGGGTGCCCCAAAATATATGAGACAAACTCTGGCAAAACTGAAGGGAGAAATAGACATTTCTACAATAATCATCGGAGACTTCAACACCCCTCTCACATCATTAGATAGAACAACTAGACAGAAGATCAACAAGGAAACAGAGAACTTGAACAATATGATAAACAAGTTAGACCTAACAGACATATACAGAACACTGCATCCAAACTCAGCGGGTTATACATTCTTCTCAAGTGCCCATGGATCTTTCTCCAGGATAGACCACATATTAGGTCACAATACAGCTCTCAATAAATATAAAAAGATTGAAATTATGCAAAGCACCTTCTCAGATCATAATGGAATGAAACTAGAAATCAATAACAGACAGGAAAAAAGGAAATTTGCAAATGTGTGGAGACTGAACAACACACTCCTAAATATTCAGTGGGTCAAAGAAGAAATTTCAAGTGAAATCAGCAAATATATTGAGACAAATGAAAATGAGAACACAACATGTTAAAACTTATGGGATACAGCGAAGGCAGTCTTGAGAGGGAAATTTATAGCCCTAAATGCCTATATTAAGAAACAAGAAAGAGCTAAACTCAAAGATTTAACTGAACAACTTGAGAAACTAGAGAAAGAACAGCAAACCAATCCCAAAGCAAAAAGAAGGAAAGAAATAATAAAGATTAGTGCGGAAATAAATGAAAATGAGAACAGAAAAGCAATAGAGAAAATTAACAAAACCAAAAGCTGGTTCTTTGAGAAGATCATAAAATTGACAAACCCCTCGCTAGACTAACAAAGAAAAAAAGAGAGAAGATGCAAATAAATACAATCAGAAATGAAAGGGGGGAAATTACAAATGACCTCACAGAAATAAAAAGAATCATAAGAGGATATTATGAGAAACTATATGCCAACAAACTAGACAACCTGGATGAAATGGACAAATTTCTAGAAACTCATAACCA
>JAKSZT010034297.1:9990356-10020818 GCA_026826555.1 Tolypeutes matacus
GGGGGGGGGGGATTACAAATGACCTCACAGAAATAAAAAAAATCATAAGAGGATATTATGAGAAACTATATGCCAACAAACTTGACAACCTGGATGAAATGGACAAATTTTTAGAAACTCATAACCAACATACACTGACACAAGAAGAAATACAAGAACTTAACAAAGCAATCACAATCAAGGAGATTGAATCCATCATCAAAAATCTCCCAGCAAAGAAAAGTCCGGGACCAGATGGCTTCACAGGTGAATTCTACCAAGTATTTCTAAAAGAATTAACACCAATCCTGTTTAAACTCTTCCAAAAAATTGAAGAGGAGGGAAAACTACCCAACACATTTTATGAAGCCAACATCACACTAATACCAAAGCCATATAAAGATTCCACAAGAAAAGAAAATTACAGACCAATCTCTCTCATGAACATAGATGCAAAAATTCTCAACAAAATACTTGCAAATCGAATCCAACAGCATATAAAAAGACTTATACATCACGACCAAGTGGGATTTATTTCTGGTATGCAAGGCTGGTTCAACATAAGAAAATCAATCAATGTAATACACCACATTAACAAATTGAAGGGAAAAAACCACATGATTATTTCAATAGATGCAGAAAATGCATTCGACAAAATCCAACATCCTTTTTTGATAAAAATACTTCAAAAGATAGGAATAAAAGGAAAATTCCTCAATATGATAAAAGGCATATATGAAAAACCCACAGCCAACATCATACTCAATGGGGAAAGGTTGAAAGCTTTCCCCCTAAGATCAGGAACAAGACAAGGATGCCCACTGTCACCATTGTTATTCAACATTGTACTAGAAGTTCTAGCTAGGGCAATTAGACAAGACAAAAAAATTAAAGGCGTCCAAATAGGAAAAGAGGAAGTAAAACTCTCACTGTTTGCGGATGACATGACCCTGTATTTAGAAAATCCTGAAGTATCCACAACAAAGCTACCTGAACTAATAAATGAGTTCAGCAAAGTGGCAGGATATAAGATCAACACGCAAAAATCAGTAATGTTTTTGTACACTAGTACTGAACAATCTGAGGAGGAAATCAGGAGGAAAATTCCATTTTCAAGAGCAACAAAAAGACTCAAATACCTAGGAGTTAATTTAACCAAGGAAATACAGGACCTATATGCAGAAAACTACAAAACAATGCTAAAAGAAATTTAAAAAGACCTAAACAAATGGAGAGACATTCCGTGTTCATGGATTGGAAGAATAAATATCGTGAAGATGTCAATCTTGCCAAACTGATTTATAGATTCAATGCAATACCAATCAAAACCCCAACAGCTTACTTTACAGAATTAGAGAAGGCAATTACCAAATTCATCTGGAAGGGTAAGTGCATCCAAATAGCCAAAAGTATTCTAAAAAAGAAGAGCAATATGGGAGGAATTTCGCTGCCTGACCTTGAAACATATTACAAAGCTACAGTGGTCAAAACAGCATGGTACTGGCATAAAGATAGACATATCGATCAGTGGAAGAGAATTGAGAATCCAGAAATATACCCTCACCTATACAGTCAACTGGTTTTTGACAAACCTACCAAGCCCACGCTGATGGGAAAAAACAGTCTCTTCAACAAATGGTGTTGGGAGAACTGCATATCTATAACCAAAAGAATGAAAGAGGACTCCTATCTCACCCCCTATACAAGAATCAACTCAAAATGGATCAAAGATCTAAATATAAAAGCCAGGACCATAAAACTACTGGAAGAAAATGTAGGGAAACATCTTCAAGACCTAGTAGTAGGTGGTGGTTTCTTGGACCTCACACCCAAAGCACGTGCAACAAGAGAAAAATTAGTTAAATGGGACCTCCTCAAAATTAAACACTTTTGCACCTCACAAGAATTTGTCAGAAGGGTCAAAAGGCAGCCAACTCAATGGGAAAAAACATTTGGAAATCACATATCTGATAAGGGTTTAATATCCAGGATATATAAAGAGATGTTACAACTCAACAATAAAAAGACAAATGACCCAATTAAAAAATGGGCCAAAGACTTGAATAGACATTTCTCCGAAGTAGAAATACAAATGGTAAAAAAACACATGAAGAAATGCTCAACATCACTCATGATTAGGGAAATCAAAACTACAATGAGATATCATTTCACACCTATCAGGATGGCCACTATTAAAAAGACAGAGAACTACAAGTGTTGGAGAGGATGTGGAGAGATAGGAACACTTCTTCACTGTTGGTGGGAATGCAGGATGGTACAACCACTATGGAGGACTGTTTGGCAGTTCCTAAAGAAGTTGAATATAGACTTGCCACGTGACCCTGCAATACCACTACTGGGTATATACCCAGAAGAACTGAGAGCAGTGACTTGAACAGACATCTGCACACCGATGTTCATAGCCACATTATTCACCATTGCCAAAAGTTGGAAACAACCCAGGTGTACATCAACAGAGGAATGGATAAACAAACTGTGGTCTATTCACACCATGGAATATTATGCAGCTGTAAGAAGAAACAAAGTCATAAAGCATATGGCAACATGGATGAACCTGGAGGACATTATGTTGAGTGAAGCAAGCCAGACACAAAAGGACAAATACTGTATGAATGCATTACTATGAACCAAATATATTGTGTAATATATTGTTTGATTCACAAAAAAACAAAAACAAAAAAACAAAACAACAAAAAAATTTACATGTATCCATTACATTTAATTGAGAAATGTATATATTTATTCATCTGTGTTTACTTTTTAGTTTTTAATTGCTTATGTTTTCAATTATTAAATGTACAAAATAAAGTTAAAAAAAAAAGATACATCTGCTCTAAATTTAAAAATACAATTACACACAAAAATTGAAAGAATTTGTTTTATCACTTGAATAGCATATTAAACTTACTTATTTTACGTGGCAACAAATATATTTTTTTGGTATATAAACAAAATAAATACTAAGAATCTTGAAAGCTTTCTATGTCAGAGGCAGCCTTGTGTTAACAAAGAACCTATAGCAGTCTAATCACATACAGGAAGAAGGACGGTATTAATCCAATATTAACCATACATGTGTCTAAAATGAACTTTTTCTTGTAGGTCAAGTTCAGCTATAGATGGGGCATATGGGAATTCATTATACTTTTGATTTAACTTCTCTGTAACCTAAAACCTCTTTAAAAATAAAGTTTATTAAATTAAAAAAAAAGGAAAAAAGAAAAACAAAAACAAAACCAGCTATAGCAAATTTCTTCAAGATTACTCAATTTAAAGTATCTGTTTCATAAAGAAGCACTCATACATATTTGTTTTCTGAACATTCTAAGGTTAAATTGAGAAACACATTTAAGTAGACGTACTTGATAATAAAAATCTAGACCTTTTATGCTAACACCTAGCTGTCATCCTACATTTCCCAGTTTTTTTTTTTTAAGGTCTATACCTTACATTTGGTATATTTTTTACATGCACACCCTATTAGTAATACCATGTATTAGTATTGTACATTTGTTATAGTTATTGTGAGAACACTCTCATATTTATACTGTTAACCACAGTCCAACTTACACTACCTGGTTCAATGTATTATACAGTCCCATGACTTATACAATCTATGCCAAAGGTATACTCAGTGGCTCTCACTTTCATCAGAATTGTGCAGTCATCATCTCAGTAAATTTTTGAACATTTTCCTTAGTCCAAAAGAAAAAATCCTACACCCTGTATTATTGACCCTTAATGTTAATATAATACCTTCTTTGACATTGATGCAAGAATATATTTCTGTTACCTATTGTCCATAAGTTACATTAATTGTACTTTCCCCATGTATCATCATATTCTTACCACCTTGTAATAACAATGTACATTTGTTCTAGTTCATAGAAAAATGTTCTTGTATTTGTACTATTAACCACAATCATCTACCTCTGGGTTCACTATGTTACTCAGTCCCTAGATTATTGTCTAGCTTTCTTTCAGTTGACATTTATGTCTCTAGACTACCCCTCCCTTTCAGCCACAATCCCATTTATAAACCAGCCATGTTAGTTATAGTCACTATAATGTAGCCATCAACTATATCCATTTCCACACTTTAACAGTCAAGCTAATAAAAAATTCCACATACATTAAGCATCAGCACTCCTTCCCAGCCCTCATCCTATCTCTTAGTAACCTATACTCTAGGTTTTCATGCTATGTGCTTATTCTTTGTATTTGGTTCATATTAGTGAGACTATACAGTATTTGTCCTTTCATGTCTGGCTTATTTCACTCAGCATAATGTCTCAAGGTTCATCCATGTTGTCATATGTGTCCCAACTTCACTTCAGCAGTATAGTATTCCATTGTATGTATATTTTGTTTACCCACTCATTGGTTGATGGACAGCTGGGTTGTTTCCATGTTTTGGCAATTGTGAAATAACACCTCTATGAACATTGGTGTGCAAACGTCAGTTTGTGTCACTGTTTTCAGTCCTTCTGGATATATTCCTGGTAGAGGCATTGCCAGATTATACGGCAGTTCTATATTTAGCTCCCTGAGGAACCGCCAAATTGTTTTCCACAGAGGCTGCGCCATTCTACATCCCCACCAACTGTGAGGAAGGGTTCCTATTTCTCAACATTCTCTCCAGCACTGTTTGTTATCTGTTTGTGTGAGATGATATCTCATTGTAGTTTTGATTTGCATTTCCCTAATAGCTAGTAATAGATATTTTTTCATGTACTTTTTTGCCATTTGTATTTCCTTTTTGGAAAAATGTCTACTTAAGTCTTGCACATTTTAAAATTGGATTGTTTGCTCTTTTATTGTTGAGTTATATGATCTCTTTATATAGCGTGGAAATCAAACCCTTTTCAGATATGTGGTTTCTAAATATTTTTTCCCATTGAGTGGGCTGCCTATTCACCTTCTTGACAAAGTCCTTTGAAGCACAAAAGTGTTTTAACTTTGAGGAAGTCCCATTTATCCATTTTTTCTTTTGTTGCTTGTGTTTTTGGTGTACGGTTTAAGAAACTACCATCTACCACCAGGCCTTGATGTTTCCCAACATTTTCTTCTAGGAGTTTTATGGTTATACCTTTTATATTTAGGTATTTGATCCATTTTGAGTTAATTTTTGTGTAAGGTGTGAGATGGGGTCCTCTTTCTTTCCTTTAAATATGGGTATTCAGGTCTCCCAGCTCCATTTGTTAAACAGACTGTTCTGACACAGCTGAGTGGGCTTGGCAGCCTTGTCAAAATTCACTTGACCATAGATGTGAGGGTCTGTTTCTGAACCATCAATTCAGTTTCCTTGGTCTGTATGTCTATCTTTATGCCAAGACCATGCCGTTTTTACCACCTTAGCTAGAAAATATGATTTAAGTCCGAAAGTACGAGTCTTCCACCTTTATTCTTCCTTTTTAGATGTTTCTGGCATTCGGGACCCCTTACTCTTCCAAATAAATTTGATAGTGGGGCTTTCCATTTGTTTAAAAAAAAAAAAAAACGGCTGTTGGAATTTTTATCGGGATTGCATTGAATCTGTATATCAATTTGGGAATTGACATCTTAACAATATTTAGTCTTCCAATCTGTGGACATGGAATGTTCTCCATTTATTTAGGTCATCTTTAATTTCTTTCTCTTCTTCAATAGAAATGATGATGTGATTTTTCTTCTTTGATTTATGTGGTGTATATACTAATTGATTTTATTTCATTAATTAACCCTGAATACCTGGGATAAAACCCACTTGATTGTGACAGATAATTCTTTTAATGTGTTGTTGGATTTGATTAGTGAATATTTTGTTGAGGATTTTTGCATCTGTATTCATTAGGGAAATGGGTCTGTAATTTCCTTTTTTCATAATATCTTTATCTGGCTTTGATATTACTGTGATGTTGGCTTCATAGTAGGAGTTTGGTAGCATTCCTTCCTGTTCAATTTTTTGAAAGAATGTGGGTAAGAATGGTCTTAAATCTTCTTTGACTACTTGGTAGAATTTACCTGTGAAGGCAATTGGTCCTGGACATTTCCTTATGGGGAGTTGTGTGATGACTGTTTCAATCTCTGTACCTGGGATCAGTTGGTTTAGGTCTTCTATTTCTACTACAGTCAGTGTAGGCTGTTTGTATGTTCCTATGAATTTGTCCATTTCACTACATTGTCTAGTTTGTTGGTGTACAGTAGTTCATTTTATCCTCTATGGTCTCTTATTTCTGTGGGTTCAGTAGCAATGGTCCAGTATTCATGTCTATTTTATTTATTTGCATTATTTCTTTTTCTCTTTGTCACTCTAGGAAGGGTTTGCCAATTTTATTAATCTTCTTAAAGAACTAACTTTTGGTTTTGTTAATTCTATTGTTTTTTGGTCCTCAATTTATTTCTGCTCTGATCTTTTCTTTTTCAATCCTTTTGCTTGCTTTGGGAATAGTTTTTTGCCTTTTTGTATTTCCTACAGCTGTGTAGTTATGTCATTGATTTTAGTTCCTTTTTTTTTTTTTTTTAAAGTAAGCATTAAGGGCTATAAATTTCCCTCTCAGCAATGCTTTTGCTGCATCCGATAGGTATTTATATGTTCTTTTCTCATTTTCATTTGTCTCAAGATATTTACTGATTTCTCATGCAATTTCTTCTTTGGCCCGTTTATTTAATAGTGTAGTTTAATCTCCATATACTTGTGAATTCCCCTCCCCCCCCCCCTTTTTTTGCCTGTTGCTGATTTCCAGCTTTATTCTATTGCGATCAGAGAAAATGGTTTGTATAATTTCTATCTCGTATATTTATTGAGATCTGTTTTGTGACCCAATATATGGTCTATCCTGGAGAAAGATCCCGCAGTACTTGAGAAGAAAGTATATCCTGCTGTTTTGGGGTACAATGTTCTGTATATGTCTTTTAGGTTTAGTTCATTTACCATATTATTAAAGCTGTTTCTTTATTGATTCTCTGCCCAGATGTTCTATCCAATGATGAGAGTAGTGTATTAAAGACTCCAACTATTATTGTAGAGACATCTATTTCTTCCTTTAGGTTTTCCAGTGTTTGCCTCATGTAAATTTGGGGTATCTTGGTTAGGTTGCATATACATTTATGATTGTTATTTCTTCCTGGTGAATTACCCCATTTATTAATATATAATTTCCTTCCTTGTCTCTAATAAAAGCTTTGCTTTTAAAGTCTATTTCATCCAATATAAGTACAGCTATGCCAGTGTTTTTTTTTTGTTTGTTTGTTTGTTTTTTGTTACTGCATGCATGGAGTATTCTTTCCTAGTCTTTCACTTTCAATCTATTGGTGTCATTGGGTCTAAGGTGTGTCTCTTGTAGACAGCATACAGATGGCTCACATTTTCTTATCCATTCTGCCAGTCTGTCTTTTGATTGGGGAGTTTAATCCATTAACATTCAATGTTATTATTGTAAAGGGAGTTCTTACTTCACCCATTTTGATGTTTGGGTTTTATCTGTCATATTTTATTTTTGCCACTCTCTTGATACTTTTAGTTACTTTTACTGATCTAATCTTCATTTCTAGACTATCTTCCAAGCCTCTCTCTCCCGTCTTTTCTTTTCAGAGTATAGCATACCATTTAGTGTTTCCAGCAAGGCTGGTCTCTTGTTTACAAACTCTTTCAGTTTGTTTATCTGTGAATATTCTAAACTTGCCCTCATTTTTGAAAGACAATCTTGCCAGATATAAGATTCCTGGCTGGCAGTTTTTCTCTTTCAGTATCTTAAATATATCATACCACTGTCTTCTTGTTTCCATGGTTTCTGATGAGAAATCAGCACTTAATCTTATTGGGCATCTATTGTATTTGATGAATTGCTTTTTTCTTACTCCTTTCAGGATTCTCTATCTTTGGCATTTTAGATTCTGATTAGGATGTGTCTCTGAGTAGGTCTATTTGAATTAATTCAGATGGGAGTACACTGTGCTTCTTGGACAAAGATATCTATGTTTTTCAGCAGTGTTGGGAAAATTTCTACCATTATTTCCTCAAATATTCCTTTTGCCCCTTTTCCCTTCTCTTCTTCTTCTGGGACACTGTATTAGTCAGACAAAGGGGTGCTAATGTGAAATACCAAAAATGGGTTGGATTTATAAAGGGTATTTATTTGGGGTAGAAGTCCACAGATACCAGGCCATAAAGCGTTAAGTTTCTTCTCTCACCACAGTCCATTGCCACGTGTTAGAGTAAGACAGCTGCCGGCATTTGCCAGGGTTCAGGCTTCTGGGGTTCCTCTCTTCCCGGGGCTGCATTTCTCTCCAGGCTTAGCTCCTGTTTCCTCCACAAGGTCAACTGTAGATGATCAGGTGAACGGCTTGCTTCTCTTCTCCTGGGGTCTTCTTTCCAACATCAAAACTGCTTCTCAAAAGACTGCTTCAACTCTGTTCTTGCCATGCCTTTTATATTTGATTCCCCACCCACCAAGGGGTGGGGCTCAATGCCCTACTGACATGGCCCAGTCAATGCCCCAATCATAACTCAATCATGCCCAGATTAACAGATCAGTTTACAAGCATGATCCAATTATATTTTTGGAATTCATAATTATATCAAATTCCCCAACGGTTACAGACACCCATGACTTATATGTTTGCATGTTTCCTACCATCATTTAGTTCCTCCAGACCCTGGTCAATATTTTCCATTGTTTTCTTTATCTGTTCTTTGAATGTTCGCTTTTAGAGGCCCTGACTTCAAGCTCACTGATCCTTTCTTCTGCCACTTCAAATCTGCTGTTATATGCCTCCAGTGTATTTTTATTTTCATTTATTGTGCCTTTCATTCCCATAAGATTGGCTATTCTTCTTTGTGCTCATCTTAATATTCTTTTTTTTTTTTTTTACCGGGAGGTCCCGGGGATCGAACCCAGGTCCCTCCATATGGGAGACGGACGCCCAACCAGTTGAGCCACATCCAACCCCCTCATCTTAATATTCTTAGTTTAATTAAGAATATTCTTAATATTCTTATTCTCTTTAGCTACCTCATTTTATTGATTAAGGAGATTTGTTTGAACGTGTGTGATTAGTTGTCTCAACTCCTTTATGTCAGCTGGCGGCTTAGTTTGTTCTTGTGACCGGGCCATATCTTCCTGTTTCTTGGTATGGATTGTAATATTTTGTTAGTGACTCATTATCTGATTTATCAGATGTATTTATTCTTGGTTCAGTTTCTCTCTTTAGTCTAGGGATTTCTATTTGATTGACTTTGTGCTACAGCCCCTCTTTGATTCTTGGTTTATTTTAATTTGGAACTTTACAGTGGCTCTTGTTTAGCCAATATGAATTTTTTCAGTTCTTTTTCATCTGTTTCTTGTCATTTCTCCCTTGTTGGTTGTAGAGTAAGAGCCAAGAATGTTGTTGGTACTGTAAGCTGTGGAGGCTGAAGCTGCCCACATTGTGCCAGGCACTGATGAAGCTTTTCACACCTTTCTCCCCTGCCAGGGGTGGGGACAAGCCACAAATGTGCCCAAAAATCTAGTCTGTGCAGGCTGAAATTGACTGCAGTTGCCTGGAGAGGTTGCAGTATCACTGTCCCTCCTTCTGCTCTGTCAGTGGTGGGGACAGAGCCACAGATGTATCCAACAATCTAGTCCATGTGGGACAAAGCTGGCTGCATTTGCCCAGAGAGGGCAAGGTAGCACTGTTCCTCCTCCTACCCTGTCAGTGGTGGGGATGGAGCCACCGGGGTGCCCACTAATCTAGTCCGTGTGGACCGAAAGTAACTACAGTTGTCTGGAAAGGCTGAAGGAGCACTGTACTCCTTTCCTGTCAGGGGCAGGGATGGAGCCACAGATGTGTTCAAGAGTCTAGTCTATGCAGGCTGAAAGAGGCTGCAGTAGCCTGGAAAGGCGGAGGAAACTGCGCCCCCCATCCTACTGGGGGCAGAGATGTAGCCACAGGTTTGCCCAACAATCTAGTCATGTGGGCTGAAAGCAGCTGCACTTGCCTGGAGAGGCTGAGGAATAGCTCCCGAGGAATCCTATTGGGGCAGGGATAAAGCCACTTGGGTGTCCAACAATCTAATCTGTACAGGCTCAAAGTGACTACAATTGCCCCGAGAGGCTGCTACAGGTGCCCCCAGCTTCTTCCCTGCTGGAGGCAGGGCTGGAGCTCAGGCTTCAGCAGCAATCCAACCTGGTTGGAAAGAAGCTGGTCCCTACCGTCACTGTGGTTTTCAATCAGCCCCACTTCCCCTCATACTGGAGGTGGAGTCAAAATGGAGGTTGCCAGCCTCTTTATGACTTGGACAGGTTCAACTTTTAGCTGTTCTTAGGATTGGACTCCAGCCATCTGAATTTACTAATCAGTAGTTAAAGTTCATGCCTGATTGTTGTCTCTTCCTCCCCCATTTTTTGGAAAAAGTGTGTCCAACTCCAGCCAGGGAATAGCTCCTGAGGAGTCTTGTGCTGCCAGTGGTGGATGGACACAGGCTTTCATGGTGTGGAGTATTCTGGTCATGAATCTTCACTGCAGATGGGCAGTCTCTTTCTTTTGTTCTTCCAAGTCTGTTGCAGGATGTTCTTCTGTTCTCCTGGGTCCCCCAAACGGGTGATTTAGATAGTTCTGGGTTATTACTAACTGCACTGTAGGGTGAAATGATTCTTGGAGCTCCTTACTCTGCTGCCATTTTGCCTGTCCTCCCCCACTGATCTATTTTCCACATAAGAATATAACCATTAAAACAATATAGAAAAATACTGAGGAAAATGACTTCTCCAACAAGAAATTTTTCATTTACCTTTGGCCAGTATGAAGCTGCCAGCATGTATCCACCTTGTAAGATATAAGCAGACTCTGGTGTCCCATTGTTCATTTGAAAACTATCTTGGGTCTCATCCTGGGTAGTGCTCAGTGATGCAACGCTTTCTTCATCATAGGCTTTCACGTGAGGGGTACCTTCTGCTAAGGACAATTTTCATCATTGAAATGAAACTTGTATAAAACAAAAATTGCACAAAACAAATTTTTAAAAAATATTATATGATTATTCAGATATATGTGAAAAGGAAAAAGTTAGAATACAAGTGGTTAAAAAGGGGAAAAATTCACAATAAAATACTTATTTAAAAATTAACACAAAAGCAAAATAAGTGTCTTTAAGAGGGTTGAAGACAAAACTTAAGACCTTTCCCCTTCTGCATTAAAATTTGACCCTTAACTAATTTCTTAGGTCCATTTCCCTGGAATCAGATAAAGATGGCATATGTCAATTTATAGGCAACACTGCTTAGGACAGAAGTGACTCTTGATTGGGAGGACTACAATTAACTGATGGGGATACCAGACTTTCCTAAGTGAGGTAACTCTTGTAATTGGGTATGTCCCTTTTGGCAATCCTGGATGATATGCCTATAGAATTGTTACAAGAGATTCTTTCTCCTCTGGGACATAAGGCAATTAAAGCCAGAGTGGTTCATGTATTCATCTGAGGTAGGCTCATTTTCTTGCACCTTAACTGTTGAAGTACTGCAAGGACACATGCAGATAGGACCAGTGCTACTGTGCTGCCCAGTTCTAGTTCCTGTCCTATCTCCTTCTGAGTAGACAGGTGCCAAGCATGACCTATGATACTCTTATGGGTTTGTCTAAGAAGACTCTTTGTAGTTGTATTAGAATATTATCTTTTATTTGTTCCCTGATCAACCTGTTCCAGGGAAAACTATAATACTACATTTGAGGCAATCATAAAGAAATAAAACTATTGTATAAAATCTCTTAATTTCTCTGTCTAACTAAACCATTTTACATTGTTTGGTATTCTATTGAATAGAGAATGTGTACCAGTAATTCTAGTTTTCTTTTTAATAGTACTTCTCTAAGAAAATGTGTACACATGAAATTTAAGTTAGCAATTTTAAACCTGCTTATCTAATTAAATTCTTATCAAGATATCAAAATTGTTTATAAAATTCTTTTTTTTTCATTTGAAATTTTGTCTTACAAATAAAATAGAACCAATTTTTGCATATACCTCGCTTTTGGACTTCTTCTTCTTCACTGTCACTCTCTTCTGACGAAGATGAAGAAGATGAAGATGAAGATGAAGATGATGAGGATGATGATGATGCTGAAGAACAAGATGAGGATGAAGAAGAACTAGAACCTGATTGAGAGTGGGAACAAGAAGAGGAGGAGGAAGACGAGGAAGAAGATGATCTGGAAGAACAGGATGATCTCTCAGAATCAGAGTCAGAATCAGAACTAGATTCTGATCCTCTTTTGTGGGATCTCTGTTTCTTAGAAGCCGGGTTTGGAGTTAGGGGTTCTGTTCTGGCTGCAACCATGCGTCTGTTGGTTTCGCCTTTTCCACCAGATTTCTGGTCTCCAGGAGCCTGGGGTAAAACGCCATTTTTTGGACTTACGGACTCAGACTTTATTAGTGTCCTGGGTTCCTCAGAAGACATAGATTCTTCTTCAGAAGACTGAGGCTCCTCTTTAAGGTTTTCACTTTTAACTTTCATATCCTCTAGAATAATACCTTTAGCATCTAGGAGCCTAGGTAGAGAGGTAAGAGGAGAACCAGAAAGTGCTACTTGATATTGCTGTAAAAGTGGGGTAGAAGTCCTTGAATGAGCCATCTTACTTTGACTGTAGTTTCT
Organism: Tolypeutes matacus; assembly: GCA_026826555.1. Taxonomy (NCBI): domain Eukaryota; kingdom Metazoa; phylum Chordata; class Mammalia; order Cingulata; family Chlamyphoridae; genus Tolypeutes; species Tolypeutes matacus. The sequence goes on from JAKSZT010034297.1 coordinate 10,002,968, forward strand.
TTGAGTTGCCATAAATGAGAGTTCAGGATCACGAAGAATGTGATAATCTGTTCGGCTCACCCCGTGTTTAGCAGCTCCAATAAGCAAATCCCTATCATGAGGGCCACATTCCCACCAGATTGGTAAGTCTGGATTCGGATGACAAAGCTTCAAGCGTTCAAACAATTGTGGATGTCGGAGGGCCTGCTCCCGTACTTTTCTTAGAAGTTCAATGCGATACAAAGTCCTAGAGGCACGTTCTTCTGTAATTGGCTGGATAAAAATATTTGGATCCAACAACTCTATATTGACACAAGGACAAAAATATTAACTTCAAAAATTCTTTACTATAAATTTGAAACAAATAATGTAACTTCTAAAAAACACCTCTACTCCATATCATCGTATAGTTTCTAGAATTTAATATTTTTAAATGAGAAGAAATATAACATTTAAAAACAAGTACTAAAAATCACGTAACACAGGGATTTATAACACAGGGAATCCAGTGGAGGAAAATGGACTGTAGTTAACAGGACAAATATGAGAATGTTCTCTCATGAACTATAACAAATATATAATACTAATACAGGGTGTTAATAATCAGGTGGGTTGGGGGGAAAATACAATAAATGTAAGATATGGGCTATAGTTAGTAGTAATATTTTGATGATGTTATTTCATAGTTTGTAACAAAAGTTTCACAACAATGCAAGGTGTTGGTGGTGGGGTGATGATGGGAGCCCTGTATGATGATATGCATGTTTGTAAGTTCACAACTTTTATTATACACTTGGATTGAACCCAGGACCTTGTATATGGGAAGCAGGTGCTCAACCACTGAGCTACACTTGCTCCCCCTTCAACAAAATTTTATTAAAAAACCATGTAACATATAATATACAGCATTGCATTTTCTGAAAATAAGGAAAGCATAAGATTATTTTGGAAGAATATTAAAATAACTAGGAATTCACTTTTAAGAAATTGCTCATGAGCTATGCCTTTAGTAATAATTGTCCTAATCAAAGAGAAAAATATTTATTTAGACTCACATATAAAAACAAAACTGTTAAACGACATGCCATAAATAAAGATAAGTCTGCATTTCCCAAGCTGCACTGAAGTAACTTGGGGTATTGCAGTATACTCACAGGGGAACCAATCTTTTGAGTGAAACACAGGGACACCTGTCAGACTCTGCGTGAACTACTAACTTGAGGTAGTTCAGTTTCAACATGAGATCATGCTATATTTCTTTTGATGTAGTCATGTCTTTGTGATGCTAGGTTATTGGCAGTTGGATAGTTGCTCAGAAAGAGATAGGGGCTTGTTGAAAAGAACACAGGGGCCAAGCTGAAAGAGCTCCTAATGGTTAAATGTGGAACAATTTGAGCAACAAAATAAATAATAATAATATTATCGAATTATAACTTATAGGCAAAAATACATATCCACAAGTTCAAACTGATATGAATGAATTATTGATTAGACAGATTGGGAAGAAGAAATTATTCTTCTTTGCAGCACAATTTCTATAGTAATAACTGTTGCAGACAAGATTTACTGATGGATGCTAAAATCAATGGTGAACATTTGAGGAGAAATGGGATTTGTTTAGTCTCAAAGTATCTCAAGATATTTGTTAACCACATGGTATGTACATGGAAAAAGATAGTAATTTTACAGTGGAAAAAACACAGAAACCAATTAAAACACTTAAATATGAAAAATCAAAGGTATTGGGGATTTTTCCAGTATAAAAACTACCTTATCCCATGTGAACAATGTCAACATCATCCATAATAAATAAGATATACTGACATCATGAACCCCCTGAGATATGATGACCTAAGAAAGACAAAACAACACTTCTGTACTACTCTTGACAAAAATGCAAACCCTCAATCCAATCATGTGGAAACAAAACAAAATTAAATTGAGGGAGTGGATGTGGCTCAAGCACTTGAGCGCCTATCTCCCACACAGGAGGCCTGGGTTTGGTTCTCAGTGCCTCCTTAAAAAAACAAAAACCAACCAACCAACCAACCAACAAAAAAACAATCAGCAAACAAATGAAAAAAAACCAACTCAAGAGGGCTGATGTGGCTGAGTGGTTAAGCACTGCCCTCCCACATACTAGGTCCCAGGTCCAATCCCTGTCCCGGGACCTCAAAAAGAAAAAAAAAAAGAAAGAAAATGAAGGGTATATGGCAAAATAACGGAAAGACTGAGGACCTGTTATAGACTACAGGAGGCTAAGAAACTAAATGTGGGATTCTGGGGGAAAAAGACATTAGTAGAAGAACAGGTAAAATTTGAATAGGTATTTAAGTTTAGTTTATTTAATGGTATTGAACTAAGATTAATTTCTCGGTTCTGATACTGTACTATTACTAGTCACATAAGATTTTAACATTAGAAAACACAGGGTGAGGGTATATGGGAACTCTGTGATTTTTACAAATTTTTTGTAAGTTTAAAAGTTCAAAGTAAAAAGTAAAAAAAAAAAATCAAGTACTATGCAAAATCAATATGGTTGCAAGACTTGAAAAGTTGGTTGTATAGTGCCCACAAATAAGCAAAAATATTATGTTTATGTTTTCATACAATTACTAGATTGTTAGGACATAAATATTTATTCAATTGTTTCAACTTAATTACTCATTAAACAGAACTGTTAAATACTTCTTTTGATGTCAGGCACTGAGAAAAAATTACCAAGATGCTAAGGGCGCTGGGAACCAAGGAAGTGTGAGAAACAGTGATATAAGTAAAACCTCACTCATATTTCTAACAAGGAAGCTGCACCTTTAAAGTAAGTATTTAGTAATTAACCTTTTCCTATATTTTGTTAAAAAAAAACAGAATCAAAAGTAATGAATTTACTCACATCAATTTATATTGCTGATGGGTATTAAGATAAAAAAAGAACAAGAGCTTCTTGGCAGTATTAAAATAATAAAAGCCAAAACACTTGGCTTTATTTAAACCCATTTATGGTCTTTAAAAAGACCTTGAAGTAGACTAAATGTGCCCTGAATTACCTGATATTTGGGTAATCAAAGGATTGGCTACTTTAGTGAACCAACAACAAAACTATTAGAAACAAAACAAAAAGAAGCAGATAAACACTCTGTAATTTAAATCCCTTTATAGACCATTTATATTTTTACTATGAAATAGGAGAAGGAGGCTATAGGGTTTAGCAGTCAGAAATTATATTCAACAAAGAACAGAGAAAAGTGCTTATAACATGATATTATCGAGAGGTATTACTGACAGGATGAGCTATTTCTTTGGGTTTTGAAGAAATGAAATTCACCCCAGAATAGTTCCTTAACTGAATATCAGCACCTCCGATTAACTGTCTTTAAAAAAAAAAAAAAAAAAAGGCCCTGAGAAGTTCTTTTTCTACCAAAATTCTTTTAAAATGTCTTTTGAGTAGGGACTTCATTCCTTGCAAAATTAATCATGTTAATAATCCCTCTTAGCACAGTTCCTATGAGATGGACTTAAAATATAAATTAGTTTTGTTTACTAAAAGATATCCTTTATCTTCTACCTCTCCCTAACCATTATTTTCCCAAAACTCAATGTGTATCTTTTATTCTCTTTAGATCTCTTTTGATAGGAAGATTAAGGAAATAGAGGATCTTTAAGGATAGCTTATTTGTAAGTCTGAAAATCTGTTCATATGCTGAAGTAGACAGTACTGAAATCTCACATAAAAGACATATACTGGAAATTTCTGAATTTTAGTGACTTTGTTACTTTGGCCAAAACAGGAAAAATAGAAATTTTATACCTACCTTCTTTGGAAGGAAGACGACAAACCCTCCGACACATAGACATGAATGCATACAAATATTTCTCCAAACTGTCATCAGTTTTCTTATGTAGCCTAGCCATTGCTCTAAATTTTGTCCAATCAAACTGGCCTCTGTCAGGATCAAATACCACTCCAAATGTAGATACAACTCTATAAAAGTCAGCTTCCTCTCTCCTTGTCCATCTGTTTTGAATCAGATTAAAAAAAACCCCACAGGTCATTAAAATAAATACTGAATATAATAAGTATAATAAAAAGTTAAAAAATTTCAAGTACCTAAAAATTTTATAGATATAAATCCAGAATGATTGCCTTGTAAATATACTTTCTTTTTTTAAGGAGGTTCCAAGGATTGAACCTGGGACCTTACACATGTGAAGCAGGCATTCAACCACTGAGTTACACTCACTCCTGATTATATACTCTTAAATGCTAGTTGAATCACCTATCCAACAACATATGCTACTCCTTTATGCAATAATAGTTTATTGCGCATTTACTATGTGAGAGAAACTGCACAGGATAAAAATTATATAAGATGAGGTGATCTTGCCTTTAGAAGGAAGATAAAACATTTTCAAAGATATTTATAGTATAAGGTAGTATTTTATAGTTGTTGAATGAGATATAGAAATCAAGAATTTTAGAAGAGCAGAAGATGGAAGGATCAGTTCTAACTTGGGTGATCAGGGAAGGCAGTATAGAGAAAGTGGCATTTAAGATGAGACAAAGCTAGGGTTAGGGAGGGAATGCTAGGAAGAAGGTACAGAATACCAAAGACAAACTTGAGAAGTACTCTGTATTTTGTGGGAATGATGTGTCTTTTAGATTGACAGGGATATAGCTATTATTGGGGAGAGAGGGAGATTGGGATGGTGTCAGATTATGATCTAAATGCCTCACTAAAAATAACTCTATTCAGTTGAAAGCTCCTAGATACTTTAAGAGGGTAATATTATAATTTCATATAACAGATATCTGAACTCTATTTGTAAAACATTTTACCTGCCTAATTCACAGAATGGTAGTGAAAATAAGAACATATGGGAAAGATCTTCGAAAAATATTAACAGGCCATTATTGTCGGTGATACAGGAAGATTAATCTAATGATGATGTAAAAATACATCAGCCTGGGAAACCAGTCAGAATCTTGGAACCAGAATCTTGGACCTTGGTGATAAAAGTAGGAATGGAAAAGAAAAGATAAATTCAAAGACCACACAGGACACAAAAAAATATGACACAGCCTACCCTAAGAGACAGAAAGAGAAGATATACAAGGGAGAAGTTAAATGCCATTACACTATCTTATACCATTGTGACAAAGTAGTAGTTTATCACTATCAGTAATTTAGTTAGCTAAGTGCTATATGAGTGCAGAAAATGGAGAGAATACTATGAGCTAGATCAGTTGAGAAAAATTAATAAAGGAGATAGGACTTAGACTGAGATCTGAAGGATGGGCTAGTTGTGGTTCAGATAAAGAGCAGAATAAGGGTATTTCAGGTGATAGGAAAATCATAAACTAGGGTACTGAGTCAAGAATAAGTAGGGGAGACTTCTGGGAAGATGAAGGATTAGAAAGGCAGAGGGATCACTTCTCTCCCAGAAAAAATAACTAGAGGACAGGCAGAGACTATCTTGAAGGCTGTCTGCGTCTCAGGACACCAGGGAAAGACGATACACCACCCATAAGAGACAGAGGTGAAGGAAAGGAGTCTCAGCTGGCTGAAAAATCCTGTGAGTAGAGCTGAAAAAGCAGCAGTGGATGCCCTTTCCCCACCTGTGGACTGCAGTGCCTGTGGATTGAGGGGGTTGAAGGGGTCCTCTTCCCTAGAAAGGGGAGAGGGAGAGAAACATCCCACAGCAAATTCAGATTTTTGGCCAGTGAACTTGGTCTGCTGCATTGGTGGAGTTGCACACTTCCAGACTAGGTGGGGCTGTGACATTGTTTGCCCTGAGAGCTAGCAGGGAGCTAAAGAAAATTTGTCTTCTTAAACACCCTCCCTACTGCCAGGGGTTGGTTGCTGAAAAGGCAGAGGGAGGGAGGGTGTGGCCAGCTAAGGGTGGAGAACAGCCTCTGAGAAAGTTTGTGAGGCTTGGCCAGTCACTGCTTCTGCATGACCCACCCCTCTGAGGAGTTACACTGAATGCATTCTCCCCTAGCAGCTGGGTTCTGAGCTGAACGATCTGCCAAAGAGGGCCATCTGCTGGCCAGACCAGAAAAGTGCCTGAAAAAGGAAAGATAATAATAAGTAAATAAATGAGGCAGGCAGGTGCCTTTACTGCCATCCTCTCGTAGGCCCTTGGAAACTGGCTGGAACGCATTACTGGGTCCTTAGCCTTGGTTTGAGCAGTTAAACAGGGGCAAGCCTAAATACCTAGAACAAGTTGAACCAAGAGTCAAAGAACAATGGTAGCATTGTAAATCCCCAGGAAAGAACATCAGAGTAAACTCAGCATTGGAATCAGATGCCCAAACATTAGCAAAAAAAATTACAAGTCATACAAAGAAAAAGGAAGATATGACTCAGGCAAATGAACAAATCAAAGTTCCAGATGAGAAACACGACTTGAAACAGCTAATCAATGAGGTTCATACAAATCTCCTAAATGAAATCATGGAGTAGAAAGACAACATGGATAAAAATTAAGAAGGCACTGGGCAAGCACAAGGAAAAGTTGAAATATTGGATAGAAAAATAACAGAGCTTAGGGGAATTAAAGACAAATAAGTGAGAATAAAAATACAATAGAAGGAAACAGATGTGGCTCAAGCGATTGGGCTCCTGTCTATCATACAGGAGGTCCAGGGTTCAATTCCCCAGGGCCTCCTGTGAAAGGCAAGCTGGCCCATGCAGAATGCTGGCTCGCATGGAGTGCAGGCCCACACAGGAGTGCTGGCCCATACAGAAGTGTTGGCCCGCGCGGAGAGCTGGTGCAGCAAGATGCTGCAACAAAAAGAGACACAGAGAAGAGACAACAAGAGACACAGCAGACCAAGGAGCTGAGGTGGCACAAGATATTGAGTGCCTCTCTCCTACTCTGGAAGGTCCCAGGATCAGTTCCCAGTGCCACCTAAGGAGAAGACAAGCAGACACAGAAGAACACACAGACAGCAGACAGCAAGTGCAAAACAAGGAGGGGGGAATAAATAAATAAATAAATCTTAAAAAAAAAAAATACAATAGAGGCACACAACGGTAGCTTTGAAATAACAGAAGAATGAACCAGTGATGCAGAGGAAAGAACAACTGAAATGGAAGAGAAAGAAGAACACAGAAAGAGAAGAGAATGGAAAAAATTGAGCAGGGGCATGGGGAGCTGAATGGTAGCATGAAGTGCACCAACATACGTGTTATAGGAGTTCCAGAAAAAGACAAGAAGGAAAAGGGGCAGAAAGAGTATTTGGGGAAATAATGACAGAAAATTTCCCAACTCTCATGAAAGACATGAATATAAATGTCCAGGAAGAACAGTGTACTCCAATTAGAATAAATCCAAATAGATCTACCTCAAGACACACAATATGCAAATGCCAAATGCTAAAGATAAAGAGAAAATTCTGAAAGCAGCAAGGGAAAAGTGAAATATCACATACAAGGGATGCCATATAAGATGTAGTATGGATTTCTCTTCAGAAACTATGGAGGCAAGAAGGCAGTGGAATGATATAATCACAGTACTGAGAGAGAAAAAGTGCCAGCCAAGGATTCTTTATCTGGCAAAACTTTCCTTCAAATATGATGGTGAGCTTAAAATATTCACAGATAAACAGAAAACAAGAGTTTGTAAACAAGAATTCAGCTCTGCAGGAAACATTAAAGGGAGTTCAGCAGCCAGAAAAGAAAAGACAAGAGAAAGAGAGGCATGGAGGAGAGTGTCTGAAGTGAAGACTATCAGAAAGAGTAACCAAAAAGGTAAAAAGATGAACAAAAATAAAATAGGACATATGAAAGCCAAAGGATAAAATGGCTGAAGTAAGCAATGCCTTTAAAGTAATAACATTGAATGTTAATGGATTAAACTCCCCAATAAAAAGACATAGGCTGACAGAATGAATAAGAAAACATGAGCCATCCATAGGCTGTCTGTAGGAGACTCTCCTTAGACCTAAGGATGCAAAAAGACTGAAAGGGAAAGGCTAAAAAAGATATTTTATGCTAATAGTTTCCAAAAGAGAGCAGGAGTAGCTATACTGGTGTCAGACAAAACAGACTTTAAATGAAAACAAGTGATAAAAGATACAGAAGGCCATTATATATTAATAAAAGGGACAATTCACCAGGAAGGATTAACAGTCATAAATATCTATGTACCTAATTAGGGTGCCCCAAAATAATGAGGCCTACTCTGGCAAATTGAAAGGAGAAATAGACATCTCTACAATAATAGTTGGAGACATCAACACACCACTCACACCATTAGACAGAACAACTAGACAGAAGATCAAGGAAACAGAGAGCTTGAACAATATGAAAAATGAGCGGGACTGGACAGACGTATATAGAACATCACATTCTAATTTGGCAGATTATAAATTCTTCTCAAGTGCTCTTGGATCTTTCTCCAGGATAGACCACATCAACATGTTGCACACCACAATACAGATCTCAATAAATTCAGGAAGACTGAAATTATAGAAAGCACCTTCTCTGAATAATAGGCAGGAAAGGGGAAATTTGCAAATATATGGAGGCTAAACAACAAACTCTTAATTGGTAGGTCAAAGAAGAAATTGCAAAATAAACTAGTAGATTATCTCGAGACGAATGAAAACGATACAAAGCTAATGGGATAAAGCGAAGGCAGTGCTGAGACAGAAATTTATAGTACTAAATGCCTGTATTAAAAAAGAAGAAAGAGCTAACATCAAAGAACTAACTGAACTGGAGAAACTAGAAAAAGAACAGCAAACCAATCCCAAAGCAAGCAGAAAGAAAGAAATAACAAAGATTAGAGCAGAAATAAATGAAATTGGGAACAAAACACAATAGAGAAAATCAACAAAACCAAAAAAAGCTGGTTCTCTGAGAAAATCAATAAAGTTGACAAACCCTTAGCAAGACTAACAAAGAAAAAAAGAGAGAAGATGCAAATAAATAAAATAAGGAATGAAAGGGGGGAACATCATGAATGACCCCACAGAAATAAAAAATAAAGAGGATATTATGAGAAACTGTATGCCAACAAATTAGAAAACCTAGATGAAATGGATAAATTCCTAGAAATGTACAAACACCCTACATTGACTCTACAAGAAATAGAGGAACTCAACAAACCAATCACAAGCAAAGAGATTGAATCAATCATCAAAAATCTTCTAACAAAGCAAAGTTCAGGACCAGACAGCTTCATAAGTGAATTGTACCAAACATTTCGAGAAGAATTAATACCAATCCTGATTAAACTCTTCCAAAAAATTGAAGAGGAGGGAAAATTATCCAACACATTTTATGAAGCCAACACTACCCTAATACCAAAGGCAGATAAAGATACTACAAGCAAAGAAAATCACAGACCAATCTCTCTAATGAACATAGATGTTAAAACTCTCAACAAAATACTTGCAAATCAAATCCAACAGCATATGAAAACAATCATACAACATGATTAAGTGGGTTTTATTCCTGGTATGCAAGGCTGGTTCTATAAAAGAAAATCAATTAACATAATAGACCACATTAACAAATAGAAGGGAAAAAAAACACATGATCATCTCGATTGATGCAGAAAAGTAACTGGACAAAATCCAGCAACCTTTCTTGATAAAAATGCTTCAAAAGACAGTTATAGAAGGAAAGTTCCTCAACATAATAAAGGGTATATATGAAAATCCCATAGAAAACATTGTACTCAATAGGGAGAGGTTGAAAGCTTTCCCTCTAAAATTAGGAACAAAACAAGGATACCCCCTGTTACCACTGTTATTCAACATTGTGCTAGAAGTCCTTGCTAGAGCAATTAGGAAAGAAAAAGAAATATAAAAGGCATCCAAATTGGAAAAGAGGAAGTAAAACTCTCACTATTTACAGATGACATATTGTATATTTAGAAAATCCCGAGACGTCTACAACAAAGCTACTTGAGGTAATAAATGAGTTTAGTAAAGTGCCAGGATACAAGATCAGACGCAAAAATCAGTAGCATTTTTATACAATCGTAATGAGCAAGCTGAGGAGGAAATCTAGAAAAAAAATTCCATTTACAAGAGCAAGAAAAACACTCAAATACCTAGGAATTAATTTAACCAGTAATGTAAAAGATCTGTATCCGGAAAACTACAAAACACTGGCAAAAAGAAACCAGAGAAGACCTAAACAAATGGAAGTACATTTCGTGTTCATGGATTGGAAGACTAAACATAGTGAATGTCAATTCTACCCAAATTGGTTTATAGACTCAATGCAATACTAATCAAAATTCCAACAGCCTACTTTATAGAAATAGAAAATTCAATTATCAAATTTATTTGGTAGGGAAAGTGGTCACAAATAGCCAAAAACGTCCCAAAAGAGAAGAGCAAAGTTGGAGGACTCCCTGACTTTGAACTGTTTTATAAAGCTACAGTAGTCAAACAGTATGGTATTGGCATCAAGATAGACACATTGATCAATGAAAATTAATAGTTCATAAATAGACCCTCACCTCTATGGTCAACTGCTTTTGATACACCTACCAAGTCCACTTTTCTGGGACAGAACAGTTTCTTCTTTAAATAAATGATGCTGGGAGAACTGGATATCCATAATTAAAAGAATGAAAGAGGACCCCTATCTCACTCCCTATACAAGAATCAACTCAAAATGGATCAAAGACCTAAACATAAAAGCAGGACCATAAAACTCCTAGAAGAGAACATAGGGAAATATCCATAAGACCTAGTAAGAGGTGGGGGTCTCCTAAACCATATACCCACAGCATGAGCAACAAAAGGAAAAATAGATAAACGGGACCTCCTCAAAATTAAACACTTATGCACTTCAAAGAACTCTGTGAAGAGGGTAAAAAGGCAGCTTACACAATGGAAGAAAAAATAAAAAATCTGACAAGGGTCTAATATCTATGATATATGAAGAGATCCTACAACTCAAAATTAAAAAGATAAACTACTTGATTTAAAAAAATGGGCAAAAGACCTGAATAGACATTTTTCTAAAGAAGAAATACAAATGGTGAAAAAACACATGAAAAAATGCTCAGCAGCACTGGCTATTACGGAAATGCAAATCAAAGCTACAATGAGATATCATTTCACACCTGCTTGAATGGCCACTATTAAAAAACAGAAAACTACAAGTGTTGGAGAGGATGTAGAGAGATAGGAATGCTTATTCACTGCCGGTGGGAATGCAGAATGGTATAGCCACCGTGGAAGTCTGTTTGGTGGTTCCTAAGGAAGTTAAATATAGATCTACCACCTGTCCTGGCAATACTGCTACTAGGTATATATAGAGAAGAACTTAGAGCAGTGACACAAGCAGATATACGCATACTGATGTTCACAGTGACATTATTCACAATTGCCAAAAGATGGAAACAAACCAGATGTCCATCAATTGATGAATGGATAAACAGACTGTGGTATGGATATATTCAGCTGTGAGAAGAAATGAAGTCCTGAAACCTGTGACAATGAGGATGAACCTGGAGGTCATTATGTTGAGTGAAGCAAGCTAGGCACAAAAGGACAAATATTATATAATTTCGCTATTATGAACTAAACATGAGAAAACTCATGGAGTTAAAAGCTAGAATATAAGTCACCAGAGAAAAGGACATAGTTAGAGAATGGAAAGCTCAGGTTTCATCTGTACAGAATTGGTAAAAAGTTGTTTGTAAATGTTTGTAAATTAATAGAAATAATCAAAGCTCATCATAGGATTTGTAATTAGTAGCATTAACAGATGGACATAACAGTGGCTTGTTTTTTGTTGGCTTTTTTTTGAGTGATGAAAAGGCTCTAATATTGATTGAGGTGATGAATGCGAAACTCGGTGATTACACCAAATCCCACTGATTGTACACTTTAGATAAATTATATGGTATATGAACAAAAAAACAACAGGGTAGGTTGGGGGAAAATACACCAAATGTAAGATATGGACTACAGTTAGTACTAATACTTTGACAATGCTTTTTCATAATTTGATACAAATGTTTCACAAAATTGCAAGGTATTTGTAGTGGTGGGGTGATGAATGGGAGCCCTGTATGATGTTATGCATGTTTGTTTTGTAAGTTCACAACTTTTATTATACACTTATTGCTTATGTATGTTCATGTATGAATAATATACTTCAATAAATTGTTTTTAAAATTAAAAAAAAAAAAAAAAAGAATAAGTAGGACATTATGGATGAGGGAACAGAAGTAAGAGTAGAAATGCATGCTGAAGAGCTTAGATTTTACACCTATATGCAAATGACAAAGAAGTCATTGAATGTTATGACAAAGCTAGTATTCTTAGGAAGATTAATCTGGATCTGACAGATTATATATATAGATATGGGAAAATAAATGTAGATTAAAGATGGTCACAAATTCTTTGCCAATCTTCCCACAGAAAGCAGAATCTACTTTTCTTTTCCTTGTATCTGGGCTGGCCCTGGGAAATTTTTTGACCAACAAAAAATGGCAGAAATGACACTGTGTTATTGCCACGTATGGGCCTTATGAAATCTGCAGTTTGTGCTTTTGCCACTTGGAATGCTCCCTCTTGGAATTTGAGATCACAGCTAAGAGTGAGCACCAAATGCTAGCCATGAGTGAGGCAATTTTGGACCTTCTAGCCATCCTGGCATCCCAGCCAACACCACTTGAAGCAGAAGAACCACTTGGTCAACCTACAGAATCATGAAAAATAATAAATTCATACTGTTTTAAGTTACTATGCTTTGGGGTGTTTTGTCATGTTGCAATAGATAAGTGAAATGGTATATTTACAGAGGTAGTGGTATTTGAAGATAATGACTAGGATATGAAATCTTAAAATTCAAACTTTAATAAATTTCAAACTTTAATAAGTTGTTTTGCAATGAATGTGTTGCAAATGAAACAAAAGAACATTGACTTATCTCCCACAAAACATCCAAGGACCCAAGTTTAACAAGGAGCTTAGATTATTGTTAAACACTGCTATTCTTTTCCATGTAATCTAGCCCTTTCAAGAAGTTAAAGCATATGGGATGAGAAAATCCTGCCTGTCTTAAAAAGGTCTCTTGCAGGAGAGTTTTCCTATTTGGTCCCCTTTGACATTAGTAGTCCCAAGGGTTCATCCTCAGGATGAAGAAGAGATCGACAGACTTGATTTCCATACATTCTTATCTTTCATAAGTAAGGATAAAATGTAATTTATGTCATATTATTTAAACTTGTCTCATTGATAACTCAATTCTTGAGTTTGCTCTGCTCTTTCATTTTTTTTTTTACTACCTCAGTGGTCACAAACATAATAAAAGACTGATTATACATGAAGTATAACTAGCAAATGAAGAGGAAATGATCTTCATTAATTTTACCATATTTTTGTGTGTACATGAAGTGCGTGTATTTATGTACATAAAACCACTTTGCTTTGACCAGCTTCTCTACCTATGTATGTTTTTCACAAAGGGAGATAATCATACCCCAGCAGCCTCCACAATAAATGACCATATTTGGATACTATGTATTAAAAATTTAGAGCTACTGTCTTACCTCTGCTGTCTTTCTATCTTGGCTGCCATTTTAGGATTAAGAGTGGCTTCTTCATAAAGAGGCTGCATTGCACAGGTAGGCACCGAAAAAGTTGGTGGTATCTGCTGGATTTGTCTGTTTTTATTAGTACGCTGATATGCAGTGATGAGACGCCTCAAACGTGTGGTTAAAGCTGACTGAGTAGGCCAATAAATTTTATCACCTTCCATCAGTTGACCATCTATATTTAAAGAAACTCATGTCAATAATTAAAAAAAAAAGTACTAAAGAGACTGCAGTGAAGCTCAAAATCAATGATTTTCTCAATTATTTACTTTCAATTTGATTATGTGGGGGGGGAAAAAAAAAAAAACAAAAAAACCACCACAACTCTCTCCTCACAAGAAGTTTTAACTACAGCTCCAAAAACATTACAACAAACTAAGTGCAGCTCAAAGTAAGTAGGTCACTGTGACCTAAAGAACCACAATGTTATCTAGTTAAAGGGAATTTCACATGCACAAAATATACAAATCCTCAATGTCCAGCCAATGCCTTAACCTAAATAAATCAAAAGCCAAACTGAAATTCATAAGTGAAATAATGTAAACTCTTCTAATTGAAGTCTCCTGTATTAAATTTATCTCAGTTTTATTAAAATTAAAACATTTTTAAAGTCATTAGAGAGGAACATGACAATGCTGTAAAGCTATATTGGAATAAAGTACAGGATCTAACTCTATGTCAATACTGCAATATTATAATTACATACAATAAAATCAAGCTGTAATAATTCATGCTTAGAAGCAACTTCTCCCTCTTTCCTAGTGGAACAGTGCAAGGAAGGGTGAGGTAATATTTTCCTTAGTTGTCACAGCTGGGAATAAGTATACTCCAGTGACACTGTGTTTCTATCTTGATATCTAGGGCTTTGATCCCCAACTTAAGTTCCCTTCAGAGGGAAGTAGAAGCAAGGCCCCACAGGTAAGAGCTTTATAAAAATTGGGTGATCAAGGATGGCTTCTGATATGCATAAGGCACTAATATGAAGTTGAATATATTACTGAATTAACAGTTTTATAATGAAATCTCACATAATAAGCCATAAAATCATCAATGCCTCGATTCCATAAAAGCTCAGTGGTCATTTCAAAAAGATTTATTTGCAATAACTAAAACTACTATTAAATTCCCAATCAACTATTCTGTCCTACAATGATTACTATTGTCTTTAATAAAAATTTCACAAACACTTGAATTTTATAAAGGTACTTTATAACAATACTTTATTGATCTTTGTATCATGAGAATGTGAATTTACAATAATATTAAGAAATAAATCCAATTTACCGCCATCTGCTATAACGAGATCTCCTGGTGAAGAAATATCATCCTTTTAAAAGAAAATAGAAATTTGTCACAGATTAATCAGGTCAAATATGTATAAGAAGAAAAGAGAGTCAAAACTTTTTACAAAAGAGAACTTCTTTTTTTTTTTCCGGGACGTACTGGGGATCGAACCCTGGTCTCTCCATATGGTAGACGGACACTGAACCTCTTGAGCCACATCCGTTTCCCAAAAGAGAACTTTTCTGAAACATTTTTTTTAAGGACTAATTTGGCAGAAACACAAATTTTAATTCCTTGTTCTCAATTTGCAGCCTTTCACACTCTCTATTGCCTTTGACACTTTAGACCACATTAGTAATTATTTACTAAAACAATTTCTTTTTCAATGATTGCTTTTAGACCAATATCTTTTCCTCCATGCATTCTAACTTTGTGTATGTCCTGGTTTTAACTGCTGGCTAACTGTTTTTTCCCTTCTATATACTAACTCCTGGAAAATTCTCATATTTGGTTGGCAGACAACCTGTAAATTTTTTCTTCTGCCTTCAACAGTTTGGTTGTGCTATAGATCTGATTTCACCTGTCAACAGAACATCTCCAAGCTGGTATCCCAACATTACCTTAAACTTAACATACCCAAAACTTTTGTGATTTTTATTCCAATTGTTAAAGGAAAGCTTGAAGTTAGAATTATTGTCATTCTTCTGTAGGTTGGTCTTTTCTCTCTGGTTGCTTTTTTTATTTTTTAGGGGATTCAATAAAATTATTTTATTATTTTGGACAAATTTATGCTTCACCTGGTGTTAAGAGTTGCCTCATTTTTTGTTTGCTTGCTTGCTTGGCTAGGTTTCTATGTACCTATCATAAATTCATTCTTTTTTTTTTTTTTTTTAAAGATTTATTTACCTTTATCCATTTCCCTCCCAACTCCCCCCGTTTTTGTTGTTTTTGTGTCCACTTGCTGGGCAATTCTCTGTATCTGTTTCCTGCCCTCTCTTCTCATCCTTCTCCTTCTGTCTTCACTGGGATTTGATCCTTGGGCCCTCTGATGTGGGAGAAAGGCATCCTACAGCCTGCGCCACCTTAGTTCCTGGTTTTTCAGCACATCTCGTCTTGACTCTCCCTTGTGTCACTCTCCTGTTACATCATCATCTTGCTGTGTGGCTCGGCGGGGCCTAGCAGCCCACGTGCCTTCTATATTTTTCTTTTTTTAATTTTTACTGGGAGGTCCTGGGGATCGAACCCTGGTCCCTCCATACGGGAGATGGACACCCAACCATTTGAGCCATATCTGCCCCCCATAAATTCATTCTTGAGCTCCCTGGCAGAACAATAAAAGTCATCTAAGTATGTGCAGACATATCAAACAGTTTACCTGTTTCTTTCTTTGTTTTCACCTGTTTTTGTTTTTATTGTTGAATTGCATGATTTCTTTATATATTCTGGTTATTAAACCCTTATCAGATATAGTTTCTGAATATTTTCTTCCACTGAGTAGGTTGCTTTTTTCACTTTCTTGACAAAGTCCTTTGATGCACAAATATTTTTAATTCTCAGAAGGTACCATTTATCTATTTTTTCTTTTGTTGTTTGTGCTTTGGGTGTAAAGTCTAAGAAACCATTGCCTACCACAAGATCTTGAAGATGCTTATCTACGTTTTCTTTTAAGACTTTTATAGTTCTGCTTCTTATATATCAGTCTCTAATCCATTTTGAGTTGGTTTTTGTATATGTTGTGAGACAGGGGTCCTCTTTCATTCTTTTGCATATGGATATCCAGTTCTCCAACACCATTTGTTGAAGAGACTAATCTTTCCTCATTGAGTGAACTTGGCACCCTTGTTGCAAATCAGTTGGCCAAAGATGTGAGGGTCTGTTTCTAAACTTTCAATTCTATTCCATTGGTCTATATGTCTATCCTTGTGCCAGTACCATGCTGTTTTGATTACTGTGGCTTTGTAATAAGTCTTAAAATCAGGAAGTATGAATCCAACTTCATTCTTCTTTTTCAAGATGGTATTTGGAGCCCTTTACCCTTCCATATAAATTTGATGATTGGCATTTCCAGTTTTGCAAACAAGGATGTTGGAATTTTGATTGGGATTGCATTGAATCTATAAATTGCTTTGAGAAATATTGATATCTTAATGATATTTAGTCTTCCAATCCATGAACATGGAATATCCTTCCATTTATTTAGGTCTTCTTTAATTTCTTTTAGCAATGTTTTATAGTTTTCTATTTACAAGTCGTTTACATCCTTGGTTAGATTTATTCCTAAATAGTTGAGTCTTTTAGTTGTTATTGTCAATGAAAAAAAATTTTTTTTTTTTTTCTTTTTTCTTCAGATTGTTCATTGCTTGTGTATAAAAACACTATTGATTTTCAGGTGTTGATCTTGTGTCCCACCATTTTGCTGAGTTTGTTACTAATTCTAAAAGCTTTGTTGTGGATTTTTCAGGATTTCCTGCATATCAGATTTTCTGGTTGCCTTTAGCATCTTCTCTTGTTTAGTGTATCTGAAGTTCACAAGGCTGTCTGGAGTACATACAGTTTTACCTATCTTGCCAAAAATTCACTTTATTTCTTGATTCTGAAGATTCATGCCTTTCAACAAGTCTGAAAAATTATGAGCTAAGATCTCTTCAAATAGTACTTCCCCCTTATTCTCTCTAGTCTCTCCTTCTGGAATTCTTACAAGACATATGCCAGACAGTATCATGCTACCTTCCTTGTCTCTAAGTGTTGTTTTTTTTTTAGCTTTTTATTTTGAAATAATTTCAAACTTGAAGGAGAAAATAATATAAACTCCACACAGAGAATTCCAACATACTCCTACCCCCTCTAAGATACCCAGCTCCACCAATTTTAACATTTTGCCACCTTTGTCCTCCCTTTCCCTTTCCTTTCCCCTTCCCTTCCCTTTCCTTTCCCCTTCCCTTTGTCTCTCCTATCTATCATCTATCTATCTATCTATCTATCTATCTATCTATCTATCTATCTATCTATC
>JAKSZT010034297.1:10020828-10098689 GCA_026826555.1 Tolypeutes matacus
TTTTTTTTTTTTTTTTTTTTTAAAGATTTTATTTATTTATTCATTTATCACCCCCTTGCTGCTTGTGCTCGCTGGGTCAGCTAACCACGCCGTGCGGGCGGGCCCGCCCTCACCAGGAGGCCCCGGGAACCGAACCCGGGGCCTCCCATATGGTAAACGGGAGCCCCACTGATTGAGCCACAGCCGCTTCCCTAATTGTCATCTCTTTAGTTCCTCTTTTTTCTTCTTCTTTTTTTTTTAAATGGTACTGGGGCTGGGGAATGAGCCCAGGACCTCGTATGTGGGAAGCCGGTACTCAACTACTGCATCACATCGGCTCCCCTGAGTTGTTTTTTTTTGTTTGTTTGTTTGCATTTTTTTCTTTTTTAGGAGGCATCAGGGACCAAACTCAGGACCTTCCTGTGGGAAGCAGGCACTTAACCACTTGAGCCACATCTGCTCCCCTTCTTTCATTTTAATTGTGGAATCATATAACATGCTTTCCCATTCTAACCCCTTCAAAGCATACCATTCACATTAATCACAATGTAGCAGGACCCTTATAACTATCATTACCAGAACTTTCCCTTAACCCAAAAGAGAAACTCTACATACATGGTGTATTAACTCCTCATTGTCCATATCCTATCCCTGGTAACCTGTGTTCTACTTTCTGTCTCTATGAGTTTGCATATTCTCTGATATTTTCTTTGTGGTTACCATGGAGCTTAAACTTAATATTCTAAATCTATAACAATCTTGTTTACTTTGATACCAATTTAACAAAATCAAAAGCATACATAAACTATGTTCCTGTACTTCTCTGTTCTCCCACCTTCAAGTAGTTTTTGACACAAATTACAAATTCATGCAAGAGTCCAAAGCCATTTATTTATCATATTTTATGCAATTGTCTTTTAGATTCTGTAGAAAGCTAAAACTGGAGTTATAAATAAAAAATACAACAGTATTGGCATTTACATTTATCCATGTCATTATCTTTGTCATATATTTTTATTTCTTCATGTGGCTTCAGTCAATTGTTGTCTAGTGTCCTTTTCTTCCAACCTGCAGTATTCTCTTTAGTGTTTCTTATAGGGCTGGTCTAGTGATAATGAAGTCCTTCAGTTTTGTTTATCTGGGAATGTCTTAATCCTTCCCTCATTTCTGAAAGACAGTTTTGCCAGGTACAGAATTCATTGGCAGTATTCTGAGTCTAGCACTCTAAATATGTCTTCTCATTGCCTTCTTGCCTCCATGTATTCCAATGAGAAATTGGCACTTGATCTTTTTTTAAAAAAAACAATTTATTGAAGTATATCATTCATACATGAACATATACAAACTAAAAGTGTTCAGTAAACCTTGTGAACCCACAAAACAAACATGCATAACACCGTACAGGGCTCCCACACATCACCACACCACAAATACCCTGCATTGTTGTGAAACATTTGCCAACAAATTATGAAAGAGCATCGTCAAAGTACTACCACCAGCTATAGTCTATATCTTACTCCCCTACACATTTTTTAAAAGAAATTATTTATTTATTTACTTTTATCCATTTTTAACCCCCCCACACCGTTTTTGCTGTTTTTGTTGTTTTTGTGTCTATTTGCTGGGCAACTCTCTGTGTCTGTTTCCTGCTCTCTCTTCTCATCCTTCTCCTCCTGTCCTAACTGGGATTTGATCCTCGGAACCTCTGATATGGGAGAGAGGCATCCTTCTGCCTGCGCCACCTTACCTCCTGGTTTTTTCAGCACGTCTTGTCTTGGCTCTCCCTTGTGTCACTCTCCTCTTATGTCATCATCTTGCCGCGTGGCTTGCAGAGACTGATGGTGTACCCACTCACAGGGCCTGGCTGCACACCCGTGCATGGGGCCTGGGGGACTTACCCGCTTGTGGGGCCTGGTGGCGCACCCATGCGTGAGGCCTGATGGCTCACCTGTTCATGGGGCCTGGTGGCGCACCCACACATGGGGCCTGACGGTGCACCCATGCACCGGGCCTGGGGGGCTCATCTGCACATGGGGCCTGACGGCGAACCCATGCACAGGGCCTGGGGGGCTCACCCGCTTGCAGGGTCTGACAGCTAGCACTTGATCTTATTGAGGTTCCCTTGTATGTGATACATTGCTTCTCTCTTGCAGCTTTCAGAATTCTCTATCTTTGGCATTCAACAATTTGATTATAACATGGTGTAGTGTGGCTTTATTTGCTATTTGATGAGACTCTTGGATGTGTATCTTCAAGTATTTTGTTAATTTTAGGAAGTTTTTAGCCATTATTTCTTTGAATATTCTCTCTTCCTCTTTCTCTCTTTCTTCTTCTGGGACACCCACAATGTATATATTGATATGCTTGATGGTGTCCCACAGGTTCCTCAGGCTCTGTTCACTTTTCTTCATTCTTTCCTCTTTCTGCACCTTAGACAAAATAATTTCAATTTTATCTTCAAGTTCATTGATTCATTCTTCTGCCAGTTCCAATCTGCTCTTGAACACCTCTAGGGTATTTTTAATTTCTATTACTGTAGTCTTCAATTCTGTTTGGTTCCTTTTCATAATATTCATTTCTCTATTGTTGTTTGTGTTCATATACTGTTTTCCTGATTTCTTTTAGTTCTTTGTTCATGTTTTACTTCAGCTCTTTGAGCATGTTTAGGACCATTTTTAAAAAGTGTTTGTCTGTAATGTCCCATGTTTGATCATCTTCACTGATGGTTTCTAATGCTTTAAGCTCTTCCTTTGCCTGGGCCATCACTTCCTGTTTCTTTGTGTATTTTGTAATCTTCTTTTTGAAGCCTGGATTTTGATATTTTAATGTGTTATCACTGGAATTTAGACTCTGAGGCATCTATCTGTTCCTTAAACTTGTATCCTGCTAGTGTTATGACAGCTTTCTATGACTGCCTGGAGTTAAGAAGAAGGGAAAGAAGAAAATACCTTTCTCAGTCTTGGCAGATTGACCTGTGTGAGTGTTATCCCTTAGGGTTTATGAATACAATAAGCTTGGAGAATAGCCCCAGGCAAAAGCATGGGGGCCTCCTCATTCTTTCTGTACAAGACTTATCTTGGGCCCTAGGAATTCCCCATTTACATAGACAGGAATTGTTCCTCTTTCCTAAACAGTTTCCTCGTGGTCTTGGGCACTGCACTGTATGTCCTAAAGCCAGCAATCCTGTGCTTCTGGAAGCACCACTGGACTGCCTTCACACAGCATTCTGTAGGAGAGCTTATAGAGCCACTTTCTGCATGCAGGGCAAACTATGGCAAAGTGAGTCTCTCAGGCCACCATCAGACAGATTGGGCCAGGCACGAGTGTTCTGGAACCAGGAACAGGGAGTGTGGGCGGAGCTGGTGAGGCCATGGGAGAGGGGCCAGGTAGGGCACCATGAGATCCTACTGTTTATTAGTGGCCTTTTTCTTGACTCAGTGCTTGCCCTGTTACTTCAATCCTTTAACGGTTTTCTGGACTTTTAGAAAAATGTTTCTGCCAATTCTTACTTGCTATTCAAAACTTCTGTAGGGGGATAGAGACCTGAAGTTTCTTACTTAATTACCATCTTGATCAGGGCAAGGCTGTACCAGTTATTGATGTATTGCTTCTCATCCTTTCTAGGTGCTTTAAGAAAATGGATCTAGGCTCTTTAAATATTTTTTTCTTCACCAGCCAGTATGATATTAAGCTTTGGCCATAGAGGGAAGTTGAGAGACATAGCAGGAGGAAAAGAAGTTTTACTTCCTGGTTCTGGTGAGCTTGCCCATTGCTCAGTTCCCAGAGTTCAGAAGGCTCCTTCAGGGGTCAGAAACACTCAACATTCTGCAGTTTCCCTCTCTGTGGGGTAGTTTTATAGTAGAATGTCTCCAGTGAGTTACCTCCCCAGGAAAAGCTGTCCTCTGTACCCTAGAGGGTGGATTTCTGGCAAATTCCAATAGTGGATTTCTAGCAATCTCTACCAATTCTGCAGCACAGTAAGTTTTCTGCCATGCCATTCCAACAAGGTCTGGATCTCTGCCCTGGGGAGAATTGGGCTACTATTTCAGTATTCTATCTCAGCCTAGCAGTTGCGGCTTCTCCTTATATCTGCCATTCCTATATTCTTTAGAGTTCTCTTTAATTCTTTCTCTTCAATCCTCATTACTCCAACCCCCCTACCATATAACTAGTAATTCTTTATATTAAAATTTCCCTATTCAAGGTACTATGTGGTTTCTCTCTCCTGAACGGCCCAGACTGAAGCATCTATCATTCTATGAAATCTATCATTTTGGGTAACTGCCTACATTTTCCAAATCATTTCTTCTGTAATGAGCTGTGACTAATCTGTTTCTCCAAAAGAATGTTTAACATATTTGTTGAATTTTGTATTTCAGTGACTTTGTTTTCCATCCATATCAGTTATATATATTCTTTTTCATATCTCCCTCATCTTTTCTGATCACATCTTGTCTTTCTTTTGTTCGTATTCTTTTTTTTAGGACTTTACTCATCTAAAATTTTACTTATTTTTTATTTCAATTGATCTACAGTTCATAGGGGTCTACGCTTGCTCTTAGTTGTAACTGCTAACATTCACTCATGGTGAACTGATCCTCATATAGTTTAAAATTTTGGATTTTGACTTCATTTTATGGAGGGATTTATCTCCAGGACAAAAATGTAGTTTGGATAATTTGTTTCTTCCAGAGTTCCTTTTTTTTGGCTGTTTACTTTTACCAGGTATGCAAGTATTACTAGCCTCGAACCACTTTACATTATATTTTTGGCTCAAGGCTTCCTGGAACATGTAGATGAAGTAAAAGAATCAGGCTATAAACCCATGAGAAGGTAGGAATATGGTTATAAATTCTCAGGGGAGATAATTATCTTTCTACCTAGAGCCCATGAGATAAATTTCTTTGTCCTTTACCTATGTAGTTTGGCAGAATGTACTGGCCTTTGAAGGTCCTGGTTGTAGAAGGGATTTCTCTTCTCAGCGCCCAAACACTGGTCTAAACTTCATCTTTTATAATCAGATAGGCATCAATATCTAAGCCCATTGGCTACCAAGACCAGCAAACCCTACTTGATAATTATAGTATCAAGTGTTTTTTTTTTACCATGCTCTCACAAATATGTATAGAAATTCCTCATTTTCTTTAATATCATTCCCTCTCCCCCAAAGATTATTTTCCTTATTTTCATCTAACATTCTTTCTGTTGGCATTGTATAAACAGAGCACTTAGAATTATGCTTTAGCAGCTCAAAGAATTCCTCTAGACTCCACTCTATTTCAAACTTTTTCATATAAGTATAATTTCCATCTGTTACTGTATATTTGTAGTACCTAGTTCTCACTCTGCTAAGTCTCTGGGATTTTACCCCTGGACACAGTATTTCATAGTTCCAAGCAGTGTTAGCATGTGGGCAAGCACCATTCAATCCACATGTGTAAATCAGGCTCCAGCTGATCTAGGGGGGAAGGTCAAGCAAATTCTGAATGATAATTTGTAATGTTTCTCAACTCACGTTGATCACTTATGTAGCTAATCTGAGGCACAGAAGAATTATGTGTAATGAAAACAAACATGCAGAGGAAAACAAAAATCAAAGAAACCAAGGAATAACTAAAATTGAGGATTTAAAAATAGGATGCAAAGCATACCTCTATATCATCTTTAAAGATTGCTGGGGCAGGTTTGTATTCTGGATCTTCCATATCCCTGTTAAAATACCAACAAATGCTATAATTACTATGAGGAACTTAAGAATTCTCTTGATGGATAAACAAATGCAGTTTCATTGAAAGGATTTTTCAGTTTATTTTAAAGGTCAGACTGACATCTATGTTTTCTAGCCAGAGAAGCCCAAGCCACAGCATGGAGGCTGTTACATGGCAGGGAAGAAGAAAGATACTTCTCATTTGCTAACTCCCAAGTTCACTTTTAAATATGGTACTGTTAACCTCAACATAGTCTGTTACTTTTCCCTTCTGATAAGAAAAGAAAGATTATAAAGATCTTATAATAGGTATAATGAACAGTATCACATTTTTCTTCAAGTTTAAATCCTTGCCTTTCTTCTCCCTTCTTTATGTCCTTAGAATTTTAGGGCTTTAACAGCCAAAAAAAAAAAAAACTTGCTAGGCTAAGAAAATGAAGAACTCATCAAAAGAATATATGTGGGAAACATTGTGAATGTAATTAATATATTTGAACATGGTTAAAAAGAGAAATTTTAGGCTGTATATATGTTACTAGAGTAAAAATAAAAACAAATCAAACAACTGTACAACACAAATAGTGAACCCTATTGTAAACTATGGACTCCAATTAATAGTGTAATTATAATAATATTGTTTCATCAGTTGCACCAAAGTACCACACTAATGCAAAGTGTTAATAGGGAAAACTGTGCATAAGGGAGATGGTATATGGGAACTCTGAATTTTCTGCATGATTTTTCTGTAAACCTACAACTTCTCTAATAAAAAAAGAATGAGGGTGGAACAGCTCCAATCTTTTCCTTATTGATCATATTCTGTTGGACAATCCACAAAATACTAAAGTATCATTAGCTCTTTTAGACTGTAAACGCCAATTCTCTTACTGCTATATTATTTAGAGATAAACATCACTAACTCAGAATGTGCTGCTGTTGAATAGAATAGAGAGAAGGAAAATTCATGATTCTGAAATGCACATACCCATCCATATAATCATTTGCTCTCTGTTCAGCAGCAACTGCTTTCTCATCAGGTTTTCCCACTCTTTCCAGGAAGCATAATGCTGGGTCTGCTCGAATTGTGTTATATTTTTCATAGCCTAGAAGGATTCACCAATTATAAAAGTAAAAGGTGTATTAATACAAGCATTTCTCAAATTTATGGTGGATGATGCTCCTGGACTAAAGTGACCATATGTTAAAATAATATAAGTTAAAACATGTGTTTTCTAAAAATTATCACAAACATTTTATGATCTGGTAGTATGTGTATATAATAACTTAAATTAAATTTATCAGATAATATGAAAAATAGCAAAAAACTGATCATATATATATGCATATATATTTCACATTAAAACTCTTCTTGAGAAGAAAAGTTATGTGAGACAGAGATCCAGAAGGGGCAGGTCACATATGCTGCTCTCTCAGGAGGAAATGTGGCGACTGAGAAACATAGTTTGGCAATGCATGCTTTTAATGCTGTAGATAATAATATGGCTGGAATAAATACTGAAGTGAAAATCAATAAACTTAGAACTACTTGAACTATGCTATACATAGAAGGGAATTATATCTTCCTTACTTCTTACTTACCATGTTTGAAAACTCCAATAAGGAGTGATTTATCAGCATCAAAATCCCACCACTCAGCAGGAACTTCTGAGTGGTCTGGCTCTGGGACCCAAACATCAATGTCACTTAAAAAGAAAAACCATGATATGTGTATTCTGAATTATTACAAATAAGTCAAAGAGGAAGCAAAATTTTACCTATCTTCTAAAGCAATGATTTTTAAGAAAATGAGGTTAAGATTTTATTTCATTTATTTTTTATTTTCCACAATAACCACCATTTAAAATTACAGAATTGTACAATAACAACAAAGATACCATAAAATTAACTAATATTCTTAAGTCCAATAGAAGAAATACGTTTCAACAAGGTTTACTGTATAATTCCCTTAAGGAAATCAATTTTTTCCCACTGATTTCCTTTAGAAATAGAAAAGTGCTCAATGGAAAGCAAGAAGCTTACATTAGCAAAGAACTTGGCAAGAATCACCTGGTTCAAATATTTCATTGTGCATATGTTGGCAATGGGCATATTAATTGCTTTAGGGTACAAAGCAAGTTCTGTGTTTTCTACTACTAAGAAAATCACACTGAAAATTTAAGCACTGCTTACAAATAAAGGAAACA
Organism: Tolypeutes matacus; assembly: GCA_026826555.1. Lineage (NCBI taxonomy): Eukaryota > Metazoa > Chordata > Mammalia > Cingulata > Chlamyphoridae > Tolypeutes > Tolypeutes matacus. The sequence continues at coordinate 10,028,719 of JAKSZT010034297.1, forward strand.
AGTTTCTGATTTATAATTTGATTAAAACACTCAAAATGCCACTTTTATGCTGTATGTAAATAATACCATGCCATACTCATGCAGCCACAAAATGAAAATATAATAAAGTACTGAAAAGCATAATAATAAATCCGTAATTTTTACAAATATTCTCCTTCTTTTCCTCATGTCAGTAACCTCTAATCTGCTTTCTATCTCTTTGAATTTGTTACTTCTGATTTTCTTATCAAAGTGATATCATACAATTTTTGTCCTTATGTGCCTTCCTTGCTTATTTCACTCAACATAATGTTTTCAAGTTTCTTCCATGTTGCAGCATGTCACATAACTTCAATTTCTTATGGTTGAGTAATATTCTAATATGTATATGTAATACATTTTATTTTATCCATTCATTTGTTGATGGATACTTGGGTTGTTTCCACCTTTTAGTTATTGTGAATAATGCTGCTTTACATTGGTGTAAAAGTGTATGTTTGCAACCCTGTTTTCACTCTCTTTGGGTATATACCTAGAAGCAGAATTGCAGGCCATATGGTAATTTTATATTTAACTTTTTTTAGTAACTGCCATATTGCTTTCCGCAATGTCTGTATCATTTTACATCTGCACCAATAATATATGAGAGTTCCAGTTTCTCCACATCCTTGCCAACACTTGTCATTTTCCATTTTAAAAATAATAGCCATCCTTGTGGGTGTGAAGTAGTAGCTCATTGTGGCTCTGATTTATATTTCCTTAATGCTAATGTTGAGCACCTTTTTGTGTTTATTGGCCATTTATAGAGCTGCTTTGGAGAAATGTCTATTCAAGTTCTTTGCCCATTTTTAAATTGGGTTGGTTATCTTTTTGTTGTCATTAAACTCTTATCTGATAGAAGGTTTGAAACTATTTTTCTCCCATTCTGTCTTTTAACTTTCTTGATATTTTTCCTTCAATGCATGAAAGTTTTAAATTTTGATGACATCAATTTTATGTATAGCTTCTTTTGTTGCTTGTGTTTTGGTGCATATCTAAGAATTCATTGCCAAATCCCAGGCCATGAAGATTTGCCTCTATGTTATCTTCTAAGAGTTTTATAGTTTTACTTCTTATATTTAGGTATTTAACATATTTTGAATTGATTTTTGCATATGGTGTGAGGTAGGGTCTTTCCTTTTCTGCATGTGAGTATTCCAACTTTAACAATATCATTCATTGAAGAGATTGTTCTTTCCCCATTGCATGTATGTAGCATCCTTACCGCAAATCAATTGGCCATACATTTATGGGTCTATTTCTGGACTTCCAATTCTTTTCCATTGATTTATTTCTTTATCTTTATGAGAATCACATAATTTTAATTATTGTAGCTTTGTAGTACAATTTGAAAACAGGAAGTGTGGGGGCTCCAGCCCAGTTCTTCCTTTTCAAGATAGTTTCATAGTTACTTGGGTGCCCTTGCAGTTCTCTGTGAATTTGAAAAATCTGTTGTTTTCCATATCCGCAAAAGAGGCTTTCTGGAATTTGTATATTGCTTTAGATAATATTGACATAGTAACAATATTAACTCTTCTAATCCATGATAATGGGATGCCTTGTCATTTATTTATTGGTAAAAGGAATTGTTTTCTTAATTTCCTCTTTGGATTGTTCATTGCTAGTGTAATAACAAATAGATTGAATCAATAATCAAAAACTTTCCACCAAGGAAATGTCCAGGACCAGATGGCTTCCTTGGTGAATTCTACCAAACATTTAAAGAACTAACACTAATCTTTCTTAAACTCTTACAATGAATTCAAGAGGAGGAAACACTTCCTAATTCATTCTATGAGACCAGCAATACTCTGATACCAAAGCCTGTGTATGACAAGAAACTCACAGATCAAGTTTCCTTATAGGTATGGATTCAAAAATCCTGAAGACAATACTGGCAAAATGAATCCAAGAGCATATTAAAAGGATTATACACCATGACAAAGTGGGATTTAACCCAATAATGAAGGGTCCAGCATATGTAAATCAGTGTAATACATTACATAAATAGAATGAAGGAAAAAAGCACACATTATCTCAATAGAAAGGGCATTCAACAAAATTCAGCACGCTTTCTTGATAAAAACACTCAGGAAAGTAGGAATAGAAGGGAACTTTTTCTACATGATAAAGGCCATTTATGAAAAAAAACATGGCTAACATCATACTCAATGGTGAAGGACTTAAAGCTTTCTCCCTAAAATCAGGAATGAGATAGTATGCCTGCTTTCACCACTGCTATTCAATATAATACTAGAAGTTCTTGCTAGAGCAATTAGGTAAGAAAAAGAAATAAAAGATATATGAATTGGAAAGGAAGAAATAAAAAAATCTCTGTTTGCATACAACATCGTAAATATAGAAAATCCAAAGGATGTCACAAGAAAACTATTAGAGCTAATAAATGAATTCAGCAAATTGGCAGGATATAAGAGTTGATCTTAATCTTAGTGATTTAAGATATTGTCTCCTCAACAGTGTATAGCTAATGTCTGACAATGATTAGCAAAAAAGTATCAATTTTTAAAAAACGTTTAATTTTGAAATACTTACAGGACAGTTGCAAAAAGAATAGAAAACCCCTTGAGAACTCCAACATAACCTCCACCTTGATATCTAGACCCATCAACTTTTAACATATTACATTTGCTCATTTGCTATATATATGCATGCACTCATCTATCTATCTATCTATCTATCTATCTATCTATCTATCTATCTATCTATCTATATTATGTATAGATACAACATAATCCTTTTAATGTGTAGTTGTATTTGGTTTGCTGAGGATTTTTGCATCCATATTCATAAGGGATAATGATGTGATTTTTTTTCTTATGATATCTCTTACTGTTTTTTTTTTTTTTTGTTGTTGTTTGTTTGTTTTTTTAAAGATTTTATTTATTTATTCATTTATCCCCTTGCTGCTAGTGCTCGCTGGGTCAGCTAACCACGCCGTGCGGGCGGGCTTGCCTTCACCAGGAGGCCCCGGGAACCGAACCCGGGGCCTCCCATATGGTAAACGGGAGCCCTACTGATTAAGCCACAGCCGCTTCCCATCTCTTACTGGTTTTGATATTAGGGTGATGCTAGCCTCAGAGAATCAATTAGGAAATTGTCCCTATTCTTCATTTTTCTGGAAGGGTTTGAGAAGGACTGGTGTTAATTTTTCTTTGAATGTTTGGTAAAATTGACAGTGAAGTCATATGGTTCTGGAGGTTTTTTTTTTGTTTGGGAGGCTTTTGATTACCAATTCAGTCTCTTTACTTCTTATTGGTCTTTTGAGATAGTCTATTTCTTGTTAAAACAGTTTAAGTAATTTGTGTGTTTCTAGGAATGTGCCCATTTCATCTAGGCTGTTTAATTTGATATAATACAATGATACTTTTTATTTCAGTGAGGTCAGTAGTAATTTCCATTCTATCAGTTCTGATTTTTGTTATTTGTGTACTATCTTTTCTCTTTTTTTGTCAATCTAGTGAAGGTAACATTATTTTTTATATTACACCTACATCATTCTTATAGTCAATACTCAAGGAAGGGTGATGGAAGTGGGGGTTGGAAAGGATCAATTACATCAGGAACTCTAGGTCAGAATTTCCCTGATTTTCATGATTTATAAATTTGTAAAGAATCATATATAATAAAACATAACACAAACTATACTAAGTACAATTTCATCTTATCTTGGTACCAAAATTTTACAGAGCTACAGGTTTGTAGAAATGGGGAGTTTCCCACTTATGATCAAGTTGTGTGGTTAAAGTTTATTTGTAAATTGGGTTATGTTTGGAAACTCAAAATATATATCCAAATAGATATAAACTGATAAATGGTCAATATGGTCCTAGGCTAGTCCACAGAATCCAAAATTTAATTTCTAACATAGGTGAAATAAAAGACATTGGTAATAAAGACTTTTAAATTTTATAACTAAGTAACACAAAAACTGATAAGAAATTAATTATTTTTCATAAATGTTTTATCAGAAGAAAAGGCTTTTAACCAAAAGAATATGCAGACGTAAATGGAGAGACCTTTTGTAGATTCTTAAAGAGATTTGTCAGCACTTTAAATGAAGTCCTTATCATGTCTAATTTTGTTTAAAAACAGCAGGGTCAGAATAGAAATATTACTTAGCATAGTATAGAAAAAATACAGAGAGAGAGAGAAATTTTCCTGTGGTAAGGCAAAAGTCAAAAAAGAGATAAGAAGGAATAGGGTTCAAGAAGATATTTCTCAAGTAGTACTAAACAAAGCATTAACACTGAAAGATAAAGGAAAGAACACTGAGGACAGGATCCCTGAGCAGGGAGAGGGGGAGGTCAGAGAGTTCCCCTTGCCAACCATCAGGTAGCACTCTGCTGAAAACATTGTGATTATCATCTGAGGTATAAGGTTTCCCTGCTCATAAAGAGGAAAAGGCAAACAGTATATAACTCATAGTTCAAATATAAGTGCCACTTCCATATTAGATGTTTGTGAGTGGCTAAGGAAGGGGATATAATAAGGTAGATGTCCTCCTGTGTTGATTTTTGTCTCAGTTCATTTGCCACCTCCTGCATAAAACTTCCATTAACTTTCCAAGGCTAGATCATTTATTAAAAATATATTTAAACAGCATCCATGATGTGTCAGTAATGAATAAGATAGATTTGTCCCTGCCCTTGTAAGGAGGCACACGAGAAACCGTGTAATGAAGGCTTTGAGAAAGTGCACTGGGTATGTACCTAATCCAGAATTGATAGGTGAGGAAAGGGTAAGCAGATGTTAGCTGGGCAAAGGTACAGTGAGAATGGAGGGAAGGGGGAAGAAAACGTTCTGGCAAGAATTCAAATGCTTGGAGGCAAGAGTAATCATAGTGCATTTGGGAAATATAGATTTGAAGTTCAGAAGTGAGATGTGGGCTGCAGTTAGAGAGTTGGAAGACATTATCAGAGATAAAAACTGAAGCCTCAGAAAAGAGGAGAATATTCAAGATAAGGTGAGTGATAAGAAGAGAGGACCTGTGTGAAGACTCTTTAGAACATCAGCATTTAAGAGACAGGTAAGATGGGCAAAGAGTGTGAAAAGCAGCAAGCAAAAAACTAAAAGGAAAAAACTATTGGGGAATGGTATCACAGAAGCATTTTTTAAAAAGGAAGTGGTTAGTAAAAGTAAAGTAGCAAACACAGAGGTATATCCATTTGAATTAGCAGCAAAAATGGTAATGCTCTTCTTGGAGTGGTATGGTAGGGTGAGGAGGTAGAAGTTGAATTTAGGCTGTGAAGTCAAGGAGAATAATAATGTGGCTGTTGAAGTGATATTGGATACAAATGTTGTCAGTATGTGTGTATGTTAAGATGAATAAAAATGTAAACATGTTAAAATCCAAATGAGGAGGGAGGGAGAGAGTGCGTGAGAGCGAGCGAGCGAGCAAGCGAGAGAGAAAGAGAGAAAGAGAGAGAGAGAGAGAGGGAGGGAGGGAGGGAGGGAGAGGGAGAGATATTAATAAAGGAGGAAAATGAAGGAATTATCCATAGGCAGCTGTCCCTGGGAAATGACAGGAGGATTGGAGTCAGCCAGGCAAAGGAAAAGAGGAGTCAATTAATGAACAAATATTTACTGAGTACTTACTATGTCCCAGATTCTGGGGACTGAGAATATAAGGATTAATAAGACAGCATACCTGTCCTCAAGGACTTTAAATTCTAGTGGGAGGATAAGGACAAAAAATATTAATATAAGTAAATAATGCAATTTTTAAAAATATATATTTTATTTGTTTATTTATTTATCCCCCCTTGCTGCTTGTGCTCGCTGTGTCCATTTGCTGTGCATATTTCTGTGTCTACTTGTCTCAGCTCACCGCACCACGCAGGCTGGCTTGCCTTCACCAGGAGGCCCTGGGAAGCGAACCCAGGGCCTCCCATATGGTAAACGGGAGCCCCATCGATTGAGCCACATCCGCTTCCCAAAATAATGCAATTTTGAATAGTAATAGGCATTATGAGTGAGATAAAATAAGGTGAGGTAGTAATGAGTGACTGGACTGCTTTAGCTAGAGGTGGGCAGGGAAGGTCTATCTGAGGAGGTAATACTTGTGTTGAGACTTTAATGATTAGAAAAAGTGGTTCTATGGAAGATCTGGAGAAAGGGTATTTGTAGTAGAATGAGCTTGACACATTGGAGGGACAGAAAGGTCTGTTTGGCCAGAGCATTGTTGGTGAAAGAGAGAGTGAAAAAAATGTCAGAGAATTATGTAGGGTCTTGTAGGCTATGCCATGGAATCTGGATTTTAGTCTAAGAAATGAGAAGTCATCTCTCATTTTAAGGGTTTTAAGGAGAGTGGCATGGCCTATGTGAAGTAGCATGCTCTGTGAAGGATGGACTGTAGAGGACCAAAAGTGGAGACAGAGAAATCCAATTAGAAGAACACTGCAGAAGTCAAACATGAGACACTGGTGACTTGGACTAGAAATTTAACTGAGTGAGATAGTGAATAGTGATCAAATTTGGCATATAATTTGTCTAACTAACAGGTCTTCCAGCACAATATGAAGTAAATGGAGGAATCAAGAATGATGCTGCGGGGAGCAGGTGTAGCTCAGTGGTTTGAGTGCCTGCTTCCCATGTATGAGCTCTTGGGTTCAATCCCCCATACTTTCTAAAAAAAAAAAAAAAAATGATGCCAGGGTAACTGGGTGGTACATTTACTGAGATGTAAAAGGCACTGTGGGAAGGGAGAGAGAAAAGGATAGGAGAGTAGATTTGGGAGAGACCAAAGAAGTTTAAGATTTCATTTAGACGTTCAAGTAGAAATGTTTGGAGACAGCTGACCTAGAGCTTAGAGCTCAGGTCTGGGATAAATATGCAAATTTGAACCTCAACTGTTTATGGATCATATTTGGTATGATGAGAACATATCAGCTCACTTAAGGAGACAGCACAGACAGAGAAGAGATCTCAGAGGACAGAGTTCTTGTTCAATCCAACATTTAGAGATCTGTTAGAGAAGTAAGAGATACAAAAGGAGTAACTAGTGAGTTTCCTTCTCCCCCCCCCCCAAGTGTATGTATGCCAGGGGAATGATCCAGGAGTGAGGGAAATATGATGATTCAGGAAACAAAGGAGATTACTACAGGATTAAAAGTAAGAAGAGATAAAATCCAAGGTACAAGGATTGCGTTAGGAGGAAGGACATTTATTTCTACTCTGACCTGAAGGATGGAACAGGTGGACACACATACAAGTAGAACTGAAGGTAGCTCTTGAATGACTGTATCTATTTTCCTGATGAATTATGTAGCAAGGTCAGTTTTTGAGAGCTGTCATAGGACAGAAAGATGGTTTGAGGAGAGAGATGTGAAATGGTCTTCTTAAAGACCAGGGAAGTGAATTTACTACCACAGTGATTAAACAGTCTCAGTGTTTAATCTCCTTTCAAATTTATGATCATAAATTTGAAGTGAGTCCATTTAGCATGGTTTGCTTTATTTTCTCCAGCAAAATTCAGCTGCTGAGGTATAAGCAAGAAGCAAATAGATATTTGAGTTTCACTTGACTTAGGATTATGACGTGTGTAAAACAGAAAAGCCAGACAAAGAGAATTAAGGAGTTCAGTGAGTAAATGCAATCTAGGTGGAATAATGACAAAAGAGGGGACAGGAAAATGGTGATGGACAGTGAGTAGTTAATTGGTAAGGTCAATGTAGATGTCTTCTTGAGATTAGAGAATTTTAGATGAAAGTACCAGGATAAGTGTGCTGGAAGGAAAGGAGTGATGGCAAAATTGAGATAAGAGATGTGATGAGTGCCATTACTGGTGATGGCAAGATCAAGTTTATGACCACGTAAATATGTGGCTAAGATGGGGAGAAAAAAAAAGATGATTATAGATAAAGGGTAAGGAACTGGGAGTAGGCAGTTTGATGGATCATATATGTGGACAGAGAAGTCAGTCTTCATAAAACCTCTTGCACTCTAATAAGAGAGACTAAGGAAAGGATATGCACAGAAAAGTTATATTTTAATTTGGTAACAGGAAGGTGTAGGAATTTGTTTAATGGCTTGCTTTTATTTTCCTTACAAATTGATGAGAGTAGGGGATAGGGTAGTGGGTTAAGGTAAGCAGAGTAGGAGGTTTAAAACAGTTACTATAGAAAATGAGGGAGAAGAAGGAATGGGAAAAATTACTTTAAGCATTAAGGACAGAGCTGAAAGCAGAACTAGTATATTTCTACTGGCACTTCCCTAGTGTCCATACATATATCAAAACACTCATAACAGGGCAATATAGCTGTTTGTCTATTTCCTCCTCGCCCCAGACCATAACCTTCCTAAGAATAAGGACTGTGTTTTTTGTCTTTGTATCCACAGTGCCAGGTACATAGTGAGTGCTCAAAAATTGTTTTGTAGGAATTACTGAATAAAGCAGTTATTAAATTTGTACCTGCTTTATAGGCACCAAGATTAGACATCATTCCTGATATTATTATTACTGTTATAGCTTTTTTTTAAAAAAAGATGTAATTTATTTATTTATTTATTTACCTCCTGCCCCCTCTGCTTGCTTGTGCTCGCTGTGTCCATTCGCTGTGTGTTCCTCTGTGTATGCCTGTCTCCCTATTGGGCCACCACGCCACACACTCCAGCTTGCCTTCACCAGAAGGCCCCGGGAATCGAACCCGGGACCTCCCTTATGGTAAACAGGAGCCCAACCACCTGAGCCACAGATGCTTCCCTACTGTTATAGCTTTTAATGACAGGACCAAAGCTGAGAGTAACAGAAGAAAGGCAATTTGGCAAGAGTTAATTTTCTAAGTTTGGTGGATTTTACTACTTCTGAGTTTTATCAAAAATTTTAGTTTCCTCGGTTTCTCAAGCAAAAGCCATGCAATGGTCTGGCTTAAACAATGGGAATTTAATAGCTCACAGTTATGAGGGTTTTTCTTTTGAAAAAAATCCAAAAGAAGGCATCATCAAGGTGATACTTTCTCCCTGAAGCCTATGGAGTTCTGGGGCTGGCTGCCAGTGATGCTTGGTCCTTAGCTTGTTATGGCAAGCTTGACATGGCAAAGCACATGGTGGTGTCTGCGGGGCTCTTCCTTTTCTTCCAGTTTCTACTGATTTCAGCTTCTGGATGCTCCCTGTGGCTTCCTCTCTGTCTGGATTTCATTTTGTTTATAAAGGACTTGAGTAATGGGATTAAGACCCAACCTGATTGAGGTAACCCATACCTTAATTGAAATAGCTTCATCAAAATGTCCTATTTACCATGGGTTCACACCTACAGGAATGGATTAAGCTTAAGAATATGTTTTTCTGGGGTACCAAACCACCACACCAAATAAGGCATCATCTAATATGCAAGTTCTGGGCATGTAATTTTTGCCTTATCTTGTTACTGAAAAGTAAATATAAACATGTTTTTTAATTTACCTTGCATCAACTCCATCAAATACTTTCTGACATTCATTCCCAATGACTTCTTGCTTTAGATAATACAGCATTCTCACACGAAGCAAAACTCTAAAAACAAGGAAAAAGAAAAAGAAAAAAAGATATTAATCATTAAAAATAATCCATGGTGTTAAAATTAGAGAGGAATTCATATACAGAATTTTAATAATGAAATAATAACTTTTGATTAAACAAATCTCATTACTACCACATGTATAAAATAGGTATCTCTAAAATCTTTACAATCATCATTATTTACTATCCAAGTAAGATATAATGAGCTCCTGCTTACACAGTATGGCTGGTGACATTAGCTAATGCTTGCTTTACTCTCTATAATAGGGAAGCAGAGGACTACAAGAGACTGAACTGTATTCTGCTTCTTTTTTCCAACAGATTCATGTTTCAACTTTTGCTCACAAAAAAGGCTGGGAAAATTTATTAATCCTTTTTTTAAAAAAAAAAATTATAAAAAAATTTTTATAAAATTTTAAATTATGAAATTATAGTAAAAGAAAAAAGGAACCTGAACTTTAGTAACACAGCTGGGACAATCCACAGCGGCAGGAGGAAAGATTTAATTTAGTTGACTTTCTGTGGTTGTTGGTTGTTCACTAGTCTCACAGTGATGGTCAAAAGGACCAAGAAGCTGCTAGAGGTTTGGTTCTCTCAGCAGCAGCCCAATGCCAAACAAGAATCTGGGGATCTTCGCACCATTCCAAGATCTGAGTGGGATATACTTTTGAAGGACGTGCAATGTTCAATCATAAGTGTGACAAAAACTGACAAGCAGGAAGTCTATGTGAGAGTAGCATGTTTATCTCCAAAGCACATTTCATTTTGAAGACATGTGGTACCACACTCTTACTGAGAGCAATGGTCCCCCCCTGTTGAAGCTTGCTAGGAATTACAGTGGGTTTGGCTCAATTCAAAGCTTCTTTTATTCTCATAAGAATTTCATAAGGCCTTCTCACCAAGGATATCCACACCAGAATTTCCAGGAAGAAATAGTTTCTTAATGTAATTTTCCCAAATGGAGCAGCATATTGTATGAGACGGATGAATTCTGACTGTTGGTACTTGCATACTCTGGATTTCTCAGACAGTCTGAAATCAGTCAGCCAGCTCAAACCCTGGAAATTCTGATGAGTGAGCTTGACCCAGCAGTTATGGACCAGTTCTACATGAAGGATGGTGTTACTGCAAAGGATGTCCCTTGTGAGAGTGGAATTTGTGACCTGATACCAAGTTCTGTCATTGATGCCACACTTTTCAATTCTTGTGGCTATTTAATGAACGGAATGAAACCAGATGGAACTTATTGGACTATTCATATCACTCCAGAACCAGAATTTTCTTATGTTAGCTTTGAAACAAACTTAAGTCAGATCACCTAGGATGACCTGATCAGGAAAGTTGTGGAAGTCTTCAAGCCAGGAAAATTTGTGACCACTTTATTTGTAAATCAGAGCTCTAAATGTCGCAGTGCTTTCTTCACCCCAGATGATAGAAGGTTTTAAATGTCTTGATTGCCAGAGTGCTATGTTCAATGATTACAACTTTGCTTTTACTAGCTTTGCTAAGTAGCATCAACAACAGTAGAGTTGAAGAAAAAAATGAAAAAAAAAAAAAAAAAAATGAGAACATATAAAGAAGAAGATGGTGGCTCCTTTCTAGATATTGATACCAGAGACCATGCTTTCCATAACCACCACCTTGTAGTTGCAGAAAGCCCTAGTTGTAATCATAGTATAATCACTTTGAATTGTTGCATGCATTATTTTATCAAGGAATTAGATATCTTGCTTGAATGCTCTCTTCTGTGTTTAGATATTCTATGCTCTTGATGGGAAACTGAAGTGCACATAGGAAAAAACCTTTTACTGTATGAAACTTTACAACACTTGTGAAAACAATTCAATTTGGTTTATGCATAGTACAGTATTTCTCCAGGTTCATCCAAAATTCCCCATAGACAAGGCTTTTGTCCTCACTAGGGGTTGGCCTCAGCCTAACCATCCGTGACTGTGCTATTAAATTGCTGCCTGAATTTTATATTCAATTACCTCCATATTCTAGAACATATTCTATACTAATATACAGATTTTTTTTTGCAACAGTAATTAAAGTTGTTTTTAACAAGTTCTATTAAGAAAATGACTGCAGAGAAGGGGATGTGGCTCAAGTGATTGGGCTTTCGCCTATCCCATGGGAGGTCCGGGGTTCGGTTCCTGGTGCCTCCTGGAGAAGGCAAGCTGGTGCAACAAGATGATGCAACAAAAAAGACACAAAGGGGAAAGACAACGAGAGACACAACAAACCAGGGAGCTGAGGTGGCTCAGGTGATTGAGCGCCTCTTCCACATGGGAGGTCCCGGGTTCGGTTCCCGGTGCCTCCTAAAGAGAAGACAAGCAGACACAGAAAGCACACAGGGAATGGATACTGAGATCAGACAGCAACCAATAATTGGGGGGGGGGGCACGGGGAATAAATAAATCTTTAAAAAAAAATAGAAAATAACTGCAGTTATTCATTTTGTGAATTATTTTAACATTGTTCCCTCTTCCTTCCCCCCAGAGGCCAAAATAAAGCAATACTCTCTTACACTGTGGGTTTATACTAATTGCACACCTCAGAGGAGAATAGGGAGTGGACCCTGGTCTCCATTTTCTTTCAAGGTCAAGTAAATCTGGTCTCCTTTTTTATCGGCAGATGGTGACAAAAATAAACATTAGAGGATCGTAGCTTGAAAATAGGGTACATGGGCAGAACTGTATGGAAATTTTTAATCATGCTGTGTTCCCCAGTAAGTCAGTAAATGAGATTAGCTTATCATGAGCATCATGCCTTTACTAATTTGCTAAGTGGTATAAATGGTGTTTATTGCAAAATTTATTTGGGAGATTTAGCTTAAAGGTACTGGACTCATTAAGTCAAGTCAGCTTGGATCATTCACTTTAACTTTTACTTTGGCAGCCATTCCCACAAATTAATAATTAATTAATTATACATTGACTAATACACTGAAAGCTTTGGTTCAAAGCAGAATCAATTTGTTTTCTAACTTATCCTGTGACTTAAAGTTCTGTGACTTTGTGATTTGTGATGCATATAATAGTGTTCTGACTTCATCTATTCCTTTTACCATGATTTGAGAGGATAAATGAAGTGACTGCTCATAATGAAGTTATTCAGGTGTTCACAGTGAAGCAGAAAGCTATTCATAAAACATAACACAAAATTCTAAAATAGTCACTTATTAGGAAATGACAATAAATATATGCTGTCAAGAGTAGGCATTTTTTAACCATATTTGCATATTCTGTGGGATTTAAGCAGGTGAGAGAATAGTAAAGCTAATTACATTTTTTTAATAATTTTTAAAAAAGATTTATTTATTTACTTTATCCATTTTAAAGTCCCCCTTCCCCATTTGCTGTTTTGTGTCCATTTGCTGGGCAATTCTCTGTGTCTGTCTCCTGCCATCTCCTCCCATCCTCCTCCTCCAGTTTTCACCAGGATTCGATCCTGGAGACCTCTGATGTAGGAGAGAGGTGTTCTGCTACCTGCGCCACCTCAGTTCCTGGCTTTCAAAGCTTTCAGAGCATCTCGTCTTGTCTCTCCCCTGTTAATGTCATCATCTTGCTGCATGGCACCCAGGGCCTGGCGGCTCACCGGCACACAGAGCCTGGCAGCCCATGTGCCTTCTATATGTATTTTTTTTTTATTTTACCGGGAGGTCCCGGGGATCGAACCCAGGTCCCTCCATATGGCAGACGGACGCCCAACCATTTGAGCCACATCCGCCCCCCCTAATTACATTTTGTATTTCTTCCTGTTCTCAATATTTTTTTAATTCTTTCTGGATTGGTGTCGTGATGTTTTGTTCCTTCTGTATTGATATATGAAACACTTATTTTTAAGTGTTTCTAAACAAAATCTACTTGGTTTGAAATCAAGTGGTTGGAAAACTGTTTTGACTTATTTTAAGAACACTGACTGAATGTTTCAGTAAAGAAGCACTCAGTCAATGTATTGTAATCAGTTTATGATTCTGTAAGTGGCATAGCACCTAATGTTTTGGTGCTCTGGTTTCTTGAGGACCAATATTCAAAGTGGATTTTGTCCCTGAATAGTAACCCAGCAGATTTGATGACATTTGTTGGCTTGAGGTCTGTTTTTTTGTTTTGTTTGTTTTTTTTAAAGGAGAAGTCTATCTAATGTTGATAAAGTGCACATATTTGTATGAGAAAAATCCTAGGAAAATAGAAACTGCAAATTGCATAGTAATCTAAATCTTAATGTGACAGAGGAGGGGAAATTTTGGTGCCATAAATTCTCCCTTCATGGTGTTGAACTTAAATCAGTTGAAATGTATTTCTTTACCACAATTTATGCTTCAATAAAAGTTTGCTTAATTCATTATTACATTAATTAATTATAACATTCACACACTTTTCTGTTGACATATTTTTAAAATAACATACTTTTAAATCTTATACATCAAAGTTTTTATAATTAGGAGACTGAGGTTTAATTATTTTCTAAGATTTGTAACAAGATTATTATGAAGACATAGATCTTGTGAGAATGTATGATGAATTTGCATTCCAGGTATCAACATTTTTAAAAATTTCATTGCAGTTGTAGGTTTACAGAAAAATTATGTAGAAAGAACAGAGTTCCCAATTACACTGCCCCCCTCCCCCGTTCTCTCTTTACAGTTTGCATTAGTGTGGTATATTTGTTCAAATTAACGAAACAATTAACTAAAATTCATAGTTTACATTAGGGTTCACTCTGTTGTACAGTTCTATGATTTTTAAAAATTATTTTATTGTTTTAATAAAATACAACAGGTGACTAAAAAAAAGATATAATGAGATCACTTGAAGACTAGTTTTATTTATCTCTGTGTTGATGAAAACAGTGACACATAAAGTACCATGATACCTTGTAAGTTTAAGGTTAGGATTGGTCCTAGACCATGCTGTTATCTGTATTCACAATGAGCATGCTTTAAGAACATTAATACATTCAGAAAAGTTAAATTCAAAGAACTGTATTAGAAGTACCCCACTACCTACTTATTACAGTGGTGTTTTATGTGCTTTTTGTAGCCATCATCTTGAAGTAGCTGCTCAGGATTATATTTTCGAAGCCATTCTGCTTTTTGTATATCAAATGAACTTGTTTGAGTCTTTACTTTCTTCCCCTTTCGACCTCTGGGTACAGGAGCTGACAGGCCTGTAAAATGAAGATATGAGAAATCAGGACTAAATGATAGAAACATCTGCAATTTGAAACATTTTTTCTGTGTAAGAAATTTCTGGAGACTTTCTGAGGTCTATCTCTGTAGACCACAGAGATCTTGAAAATATTAATGAGAATGATACTTGAACCAATTACAAGTTAAGTTCTCTTAAAAATGAAATCAACATGATGGTTTACATATTAAATCAATTTTCTACAAATATCCAATGATTCTGTAACTCAAAATAGTAATATTTTGATTTTACTTTTGTTCCAAAACAAATTGCATTTTTTTTAAAACCAAATGTAAAAACCAAAAGATCAAACATCTCCCTCTGCTTTGCTTCTCTAGTTAATAAAGATAATTTTTGGCTTCTTGTTTTTTAAAACTATTTTACTAATAAGATGGATAAGGTTTAGCCAATGGGGGGTAGGGTGATGTTCCTGGTCAAAAAAGTGAAATGCATTTTATTTTGTTTCTTTGATATTTTTGTTGCGAAGTATTTCAAAAATATTTTTAAAAGTATGCTCACTCTTCATCTTAACATATTCCCCATTTGTTCAGTTTTTTAGTAAAAGAAGCAATAAATAGTTGAGGTCCCTGTATATACCTCTCTTGTTCAATTCCACTCTTTCCTAACCAGAGGTAACCACTATTCTATATTTTTTTCATTTCATGCATGTTTATACTATTAGTTACATATGTTGAAGAAATATTTAGTCTTTAAGTTATATAAATAGTATATCATAGACTGTCCATTTTGAGCAGGGGGCTACAGAGCAGATGCAAAATGCCAGGCCTGCTGCTCTGGCAGGGACCTACAGCAGAATGAGTGGCCATTGCCTGTCTTTACTGGGGACCTCTTCGTTTCTGTGACTCTTCTTTTCCAGTTCCATCACTCTTGCCTGCAGCACTCTGCAGGGGAAATGATTGGCTGACTCATCTTAAAACCAAAACCTCAACTCCTCAGCAGGATATTTTTGCTATAAAATCATTCCATGGGGAGGCGGCTGTGGCTCAATCAGTAGGGCTCCCGTTTACCATATGGGAGGCCCCGGGTTCGGTTCCCGGGGCCTCCTGGTGAAGGCAAGCCTGCCTGCATGGCGTGGTTAGCTGACCCAGCGAGCACAAGCAGCAAGGGGGAGATAAATGAATAAATAAAAAAAAAAAAAAATAAAAAAAAAAAATCATTCCATGGAGCAGACAGAGTATGTCTCATGAGCAATGATTCCCAGTCCTATGCATTAGGAGAAAACTGGAAATGCCACAAAACAGAGGAGCCAAACAAGCAAAAGAAATATCTGAAACAAGCTGCATTTGGCCAAGAGAAAGCAAAATCTCTTCTTGTTAGTGTCTCTAAATGTCATGAAATGAGGGATAACTCTCACCCTAGCTCAAAGTGTGCTCCTTTAGAGGGAAATTTCACAAGAAAGCACATTTGTAAATGTGATTCAAATATTTTGAAATATAATTCTGCCTTCAACAATAATGAGAAAATCTGTGAAAACAATGAATATGACAGAGTCTTGTGGCAAAACATTCCATTTATTCAGTGTGAGAGGACTCAAAGTGGAAATCAAACATATGGACTGAAACTCAGAACAATGTGCTTCATACACACAAAAAAATTCTTATGGGTGTGAACATTCATGAATGAAATGAATTTGGAAGAACTGTCAGTGAAGACTTGTCCCTTACAACATGAAGGAGTATTCATATCAGAGAGAAAATTTATGAATCTAATAAATGTGGGAACAACCTTCAGAAATAACTCAAACCATGTTGCGCAGAGGAGACCCTATACTCAGAGACAAATAATGAGAATAATCAAAATGGAGAAACCTTTGCCCAAATTCTGTTTCATGTAGGAAAACTAATGCTGGCAAGAAAAACTATAAATGTGGTGATTATGGTAAAGGCTTTGTTTATTAGTAATCCCTTATGAGACACATGAAAATTCATACCAGAGAGAAATCCCATGAATGTAAGCTCTGTGGGAAAACCTTTAAATATGCCTTACACCTTAATAAAAATTTAAGAAAGCACATTGTGAAGAAGTTCCATGAATATAAGGAATGTGGGAAAGCCTTCATTAGCTCCAAAAAACTTACTGTATACATCAGGACCCACTGCAAAGAAACCCTATAAATACAAGAAATGTGAAAAAGCCTTTGTTAATTCTGCTGAACTGAAAATACATTTTAGGATTCAGAGTTGCTAGAAGCCCTATGAATGAAAGGAATGTGGGAAAACCTTCATTAAATTTTTCAACATACTGTACATAGAAGGAGGACATATTGGAAGGGAGCTGTATGTATTAACGTAATGAAAAAATCTTCCCTGAATTCTTGTGTCTTACAGAAATGTGAGAACTCACATTGAAAAAAAACCCAAGAAGGTAAGGTCTGTGGAAAGGTTCTAATCTTCATTCATCTTTAGCAGACATTTGTCCTTACTCTGGAGAGAAATCTTATTAATCTGAGAAACACGGAAAAACCTTCAATATTGTCTCAAATTGATAGTCTATAGAATAAATCACACTAGATAGATAAGACACTTCACAGGAATAAAGAATGTGGGAAAGACCTCTTTGAATAGCCAACCCTTAAATTACACATGAGCTCACCCTTTGGAGGAAGACTCTGACTGTAATAAATATGAGGAAGGCTTCAGTTCCAGCTTTCCACTTACTGGGCAAAAGTGAGTGTATAGTAGGAGAGAAACACTAATTATTGTTGCCATTGCCTTTATCAGTGTCTCCATCCTTAAACTGGAACCATAATTCATTATTTTCTAATTCAATTTCTTATATAATGAATATCCCTCTATGTGCCCTTTCATATAAATTTTGATATTTGGTAGTTTTCTTTACAATCCACTTATATAAATATGGTCTCATTTCCAAAATGACATTATTTAGACTCACGATTAGTATGTTCTGTGAAGCTTTTTTTGTCATTTTGTTGTTACAGATATCATGATTTGACTGTATTGTGGTTGGAGGGTGTGATCTTTATATGATGTTGATTTTGCACTACCTATTAACACTTTTGTTCTGGGCTTATGTGGCCGATTTTGTCAGTTGTCTGGCAATATCCATTCTTTTCTTTTTCTCTACTCAGGGAGCATAGATTTGTTTTTTACAGAGTAAGTATGGTTTAACGTTTTTTAAATGCATTTCCCAGCTTTTCTCAGTGGCGGTGGGCAGAGTTTACAGTTCTGGCCAATAAAAGGACTCCAAGAGAACTGTTGGAGAGGGGAAAGTATTGTTGGTCTTTTTCTCTTAACCATGTTCCCTTTGTCCTCTCTCCTTGTTGCTTTTGGAAATTGGACAAAATGCCCTGAGTTGGGAAGCGGATGTGTCTTAACCAATTGGGTGCTCACCTACCACATGGGAGGTACCAGGTTCAGGACCCGGTGTCTTCTAAGAGAAGACGAGCAGACACCACCTCTGTGGCAATGAGCTAGATATGCCACCCCCGCTGCAACAAGCAGATGCCACAAGCTAGCAGACACTGCAGCCCATGGGGAGCGGATGTGGCTCAGGCTGCTGGGCACTCGCCTCTCATGTGGAAGGTCCCGGGTTCGGTTCCCGGTGCCTACTGGAGAAGGCAAGCAAACAATGAGCAAACATACAAGAGAACCATCTGGGGGAGGGGGAGGGGATAAGTAAAGAAAAATAAAGTAAATAAATAAATCTTTAAAAAAAAAAAATGTCCTGAGTTGGGACAAGCAACTTTAGGACCCTTGGAATGAAGGTCATGGTCACAATAACAGTCGCCAAAATACAAGATCTCCCACTCCCCAATGGCACATTTTGGGGCACCTGGAGTAACCATACACTGGATTTTTAGACTTGTTATATGAAGGAAATAAAACCTTAATTGAATTAAGAGGCATGTTAGGGTTTATAAACTCTAATGTGTGAAGAGTTTTTATAATTGCTTCTTGTATGTTTCAAAACAGTGTGTATTTTCTTTGTTGTTGGGTAGGTCCAGGGTTCAGTACATGTCTGAATTGATTAAGCTTAATAGAGTTTTAAGGGAAGCAGATGTGGCTCAAGTGATTGGGCTCCTGTCTATGAAATAGGAGGTCCAGGGTTTGATTCCTGGGGCCTCCTGGTGAAAGGCAAGCTGGCCCGAGCAGAGAGCTGGCCTGAGCAGGAGTGTCAGCCCACTCAGAGTGCTGGCCCACGTGGAGAGCTGGCGTAGCAAGATGATGCAACAAAGAGATACAGTAGAGACAATATGACACAAAGCAAACCAGGGAGCTGAGGTTGTGCAAGAGATTGAGCGCCTCTCTCCACTCTGGAAGGTCCTAGGATTGGTTCCTGGTGCCGCTGTAGAGAAGCCAAGCAGACACAGAAAAACACACAGAGAGGAGACAACAAGTGCAAAACAATGGGGGTGGGGGTGGGGAATAAATAAATATATTTTTTTAATAGTGTTTTAAAATCTCTTACTAACAGAATTTTTAAACTTGATCTATCTGTCAATGAGCAACTTGGAATAAAATATCCCACTCAGGAAAAAAAAAAAAAAAGCATATTATACATATAATCCTGTAACTTATTTATTACTCTTGACCTTTTCTTGAGATTTATCTATGCTGATTCA
Source organism: Tolypeutes matacus (assembly GCA_026826555.1). NCBI lineage: Eukaryota > Metazoa > Chordata > Mammalia > Cingulata > Chlamyphoridae > Tolypeutes > Tolypeutes matacus. Next base: position 10,048,048 of record JAKSZT010034297.1, read on the forward strand.
TGAGGTTCTAATCCATCCATTTTAAATTGTTGTATAATACTTACTTGTATGAATATACCACCTCACATTTATCCATCATCTATGATGCTTAAGTTGTTTCATTTGTAACTTATCATATTTATTAAAAATGCAGTTCTCACTCCTTCCAGTTTTTATTTCACATTATTTTTCCCTTGCCATAGTCTACAAAATAGAAGCTCCATTACCAATGACAAATTGAAGCACTATATGGATTTGTCTATTTCTTCTTAAAATTCTGGTATTTTTACTTCTGTATTTTGAGACAATTTTGTTAGGTGGATACAAGTATATAATTGTTATATTTTCTTTAATGGAATATTTTAAGTTTTATGGATTGCATTATTTTATTATGTAGTATCCCTTTTCACCTTAAATATTGTTTTATGCTAATATTGCTTTAAAAAGTTTTATATTGCTCAGTATTTATATAGTATAGCTTTTTCTAAACATCTTCAAGATTCTTGTTTGGTTTGTATTATAATATCTCTTTAAAGTATTAAAACGCTGATTTTTTATCTCTGACAATTTTTATTTTTTAATAGATGAAGTTATATATAATCTATATATATTTGTATTAATTTCAACCATTTTGTTTTCTGTCTATCATATTCCCTCCCTCCCTTAAAAAAAATTTTTTTTTTATTCCAGATCTCCCCAATCCTTGTTTGGAAATTAAAAGGCACATATTAAAAACAAACTTACCTAATATTTACTTATCCTAATAAATTCTATAGACATTCTGTTTTCTAATCTCACTAATAAGATTTTATCAGATTCGTCATTTGATCCTTCTATTTAGTTTTTTATTTCTGCTACATCTTAATTAATAAGAGGACTGTTGGTGTTTGGATGATTCTTTTTTATAGCGCCTTATTATTCTTTGTTCAAAGTCCTAGTATCGTTGGGCTATCTTTGAAGATATTAATGATAGTTTTAAAAATGTTCTCTTCACCTTTTATAGTCCTTGATTCTCTCAACTTCATTTTAATAGTATGTTTTAGTCTCTATCTTTCATGTTAGACACTTTGCTTGCTCAGAGGTCTGATAATCCTTGGTTATGTTTGAACGTATTTAAGAATGAGAGACTGAAAAGTTGATAGGTGGTCTAAATGGGTGGAGCTTACTGACACGGCCTCATTGAAGGGTAACATGGCTATATTTTTCCTTGCCATTATCTTTAGGCCTTGGACTTCTCAGATTCAACAAAGAAAATTTATTAGTTTTCTTCCTTGAGAGGCTCATCAAATATGCATACATTCATTTAATCCCTATTTAGCAGCTCTACCCCCTCTGAACCACACATTCAATCTAGGGGAATTGTGGGAAAATGGTGTCAGAGTACATTGGCAGTGTTCAAATCTCTTATAAAAACAATGGAAGAAGGACAAAAGCTGTCTAAGGGAACTGCTTTGAGGACCTGCAGACCAGGAGAGTGCTGCATACATCATCCAGGAAGGAAAGGGAGAGAGTGATGAAGAGACCAAAACAAAGCTAGGAGTTTTACTTGCACTGGAGGCTGGGAATGGCACCCATCCCTCACCCTCAAGTCAAAACCTGTGGCTGACAGCAGCCAACTAAGAGGGGAATGGATGTTTTTTCTCCCTGGGAAGAGGGAGGGTGGGATGGAGGGCTAAGTGTGATTTCTCTTTGGTGAGTTTGGACAGCATGGCCCTGCTTTGAATTGCGGCTCTAGCTAGCTCAGAAACACAGGCAAGTGGAGGTGTAAAGTCACCTCTGTGGAAAGGTTCACCAAAAAATGCCATCTGCTGGCAGGTCAGAAAAGTGAAAGAAAAGAAAAAGCTTTTTGGAGTCTCTCATGTTCCTATCCCTAGATTCCCTGAATCTAGACTGCACCATATTAGTGGGTCTCTGGCCCTGTTTCAATAACTTAAACAGGGCAATTTTAAAGATGTAGAATGAGTGGAACCAAATATTAAAGAAAAGCCATGATATAAAACCATTAAGCAAGAGAGAGAAATTGACCATCAGAGTAAATTCACCATCATAATCAGATGCCTAGACATCAGCAAAAAGTTACAAGCCATAATAAGAAACAAGAAGATATAGCTCAGTCCAAAGAACAAATTCAAATCTTGATGAGACACAAGATTTGAGACAACTAATCAATTATGTTCACATAAACCTCCTAAATCAATTCAAGTGGATGAAATAAAATATGGCTAAAGAGGTAAAGGATATTAAGAAGACATTGTGTGAGCATAAAGAAGAGTTTGAAAGCTTGCAAAAAAAGTAACAGATCTGCTGGGAATGAAAGACACAATGGATGAGATTAAAAATACATTAGAGAGAGAGCAGATGTGGCTTAAGCAGTTGAATGCCTGCTTCCTACATGGGAGGTCCCGGGTTCTGTTCCTAGTGCCTCCTAAAAACACAAAAAAAAACCTGAGTACAAACAAAAAAACCAACTCAGGGGAGCTGATGTGGCTCAGTGGTTGAGCACCAGCTTCCCTCATACAAGGTCTCAGGTTCAATCCCAACCCCCGGTATCTCAGAAAACAAAAACAAAAAATAAAAAACAAAAACAAAACATGAGAGGCATAAGCAGCAGATTTGAAATGGCTGTAGAATGAATAAGTGAATCGGAGGACAGAACATCTGAACTGGAAAAGATAGAACGGACAGAGAAAAAATGGAAAAAATTGAACAGTGTCTCAGGGGAATTGAATGACAGAGCAAAGCGCACAAAGATATGGTTTATGGGTGTCCCAGAAAGAGAAGAGAATGGAAAAGTGGCAGAAAGAATATTTGAGATAATAATGGCTCCAAATTTCCTAACCCTTATGAATAACATAAATATCAATATCCAAGAAGTACAACGGACTCCAAACATAATGAATCCAAATAGATGTACTCTGAGATACTTACTACTCAGAGTGTCGAATGACAAACATAAAGATAGAATTCTAAAAGCAGCAAGAGAAAAGCAATTCATCACATACAAGGGATGCTCAATAAGACTAAAAGCCAATTTCTCAACAGAAACCACGGAGGCAAGAAGGCAGTGGTACGATATATTTAAGATACTGAAAGAAAAAAACTGCCAGCCAAGAGTTTTTTATATGGCATAACTGTCCTTCAAAAATGAGGGTGAGTTTAGAATATTCACAGATAAACAGAAACTGAGAAACTTTGTTACCAAGAGACCAGACTTACAAGAAATACTAAAGGGAATGGTACAGCCTAAAAAAGAGCATAGACAAGAAAATTATTAGTAAGAGTAACTAAAAGAGTAAAAAGACGGACAAGAGTAATATATGACAATGGAAAGCTAAAGGATAAAATGAAGTAAGTAATGCCAGTGAATGTTAATGGATTGAATTCCCCAATAAAAAGACACAGACTGGGAAGCGGCTGTGGCTCGATCAGTAGGGCTCCCATTTGCCATGTGGGAGGCCCCGGGTTCGGTTCCCGGGGCCTCCTGGTGAAGGCGGGCCCGCCCGCACGGCGTGGTTGGCTGACCCAGTGAGCGCGGGCAGCAGGGGGGGGATGAATGAATAAATAAATAAAATCTTAAAAAAAAAAAAAAAAAGACACAGACTGGCAGATGGATTGAAAAAAAATATGAGACATCCATATTCTGTTCACAAGAAAGTCACCTCAGAAACAAGGACACAAATTCGCTGAAAGTGAAAGGTTGGAAGAAGATATTTCATGCAAATAGTAACTAAAAAAAAAAAAAAAAAAAAAAAAGAGCTGGAGTAGCTACACTAATAGGAAACAAAATAGATTTTAAATGCAAAACCATTGTAAGAGACAAAAACGGTCAATACATAGTAAAAGGAGCGATTCACCAAGAAGAAATAACAATAAAGATTTGTGCATCTAACCTGGGTGTCCCAAAATACATGAGGCGAACACTAGCAAAACTGAAGGGAGAAACAGACACCACTACAATAATAGTTGGGAAATTTAATATACCACTCTCATCATTGGATAGAACATCTGGAAATGGACAGAGGATCAATAAGGAAACAGAGAGCTTGAACAATATGAGTAATAAACTAGACCTAACAGATATTTAGAACATTGTACCCCAAAACAGCAGGATACACATTCTTCTCAAGTGCTCATGGATCTTTCTCTGGAATAGACCATATGTTAGGTCACAAAACAGGTCTCAATAAATTTAAAAAGACTGAAATTATACAAAGCACCTTTTCTGATCATAATGGAATGAAGGTGGAAATCAATAACAGGCAGAAAAAGGGAAAATTCACAAATACTTGGAGATTACACAACACACTCATAAACAATCAGTGGGTCAAAGAAGATGTTGCAAGAGAAATCAGTAAATATCTTGGGGTGAATGAAAACGAGAAAACATCATATCAAAACCCAAGGGAGGTGTTTACCATATGGGAGGCCCCGGGTTCGGTTCCCGGGGCCTCCTGGTGGGGGCGGGCCTGCCCGCACGGCATGGTTGGCTGACCCAGCGAGCACAAGCAACCAGGGGTGGGGTGGGGGGGGATAAATAAAATCTTTAAAAACAAACAAACAAACAAAAAAAAAAAACCCAAGGGAGGCAGTGAAGCAATGTTGAGAGGGAAAATTATAGCTTTCAATGCTAACATTAACGAAGAAGAGCTAAAATCAAAGACTTAACTGCACACCTACAAGAACTAGAAAAAGAACAGCAAACTAATCCCAAAGCAAGCCAAAGATTAGAATTGAAATAAATGAAATTAAGAAAACAAAAGAGCATCAACAAAATCAAGTTAGTTTTTTGAGATTAACAAAATTGACAAACCTTAGCTAGACTCACAAAGAAAATAATGGAGAAGATGCAAATAAATAAAATCAGAAATGAAGGGGGACATTATTATTGACCCCAGAGAAATAAAATAGATAGTAAGAGGATACTATGCACAACTGTACGCCACTTAACTAGGCAACGTAGATGAACGGGACAAATTCCTAGAAACACACTGTGGCATTTTGAAATTATTTTATGAATACCAAAAAGAGAAAGATTATGTTTGTGAACTAATCCATTCCTGTGGGTGTGAGACCCTTTGAAATGGACTACGTCCGTGAGGTGTGACTCAGGTTTAGTCTCCACACTCTTACTGGGGCTGATAAAAATGAGGACACAGGGAAAGGTAGCCATCATATTTGATCCTGCCTTTTGAGAGAAAGGACTTCAGTTTTGCCCACAGCTGAGCTGCAAGGAGAGAAGTTCCTAAGAGGCTCAAAGACCTGAGGCCCAGGGAGAGACTAGCCATACGCCTGATAGCTTGCAGGTGAACTCAGGAATAAAGCAGAGCAGCTGAGACTGATAGAGTAGGCCTGGAAAGAGACAAGCCCTATGCTTGGTTGCCCTCAGTTGAGCACTGAGAGATGAGAAATTTTGAATGAGAAGGCAGAGACCTCGGCAGAGATCAGCAGCCATCTTGTTTCACCATGTGGCAGCTAACTTTGGTGAGAAATCATCTCTACTGATGCCTTAATTTGGATATTCACAGCCTTGGAACTGTAAGCTTTATGCCAAATAAATCCTCTTTTAAAAAGCCAACTCATTTATGGTACTTTGCATCAAGCCCTTCAGTAAACTAAAACACACACAAAAAACCTATACTGACCCTAGAAGAAATAGAAAACTGGGGGGGGGGGGAATCAGAATAAAGAGATGGAAACAGTCATTGAAAACCTTCCCAAAATGAAGAGCCCAGGTGAATTCTACCAATCATTCAAAAATTTAATACCAATATTGTTCAAACTCTTCCAAAAAATTGAACAGGAAGGAATGCTACCAAACTCATTCTATGAAATCAACCTCACTCTAATAACAAAGCCAAACAAAGATACTACAAAAAAAAAGCAAATTACAGACCAATTTCTCTAATGAATATAGATGCAAAAATTCTCAACAAAATACTTGCTAATTGAATCCAAAAGCACATTAAAAGAATTACACATCATAATCAAGTGGGTTTTATCCCAGTTAAGCAAGGGAGGTTCAACACAAGAAAATCAATCAGTGTACTATAACACATTAATAAATCAAAGAAAAATCACATGATCGTCTCAAATGATGAAGAAAAGGCATTTTGACAAAATACAGCATCCTTTCTTGATAAAATCACTCCAAAAGACAAGAATGAAAGGAAACTTTCTCAACGTAATAAAGGGTATATGAGAAACCCACAGCTAACATTATACTCAATGACAAAAGACTGAATGCTTTCCCACTAAAACTGGGATCAAGATGAGGATGTCCACTGTCACCATTGATATTCAATATTGTGCTAGAAGTTCTAGCCAGAGCAATTAGGCAAGATAAAGAAATAAAAGGAATCCAAATAGGAAAGGAAGAAGTAATACTTTTGCTATTCACTAATGATATGATACAATACCTAGAAAATTCCAAAAAATCCACAACAAAGCGAATAGAATGAATTCAGCAAAGATTATTAAGCTCACTAATGAGCAACATGAGGAGAAGTCAGGAAAGAAATTTCATTTATAAGAGCAACAAAAAGAATCAAATATTTAGGGATAAACTTAAGCAAGGGCATAAAGAACCTGTATTAAGAAAACTACAATGCATAGCTAAAAGAAACCAAAGAAGACCTAAATATGTGGCAGGACATTCCATGTTCACAGACTGCAAAGCTAAATATGTTAAGATGTCAATTCTACCCAAATGACTTACAGATTCAGCACAATCCCAATAAAAATTCCAACAGTCTTATATATATATAAATAACATTTTTGTAAGCAAAAAAAAAAAAAAAAAAAAAAAAAAATTCCAACAGTCTTTTTTGCAGAAGTGGAAAAGCCAATTATCAAATTTATTGGGAAGGGTAAGGGATCCTGAATAGCCAAAAGTATCTTTTAAAATAAGAAGTTAGAAGACTCTCACTTCCTGACTTTAAGCATATTACTTAGCTACAGTGGTAAAGACAGCATGGCTCTGGCACAAAGATAGACATACTGATCAATGGAATCAAATTGAGAGTTCAGAAACAGACCCTCACATCTATGGTCAGTGATTATGACAAGACTGCCAAACCTACACAGCTGGATCAGAACAATCTATTCAACAAATGTTGTTGGGAGAACTGGATATCCATATCCAGAAGAAAGAAAGAGGACCCCTACCTCATACCTTATACAAAAAAACACAAAATGGATCAAACATCTCAATATAAAAGCTAGAACCACAAAATTCCTAGAAGAAAATGTAGGGAAACATTCTTCAAAATCTTGGGTTAGTTGGTATTTTATACTCAAAGTATAAGCAATGAAAGAAAAAAATAGATAAATGGGACCTCCTCCAACTTAAACCTTTTTGTGCTTCAAAGGACTTTGTCAAGAAGGTGAAAAGGCAAGCTACTCAATGGGAGATAATGTTTGGAAACTATATATCCAATAAGGGTTTGAATTCCATGTTATATAAAGAAATTATACAAATCAATGACAAAAAGACAAGCAACCCAATCAAAAATTGGGCAAAAGACCTGAACAGACGTTTTCCAAAGAGGAAATACAAATGGCCAAAAAGCACACGAAGAGGTTCAACTTTACTAGTTATCAGGGAAATACAGATCAAACCTACAGTGAGATATTTCTCACTTTATAGAATGGCCATTATTAAAAATTAGAAAATGACAAGTGCTAAAGACAACGTGGAGAAATAGAAACACACTCCTTCTTCACTGTTGGTGGGAATGTAGAATGGTGCAGCCTATCTATGGAAGACAGTTTGGTGGTTCCTCAGAAAGTGAAATACAGATATGCCACATGATCTGGCAATCCCACTACTCCGAAGAATATACTCAGAAGAAATGATAGCAGGAACATGAACAGATATGTGCACACCGATGTTCACAGTGGCATTATACACAATTGCTAAAAGATGGAAACAACTCAAGTGCCCATCAACTGATAAATGGATAAATATAATGTGTGTTATAGAGATATGATAGAATACTGTTCAGCTTAAATAAGAAGAAATGAAGTCGGGATGTATATGACAACATGGATGAACCTTGAGGACATTATGTTGAATGAAATAAGCCAGACATGAAAGGACAAATAAGGTATGGTCTCACTAATATGAACTAAATTATGGTGAGTAAACTCATGTAGTTAAGTTCTAGAGTATAGGTTACTAAGAAATAGAATGAAGGTTGAGAAGGCAGAGCTGATGCCTAATGTATGTAGAATTTTTAACAAGTTTGATTGTAAATGTGTGGAAATGAATAGAGTTGATAGTAACATATTATTAGTGAGTGTAACTAACACTGCTGATTTATAAATATGATTGTGGCTGAAAGGGGTAGTCTAGGGATGTAAATGTCAATTGGAAGAAAGCTAGAGGATAATCTAGGGATTGTATGACATAGTGAACTCGGTGGTGGATGAGGATTGTTAATAGTACAAATAAAAGAATATTATAGTACAAATAAATATTAACAGTACAAATAATAGTAGAAATAAAAGAATGAAATAGAACTACATTTCCTATTAAAAGGTTTAAAGAACATGATAATACATGGGAAAAACACAAGTAATGTAATTTATAGACTATATTAACAGTAATATTGTAGTATTTTTGCATCAATGGCAAAGAAGGTACCGTATCAATGCTGAGGGCAATGGTGGGGGTGGTGGTGGAAGGGGGTGTGGGATTGTTCCTCTTGGAGCAAGGAAGGCATTCTGTGGTTGACTGGGGTGATGACAGCATAAGCCCGTGATGAAACTTAGAGCCACTGAGTATACATTTTGGATGGATTGTACAAGGCATGGGACTGTATAACACAGTGAACTCCATGGTAGATGGTGGACTGCAGTTAACAGTACAAATATGAGAACATTCTCTCATGAACAAAAATACAATACTAATACATGGTGTTAACAACAGGGTGATTTATGGCAAAAATATACCAAATGTAAGCTATGGACTACAGTTAGTAGTAATATTTTGATGATGTTCTTTCACTATTTGTAACAAATGTTCCACAAAAATGCAAGGTGTTAGTGGAGGGGTGATGTATGGGAATTGAGTATGTTATGCATGATTGTTTTGTAACTTCAAAACTTATCCAATAAAAAAAAAAAAGAGAGAGACAAAGACAGAAAAACTTCAACCTAGGGATCTTCTGTGTTACTCTCTCCCAAGAATAAATTTTCAGTCAGTCTTCATCCTGGCTACATGGAATTGGGGAGGTTATCAAGAGCTCTGACCCCATTTTAAAAGCTTTTAATCAATCTTTACTTTAGGTCTGCTCTTTCACTTCAATTTCCAAAGTCCTAATGTCACAAATTCCTAAGACTTTTGGGTAATCTGCAAAGCAAATCTTTTTGCTTTACACCACTGCTGACTTACAGTTACTACAATAACATTATCAGCCCTAAATAATGCACTTCTTTAATATTTGGTATTCAAATTTCCAATTATCTAATAAAGATAATAAAAATTTCCCTTGGGTTCTTTTTTTCAATCAGGATCCAAATATGAACCACACAATGGTTGATGCCTCATAAATCTATTTTAGATTATAGAAGGGCTTTTCAACCTTGGCAGTATTGATATTTAGAGTTGGATAATTTTTTTATTGTGGAGGGATGTGCATTGATATTTAGTGGCATGCTTGGCCTTTACTCACTAGATGCCAATAGAATAACCAAAATTTGAATAACCAAAAATGTCTTTCGATATTGACAAATGTCACTGACCCCAGTGGGGGAGGAGCAAGAAAGCCAAAATAACCTCCAATCGAGAATCAATGCTTCTCCTCTTCCACAACATATTTGTAGAAGAAACTGGGTATTTTGTCCTGTAGAATTAATCAAACTTAAAGCTTTAAATTTTGTTTTCTCTTTGCTGACTTATAAACGAGGTTTCAAGAAAGAGAAAAATTATATTTGAGTGAATTTTCCATCTTTACCTAGAGCTGGAATGATTTTAACCAGCTCTTCATATTGATGGCTACAATTCACTGTCTCCTCTTAAAATAGGCCTTCATTGACCAATCCTGTCTAAAGGTTCTTTCTGTTGTTCCCCATCTCAGCACTTATTTTATTTACTTCACAGTACTTACCACAATCTGTAATTATTTAAGTAATTTATCTACTTGCTTATTATGTCTGTCTACTTGGTCAGAATGCAAGGTTCACAAGCTTAGGGATCTTATCTATCTTGTGTCTTTTTTATCTTCACAATTACTTGCATAAGAAGTAAATAGCAGGGAAGCGGCTGTGGCTCAATCAGTAGGGCTCCCATTTACCATATGGGAGGCCCCGGGTTCGGTTCCCGGGGCCTCCTGGTGAAGGCAAGCCCGCCTGCATGGCGTGGTTAGCTGACCCAGCGAGCACAAGCAGCAAGGGGGGGATAAATGAATAAATAAATAAAATCTTTAAAAAAAAAAAAAAAAAAAAAAAGAAGTAAATAGCAGGCACTGAACAGAGACTTGTTGATTAAACGGAACAAAATAGTAATACAAATTTAAGATCATGGCAATCTTTTTTTATGTTTATAGAAAAGTCAATTATTTATGCTATAAAAGAATTATTTCATGCAGAAAAGAATGTTGTTAGCAAGTCTATGGAGAAAGAAGTATTCTCATATAACTGATGTGATTGTAAACTGGTATAGCCACACTAGACAGAAAATTTAAATACTGATGAAAATTTAAAATGTAAATCAATGTTTCTCAAATTATAATATGCATACTAATCACTGGAGATCTTGCTAAAATGCAGATTCTGATTCAATAAGCATGAGGTCTATGATTTCTGCATTTCTAAGTAGCTCCTGGGAGATAATGATGCTGATCCATAGACCATACTTCAGGTAGTAATATATATATATATATACAGTAACTCAATAATCCCTTTTCTTGATAGCTGTTTTTGTAAAACATTAATTATGTGCATAGGGAGGAATGTACAAAGATCTTCACTGTAACTTGCTTTTAATGGCCTAAAATTGGAAACCTAAATGCTGATTAAAAGAGACGCTAAATATATTATGGCATATCCAGATTGTGGAATGCTTAGCAGAGATTTAAATTAAAAAGCTAACTGATGGAAAACCTCTAAGGCATACTGTTGGGCTATCAACTTACACACCAATACGTATTTGATAACAATTATATAAAACACAACAAACATAACACTGATATTTTCTGAAATTGGCACTTGAATTGGCAGGACTGGTTACATTTCTTTAATATTATCTGTCATGCTTCAATATTTTCTTAGGAGAATAGGTAAGTATCACTTAAATAACTAAACATAAATTTAAAAAGAAAACAAAAGACTGTTCTTACCTAGGTGATTTTGTAGCTCTCGTGTTTGCCCATCTTCGGTTGGAGTGATAAGATCCCATATGAAACCTTTAATTTTCTCATCACCTCGGTAGTGAACAAGGCAATATGCTAGAAGGGCTCGGCAAATTATTTCTACATCGTGCTCATTTAGCTGCCTTTTAAAACGGCCATGAGATAGAATCTCTCTCCATCGGCCCCACCTGGTTTAAAAAGGATATGTATATTAATATTAAATCAAGTACTAGAGAAAAACATAAATAAAAACCCTGACAAATTGCAAAAAAACATTTATTATTAATATTATTTGCCTACTGATATTTATTTATTTATTTATTTTTTAATATTTTATTTATTTATTCATTTATCCCCCCCTTGCTGCTTGTGCTCGCTGGGTCAGCCAACCACGCCGTGCGGGCGGGCCTGCCTTCAGCAGGAGGCCCCGGGAACTGAACCTGGAGCCTCCCATATGGTAAACGGGAGCCCTACTGATTGAGCCACAGCCGCTTCCCCTGATATTTATTTTTCCAAAAGTAAAATGCAGGGCCATGGTACAATAATTTCTAGTATGCATAACATTTTCACTTTTTATTATTAAAAATGCAAACTTGAGAACAAAAATCAGGAGTTTGACTTTAGTGATCCATTTACAATTTAAACACTTAAGTATATCCCAACACTATGGTATTAAAAATGTGTTAAACAGAGAAATTCAGGGCACTTTTTAAGTCAATTTTAACAAAATAATAAGTGCATTAGAAAACAATATATGTTTTCTATAGCTTTATATACCAAGCTAATTACTATAAACATTAATAATATTATTTTACCCATAAACTAGCAGATTTTTCTCTACTCGAAAGCATTCAGTTCTTCCATAGCCATTTGAACGGTCACAGGGTCTCCGGAGTTTGGGCTTTTCATCTCCTTCACTTTCAACTTCAGATAATTCAGCCAATTCATCTTTAGAGGCACTAAACGGTCTTGTTTGCTTCCTAATTCTTGGAGTGTCAATAACCAAGCTGTTCTGTAAGATTTAAAAGCTATTACTTGAAGTCTTTTTATGAGTTTGCTTAAAACAATGTTTTATATTTTCACTTTATAAACTACACAAATAATAAAATTATAAAAAACTAGAAAAAAAGAGATTTCAACAATTCTACCTACCAAATCAACTTAAAAATTTTAAATTTCTTTAAAATCCTCAGTATCTTACATAATTTTGTGACACTTAAAGTAATAGTATAAAAACAATACATAATGCCATTTTCACTTGAATTCTTTAATATCTAGCAATGTTGGATTTTCCCCAGGCTTTTGTTTTTATTAAAATGAACTCGAGATTTTATTTGGATTTCACAAGTTTTCCCACTAATGTCCTTTCTCTCTTCCAGAATCTAATCCAGGACCGCATACTGCATTGACTGAATTTAGTCACGTTTCCTCTGTCTCTTCCTATCTGTGACTATTCCTTAGACCTTCATGACCTAGACATTCTGAAAAGCAATGATCAATTATTGTCTAGGCTGTCCCTCAAAAGCTTCCTCATGGTTAGATTGAGGTGATGCATTTTGAAGGAAAATATAAAGAATTTGCCTTTCTTAGTATATTATAGAAAGGAGTACATGATGTTAACATGTTTTGTTACTGGTAATTTTAACTTTCTTTGCCAAATTTATCTACTGTAAAGTTACGAGTTTTCTTTTTGTAATTAATAAATATTTGGGAAGATATACTTACTGAATATGCAAACATCCTATTTCTCCTTAACATTTTACCCACTAATTTTTAAATTAATTGATGGCTCTTGCTGTCACAATTGTTACTGTGGTAAATTAATGGCCATTTTCTATTTCCCTCATTCTTTCTAGTCTTATAAATTAGAACTCTTCTGTAAGGAAGAATTATCACTTTTCTCCCTTCCCAGTTGCATTAAAAAACCCATAAAAACTAATTGCACTTTTGCTTGGATAAATTTTCAAATGTCTTTTGCACATAATCTTTTGAGATTTTGATAGAACATTAGTTTTTATATAATAAAATATTTTTCATATACACATCTGCTACAAATAGTCTCAGCAATATGATTATACTTTTTATTTTTCCAATCCATAATTTTCAGTCTTATATAGTTGGATATACCAATAATTTCCTTTGAGATTTCTTTTACCACCTTCTAATTTAGAATGTTTAAAAGTTAGAATTCAAATTGGAGTTTACTTGGTAGAGAGTATATTATTATAAGGTGTGGATCTAATGTTCCCTCAATGCTAACCCAATATGTTAATCACCACTTATTAAATAATTTTCCCTTCTCTAATACTATTTCTATGTTAAAATCTTATAATTTCATATTTTTCTGTTCTTATTCTTTAAAGCTTGCTCAGCATCATGACATTTAAATGAACATTGCTTTATAATATTTTGATATTTTAACATAAAGTAATGCTAATGCTGGTCTGTCTTCAATGTACTTCATTTTCAGAAAATTGTTTTTCACAAAGTACAAGTTTAAAATATGTAATTATTATATAAATTTTAAATGAGCACATTTATATATTTTTATTTATAAAACCCTTAACTCCTTAAGATAATCTACAAAGCCCTATTGATTTGGTCTTTGTATATGGTCTCTGACCTTACCTATTATTATTTTTACCATTTCCCTCCATTCTGCCATGATGTCCCTTTTTCTGCTTCTGGAATATACTTAGTTTATTGCCACCTAAAGACTTGCCTGGAAAGCCTGGGAAGCTTCCACCCTTTGCCTGGAAAACATTTTCTCCATATCTTTTTATATTGCTGGCTCCTTCTCATTAATCAAGTCTCAGCACAAATGTCACTTAAGAGTAACCTCCTTTGACCATGTTATATAATAATATGTCCAGTCCTCCATGTAGTCTCTTTACTATTGAAATTCTTTTGTTTACTGCTTATTATCTATCTTACCTACCAAAATGTAAGCTACATAAAAGCAAAGCTTTGCCTGTCTTTTCATTACTGAGCTCTAATGCAAGAATGGAGCTTGACTCATAATGTGCTTTTGTTGGATCCATGCATAAATGTGCATGTGCATATACATATTACCAATATTTACTTTTGAAAATAATAAATAAAGATCATACTATACATTGTTCTGTTTCTTTCCCTTTTTAAAAATTTAACCACATGTCTTGGAACTCTTTCTGTTTAAGTATATAAGGTTCTACACGATTCTTTCTAATAACTGCATTAGACAATATAGATATGTCAATCCTCTATTGTAAGAAATGCAATTGGTTTCTAAATTTTTGCTCTAACAAACAATAATGCAATGAATGTCAGTGTGCAAAATATAATTGTGCATAAGTTAAAATTTCTATGTTTAAATTACACATATTTCCAAAATAAATTAAATAATAATGATTAAGGCTGGCAGTAGTTTTATACCTAATAGTAAACCTTAACATTTTAAAAGGCTACCTATCAAAAGAAAATATCCTGTGTATCAATGCTTAATATAAAATTCCTTTAATTGTTTAGCAGTTATTTTGATAGTAAGGCTCACAAGCATTGATTTTTTTTAGTAAGTGAAAAGTTTTGCTATTCTTATCGATTCTATGAATTAAATTTCAGCTTTCCCCTCTTTTTTCTTTAGCTCTAAGGGGAGTCATAAAAGAAGTAACTTCAAATGGCACTTTCTTGGCTGCCTTTTTTCTCCTTTTCTATTTGTCTGGATTATCATTAATGAGATTTGGTACCAAACACTGACACCAAGAAAACAAGGTTACAGAGCAAAATAGAAGTCAACTTTCTTGAAGACATTCTTAAAAATTAAAAACACATTATAATTTTAAGGATATAAATTATATCAACAAATTAAACTTACTCTGTATGACAACCCATCATGACAGACATCAAAAGTATTAAACTGAAGCAGTGTCTCACTCAATATGTGATCATTCTACTACCCCAGCTCATTTATATGGGTAGAAATTTATCTCAGTAACTGCATAATTGAACATAAAATATTACCATAATATTTCCAAAGTATAATCCCTAAAAGGTAATATTTCTATAGGGAAAGAAATACTTACTCTGCCGCTGATGGCATCTATGTCTATTTCGGCCTTTTTAGCCCATTTTTGCCAGAAGTTGGGATCATCTAAGGAAATATCTGTCCGGTTTCCAGAAGCCACGAAACTAGCCTGAAATACAGAAAGAGAGTTTTTCAAAATGTTTGGAATCTTAGAGGAAAAATCTATCAAAATATATCTAATGGGAGTGGCTATAGCTCAGTGATTGAGGGCCTGCCTCTCATGTACGAGGTCCCGGATTCAATCCCTGGTACCTCCTAAAAAATACACACACACACACACACACATATGTGTATATATACACATACATACACACATATATACATAAAAAACATTACCTTCTCATATTTATTATGCATAGAATTTGAATTCAGCATACACACCTACATAACAAAGGGTGTTTCAAATGCAATCCTTTGAAACAAAGCATTTTGCTTAAGGCAAAAGGCTTAACAATACCGGCAGGAGTTAAAGCAACAGAGTTAAATAAATTAATACTATTGATTACCTATGACATTTTTGGTAAGCAAGGATGAAATCTTTGGGGGGGGGCAGGTAAAGGGGCAGGAAACTACACAGGACAGAGATATGCCTTCTAAAAATATTAGACGAATTCAAGTTTAAAACAAGAGTTTCAAAACCTCCCAGCACTATACAGTTCCGTTTTCTGGTAAACTCATAGTTTACTTCCACTACATTTTTAATTAAATACATCTCCAAAAATGCACCACAGGATATGATAAATAAAGAAAACTGAATCACTCCCTGTTTTTTTTTAAAAAACAAAATTATTTTCCTTACCACAAAAATATGGCATAATAATTGTAAAAATTTAAGAAAGTAGATGAGCAAATGGAGAAAATATGTGATATTATTTACAACAGAATACACATTCTGAAAACAGATTTGCCAAGTCAAAGAAAAGTTGAAGTGTTTTAAAAACTTAAAGAAGCATAAAAGACACATAAAGCTTTAAGAAAGAAAAGGGCCTGAAAAATGCCAACTCTTATAAACAAAGAATGGAAGACTGTAATTACATACTATGATTTTTCAAATGAGAATAAAATTAGCGAACAACATTTAAGTTAATGCCTAATTATCTGGGATTTAGTTGAAAAACAAAACATTAATTAAAAAACCTTGATAAAATTTAAAAATACACATTTTAAAAGATAATAAAACTGTTAGGGGGCAGATGTGGCTCAAATGGTTGGGCGTCCATTTCCTATATGGAGGGACCTGGGTTCGATCCCTGGGACCTCCCGGTAAAATAAAAAAAAAAACAGGTGCACAGGTGAGCCGCCCCAGCCCCACCTAACCATGCAGTAAGATGATAACGTGACAGGAGAGTGACACAAGGGAGAGCCAAGAGGAGACGCACCAAAAAACCAGGAACTGAGGTGGCACAGGTGGTAGAATGCCTCTCTCCCACATCGGAGATTCCCAGGATCAAATCCCGGTGAAGACAGGAGGAGAAGGATGAGAGGAGAGGGCAGGAAACAGACACAGAGAAATGCCCAACGAATGGACACAAAACAGCAAAAATGAGGGGTGTGTGTGCTTAAAATGGATAAAAAGTAAATAAATATATATATTTTAAATGTTAAAAGAATAGAGGTACCTTATGTATAAAGAAATCATTGCTAATTTTATTTTTAACTTTTATTTTTAAAAATTTTATCTTCAGAGACATATATGGAAACATTTACAGAGGATATGACATATAGATATATGATAGCTATGATTTGCTTCAAAATAATATAAAATGTGGGTGGGATTGTAATAAAATAAATTCAGCAAGAGTTTATAGTTGTTGAAGGTGGGTGATGAGTACACAAGGTTTCATTAAACTATTCTATCTATATTTGTAGTTTGAAACTTTATAAAACGCCTAAAAAATTAGTGGGTAATTACTAAATCCTTCTGACTGAATTTTAAGATTCAGTTCATGATACAGCTTGCCAAATAAGAAGTATACTCATTCTATCTAACATTCTTCTGAGTTTGGGTTATTAGATGTTTGCATACAGTAAGCATTTAAATTAAAAAAAAAAAAAAAAAAATTTTTTTTAAGTATATTCTGAGAAGCAGATGAGGCTCACGATTGGGTTCCCATCTACCATATAGGGGATCCAGGGTTCAATTCCAGTGGCTTCCTGGTGAAGGCAAGCTGGCCCATGCAGCAAGCTGATCCGAGAGGAGAGCTGGCCCACACAGGAGGGCTGGCTCGCACAGAGAGCTAGTGCAGCAAGATGATGCAACAAAAAGAGACACAGAGGAGAGACAATAAGAGACACAGCAAACCAGGGAGGTGAGGTGGCACAAGAGATTGAGCGCCTCTTTCCCACTCTGGAAGGCCCCAGGATCAGTTTCCAATGCCACCTAAAGAGAAGCCAAGCAGACACAGGAGAACACACAGCAAATGTGGACAGGGAGCGCAGACAACGGGGGCGGGGGAGATAAATTAAATCTTAAAAAAAAAAAAAAAAAAAAGTACATTTTGCTTGCATATTTATGAAATAGAAGTAATGGAAATAAATACTTATGAAGTTTTTAAAGTAACAGAAGAAGAGACTGGAATAATATGCCACAAGCCAAGGAATGCAAGTAGCCTTAGAAGATGGAAGAGACAAGAAACAGATTTTTCCCTAGAGCCTCCTTGATTTTTGCCCTGCAAGACTCATTTCAGACTTCTGAGCTCCAGAATTGTAAGAGAATAAATTTATGTTGTTTCAAGCCACAAAATTTGTGGTAATTGTTAAAGCAGCAATAGGAAATTAATACTGATGAGACACCTCTTATGATAAACCACATATTAAAAAAACACTTTTCCATCTCGAAGGAGCAAAGGCTAACTAAAATGAAAACTAGATAGCCATCAGAATCTGCATAAAAGAAAATATACAATGACAGTTCATCACATTGGTATGAATGAGTAATTATGAGGGGCAGACATCTAGCTATGCACAAGTAATTTCTTAACTAGGACACAAATTCATTTTGCTAATACAGAAATGAATTTCTTATAACTGAGGATATATGCCATCCATATTTTCAAATCTTTCTTAATATAAACTCATCAGTTTTCAGGAACAGTGAAAGTTTATTGAATGAAATTAATAAAGTTTTATTTTATACTATAGATTCACTAATAGATGCCTCTCCAGATTTAACTATCTTGCAAATAAGTTTATGTGAGCTGCAGAACATTTAACATGAAGTCATTGAAAGAAAACAACCAGATTTGTAAAGCACATTTCTCTTTAGTTGCCTACCTAAGAAAAAAAATTCTAAGATACAGTGGAAAATCATTTTTATTCTGCTAGCAGATAACTATTGAAAATTGAAGTAATCTGCCTAGAAGAAACTAAACACAATTAAATAGCTTTTTTCACACATATTACAAGAGAATAGATAAATTTATTTTTCAATTAAATTTTAAAGAAAATATCTAAATAATTTAGGTTGTATTGTTAACTGACATATAACTCATTTTCAAGATAACTTACACAATTTTCTAGGATTTTAACAATGGATTAAGCCTACAGAGATGAAATATCTGTTGTGGAAGATGTCATCAAGTACAGAGTTTACCAACAGCTTTCAAATATTAAATCCTAATATCCTAGCTCTCCACAAATCACATTTCTTAAAATATATTCCTTTAATCATTTAAATAAAAATTTGCAAGAGAAGATTTTTTTAATGGTGAAATCCATCTTCCTACAATAGAAAGTAGCAGAAAGATAGTAGAGGGCCATGTGCTTTCACAAATAAGCTATCCATCTGCAGCATCATTTAGTCCTTTTTGTTTTGTTTTTGCTAATTAAATAAACAATTCAAAGTCTTTTGCTCAATAAGAAATTTTAAAAACTCAGATTAGAAACTTTTCTATTTCTAGGGCCTACTGGATTGTCCTTATGAAAATCTCTCAAAACAAGATTTATAAATGGAGTTGCCAATAACGAGGCTTATTAGATGGACAGAGATTAGGTCGAAACATTTTTGAAAAGCACCCTGCTTCATATATGTAGCTCCTTATCAAATACTATTTGATAATAAAAAGAAAGACAGATGGGATTTACATTATTTTTGAAACTAAATCCCTGAAAATAATTGTACATACCTGAAATCATTGGAAATTCCAGGAAAAAGTTTTAAATACCACCAAAGTCATACCTCTGGTGCCATGGTATAGTGGTACCATATGCCACTATGCCAAAAGTCCACTATGGGAATGAACAAATATAAGACAACTACAGGCAAACTCTCTGGACTCCCTCCCTTGTCATTATGGTACCTCTTCCGTCAACTCTCCCTCCAAATGTAATAGTTACTCATAAGACTGAGGGTTTAAAATAGAGATTTAAATGTTTAAGTATTACATAGTCTTAAAGTTCAGCTTATTATGACTAGAGTTTACCAAAATCATCTAAATAGATAATTTTTACACAGCATTTTGCTGTGACATAGAAAAGGCCAAGTATGATTATTACGCTTTTCCCTTTAAAGATGAGAAAGACTCAAAGTGGTTAAGTAAATTTTCGAAGGTCATCTGGCTTCAGTCAGAATTCAAATCCAGATCTTGTGACTCTCCATACTATTATCATTAACAACAAACAAGAAAGCTGGAATCACATGTAGTCATTAAATGTTTTGCATATTCCTACATTAAAAAGAAATCCAAAGAGACTATCTCTATGCTTAGCCTAATCAACAAAGATGATATTCCATGACAAATAAATTTAAAAAAAATTTTTTTTAAAGATTTATTTCTCCCCCTCCCTTCCTCATTGTTTTTTGCTCACTGTTTGCTTTCTGTGTGTTCTTCTGTGTCTGCTTGTCTTCTCTTTAGGTGGCACCGGGAACTGATCCTGGGACCTTCTGGAGTGGATAGAGTCTGCTCAATCTTTTGCACCACCTCAGCTCCCTATTCTGCTACATGTCTTATTGTCTCTCTTCTTTGTCTGTTTTTGTTGCGTCATCTTGCTGTGCCAGCTCTCCTCTCAGGCCAGCTTGCCGCGTGGGCCAGCTTACCAGGAAGCCCCAGGAATCGAACCCTGAACCTTTTATATGGTAGACA
Organism: Tolypeutes matacus; assembly: GCA_026826555.1. Taxonomy (NCBI): domain Eukaryota; kingdom Metazoa; phylum Chordata; class Mammalia; order Cingulata; family Chlamyphoridae; genus Tolypeutes; species Tolypeutes matacus. The sequence goes on from JAKSZT010034297.1 coordinate 10,068,522, forward strand.
GGAGCCCAATTGCTTGAGCCACATCTGCTTCCCTCTAATAGCTTTTGATGAACTAGATTTGAGATAATATCAGACATGAGAAAAAAAAATCCATACATAGTATATTACAGCTTGCGTTGAGTCAAGGAATTCAAAGTTCTTTAATCTCTTATACTATTATTTATGTTTTGCTGATTTGGGCATATTTTCTTTGATCTCAAAATTTCTTTGATTTTGTTTAACATTAGAACCAGTTCTCGTTATTACCCTTATTCCATTTCACTGGGATCTGAAAGGTATATGTAAAAGTTGCTATGAGAGATAAGAAAAACGAAAAATATGTATTACCTATTGCTTTTAAGTAAATTCAGTATATTTGAACATTAAGTAGATGCTCTGCAAATAATTAGTAGATTAAGGGACATTTCAATTTTTTCAGTTGTAAAGATGTGAACATCACTGGCATATTTATAAAATGGCACTGAATGTTACCTTAGCAAATGTTGACCCACGTCCTTCTGACTCAATTGTAATTGTTTTTGTACGACGTTGTAAAATCTGATCAATATCCTCTTCACAGAATTTAGAGCCTTCATCTTCTTCTTCCATAATGGCACCATAGGCACCTCTTCGAAGCAGGTCTTCTATTTCCTTTTTGGAAAGCTGTTGAATCTAAAGAGAAAATAATTTTGGTAACTATAATTTTTTTTAAAGTTCCTAAAATGAAAAGGTATTCCTAAGAATGTCAAAGAATACAAGAGGTCATGAATAAACTGCATTTGGAATGTGGGATGCAAATAAAAGCAAATTTTCTGGAAGAATACATTGTTAAATACTGAAGTTGTTGATTCTTCTTTACTGAGTATCTTTAACGTAAGAATTACCCATGTGCCAAAAACGGCTTGAGTAAAATAATGCATAAGCGGCAGATAACCTATCCAGGTTCTTTTTATTCCTAGGGTGCTATTTTTGTTACAAACCCAAGACATGGGATAACACATTTTTGGGAAAAAATACCAAAAATCACCATTTATAACAAGAAAAAGCCAAAGTTAGTGTTTGACATTGAAAAATAATTTGAAAAGCTATTACAGAAATAATACAGAAAACTGTACAAATTCTATTTTTTGCTGTGCCATGATACAAATGTCCTACAAAAAGAGTAATGAATTTCTATCTTGAAAACACTTCTTTCTTTCCTTTCTCCCCCCACCCCCTAATAATTTAAAACCATTGGAGCTATACAAGAATTACTCTCAATAACTCAAAAATATTAACTAAGTATAGCTCTATCCTCAAAATGCTTCCTATCATAAAGGAAACTTATTCATGATCCAAAGTTAAAGGATATACTACCTAAGCTAAGATTAAATAGACACAAAATTAACACAAAAACCCAAAGTGGAAAAGAAAAATATACATACACCACCAACATTATTTTCTCTTCCACTCATGCTCTGTAACACAGCCTTATCTAGACCCAGTTTCAGACTGGCTCGGTCAAACATCTCTCTCTCATATGAGTTACGAGTTACTAGACGGTAGACTTTTACTGCTTTGTTCTGACCAATTCTGTGGCAACGAGCTTGTGCCTATAAAAAAATGAAAAGTTATAAATTCAATCTGTTGAATATATATATATTTGGAGAATACAAATAAATGAAACATTTTTTAAAAGGGGTATCATCAATATAATATTAGGCACATAAACTCTATACACAGATTTTTTTTATGTGACAGCAACTTAATCTATGAAAACTTAAAAACTCAACCCTAAAAATTTTTTTAATTTTCTACATTATTAACAATCTTTTCACTATATATTAGTTAAGTTGAGTAATTTGGGGGGGGTGGATTTCAGATTAATAAATCTGGAGACCTAAATTCTATTTAAACAGAGAAAGAACTAATTATTTAATATTTAGAGATATTCAACTTGTAGCTGTCAGAGGATAAGAACTTCACATTTTATCTCAAGTTCCTACTAAACTTATCTTGACTTGAAAGGTTCTTTATAATCTACAGTTTTTCTCCCAAATTATACACCTTTCTATTATTTTACACAGATTAAAAAAATATACTGTGGCTTTAAAATGTAAAGGTGGCATTGATTCCAAGCTCTTTGTTTACATGTTTATAATATACATACTCACTTTCTGCCCTATGGAACCAGAATTGTGAATAAACAACTTTCTCTAGGTGTAAGGAACAAGAGGCCAAAATTTAAAGACTAGATTTACCTTAGGAGTAAGTAGGAAAAACAAGTGAGTTGGGGAATCCAGTACAGTTTTTGCAATACCTCCTCAGGTTCTGATAATGTAACTTTATTATTTTATCTTTAATTAACTTTTAGAATACCACATGTCCTATAGGCATTTGTAAGTATAACCTTGCATTCCAAAAACAAATAATTATGATTTTGGTTTAACCTAGGAATTGGCTAAATATGGTCTGTGGCTAAATATGGTCTGTGGCCAAATCTACCCTGCCAACTAAGAATGGGTTTTAAATTTTTTAAAGGATTGTAAAAGCAAACAAAGAAGAATGTGTGAAAGAGACCTTTTGTGGCTCATAAAGCCTAAAATATTTAGTACCTGGCCTTCTAGAGAACAAGTTTGTACCTGGTTTGACTTATTAATTTTGGATAAGCCTTTGCTATTTTGAACTAGGTTAAATATAATAATACAAATGAACAGTTTAAAAACTTATTTTTTATTAAGCCAGGTATATTTTCAATAACAATTTACTATATGGTGTTATATCTACTTAAAGTAGTACAAATTACAGTATAATGAAGACTATCATGAACATCAAATAGTGTCTTCCTATACCTTGTTCTTTTCACAGTCCTCCTAGATATACATCTTCTGCAAACTGCTAGTCTAGTATCACTGTTTCTATGAAGTCTAAGCAATAGTCTTAACTTACAGGAATGCCTTCATTTTCTAAAGCAGTTTCTAAAAAAGCATGCCTCCTAATTATGCATACTATATAACTACTGAGCAGATGAAGTTATGGTAAACAAGTACTTATTTTTATGCAATTAATATTCTCAAATTTTCATTTATTACAAATATTTTTCTTAGAGTTTAAGCCTCTCACAAATTTATACAAAACAGATCAAATAATTAAAATACTGTACTCAACTAGGTACATTTTATATTAGCCATCTCAAATTCTTTTTAAGTATGAGTAAAATATATAATAAACAACATACAGAAATTAAAATAATTTCACCCATTTTATATGGCACAGATATTTATTAGGATAACATATATATTAGCTTGTCCAGATAAAAATAAAAGAGGTGGATTACTCAAAATAGTTATGTGTGCTTTAAAATTTTTTAATTCTCTTAGCTAAGGAATTTATTTACCTGAAGATCATTTTGAGGATTCCAATCAGAATCAAAAATTATACATGTATCAGCTGCAGTTAAGTTGATACCCAACCCACCAGCTCGGGTACACAAAAGAAAAACAAATCGATCTGAATCTGGTTTACTAAATCGATCTATAGCAGCTTGTCGTAGATTCCCTCTCACTCTTCCATCAATCCGCTCATATAAATATCTATCAAATGACAATACAATAAATTTAGATAAATGAATATACCAAAAATTAAGACATTCTAGCAAATGTAAAATTAGCTTTTCTGTAACATTATGTTTACTATAAAATTAAAAACCTACTTTGTTGGTTTGATAATAAATGCCACATAAGACTTTATACAAGAAGCCTATAAATGTTTCTTTCTGTTCTCAATCCATATTATTCTCTCAACTGATATACTTACTTGTACACTATCATCTATTGAGGGCAAATTGGAATGCTGACAAATTCTTTCCAGTTATTACTGTCAAGCAATTCTCTTTTAACATCTTTTATCCTTCCCTATTTAATATAAACAAAATCCTGAAATTCTAAGACATTAAGAAAAATAAAATACATAAAAACTTAGAAGTTAGAAGCGTAAGTGGTATATATATGGGATTTGTCACAACTCTTCTGGTTTTCAAGACCCTTCTTTCCACATATGATTTACTAGAATTTTAGCGTCAGGTAAACTATTATCTCTAGTACCTGCAAAATAGGGTGTGGCTTTTAGTAATGTTACTTATGACATTAAAGAAATTTGGGGATTCTATGAAATTTACTGTAAGGGAAATTGATAAGTACAAACAGTGTTATCTTTTACAGAGATTTTTTGTTTAAGGAGATAAAAAAATGTAAGAATGGCTATTTTTAGCAATGTGTATTTTAATCTTCCTTCCACTTATATTGTATAAAACTGAGAATAATATACATTTTGGATGATGCTTAAAAGAAGCGAAATACTTGACAATAAAATGGAACTAGAAATAAAAATGAAAAATAAAAATGAATTACATAATCTCTGATAATATAAACTGGTATAGACCCTGATTTATTTTTAAGGGTCAAATTCTACTGAACTAAAATCTACAGCTGAATTTTCAGATACCCTTTAATATTATAATTTGTTGATATTTTACTGGACTACTAATGCGCTGATAAAAGAAACCTACAATTGTAGCATAATCATATCATATTTATCTAAATACTGATTAGACAATATTAAAGACTTCTTTGCTGTCACACATTTAAAAATAAACCAAACACACATTAAATAAATCAGAATAGACTAAAGCAGGCACAAATTTTATATAGTACATAAGAGTCAAAGTGCAACAAATTAAGATTCCAATTATAACAATGAAGTAGATCCAAAAATGGTCTTAATTTTCTTCAATTTTGAAGACAGTTGTCAAAATTAAAAGTCCATTTAAAGTGTCGTTACTACCACAAAGTTTACAAATCACGTAAAATGTACTCTGATAAACCAATTCCCATGTCAACAAATGCCTGTTGATTTAAAAGCTTCTTAATTGCTCTCCTTCGTTCTACCTATTGCTGCAACATATGTAGGGTTGGAAAACATAACACATTATTATTAAGCAATCTGTACTCATATGTTTAAATGGATTCTTATCCTAGGTAAAGAGAAAGATGTAAGTAAAACTGAGTTACCGTACAGTGCTTAAAAAAAACTTAACATATACTTAGCATAATTCATAATATAATTCGGTGGATTACAGAATTCCTTACCTTTTATGTATGAGATAGTCCTCCAGGATATCAAGGCAGCGCACCATCTGAGAGAAGATGAGCACTTTATGACCTCCTGCTTTCATTTTGGGAAGCAGTTTATCGATAAGGACCAATTTACCAGCAGACTGGATCATTGCTTGAAGGTGAAAATCAGAAGCAGTTGGATTATATGTATCTCTAAATTCTCCAAGTATTTTCTCCTCAGCACCTGTTAAAGGAGTACAAAAAAAGAGCATCAATGCACAAATGCAGACAACCCAAACTGCTTTCTTTTCTATCAGAATTAGTGCTCCACTGTGCTTCTGTAACTTAGTATAACTTTCTGATGGTAAGTATACTACACTTGTATTAGAAATATTTATATTTGAGGTTGAATTCCTACCAACACCAGACTGTAATTCCACTGAGAGCATGGTCAATGACTTAAGCATCTCTCTTATCTCCCCACACACCTCGCATAATGCCTTGTAAAAATTTATATTCCCTAAATGTCTAATGAACGCTATTAGGAAAGAATTAATGGAACTGCAGTCCTAACCCAGGTAAGTAAATACATATATTCCTAAATAAACATCTAATATTTAAACACTAATCATAATGTTATGGTTATCTTAATTAATCTGGAGTGTCTTCTGTCATCCTGCTGGCCATTAAGACAAGGAAGCAAGACAAAATTTAAAAGGGAAGTCAGATTACAGGTTCTTGATACATATTTTCTCGAGAGAGTATAGATCAGCATTAAAAAGGTTCTCTGCCTTCCCTCAGCCTTTCTAGCCATAAAAGAATAGCAGGATTGCAAGCAAGAGAGACTTCAGTTACTGGGCTAAGAAATATGCTGTCTTAGATAAAGTTAAGTACATGAGAAAGTGTATTTCTAGGAATAATTGAAAAGAGCACAATCTTGTGCAAAAAAAAAAAAAAAAAAGCTGGTAGAGAATAGAGAAGACTTTAAAAACTAAAACTAAAACTCATCATAGCACAAATTAGAGAAACACTAACTGGGGGTACTTAGAAGGGAAAGAAACCAGGAAAAAAATGTAAATCCATAGTTGAAAGAATGAGTTTTTTTTTGTTTGTTTGTTTGTTTTTTTTACCATGACATGTATTAAACTGGAGGAAGAATACCCCATCCAAGTTAGACTGACCAGAGCTTCTGCTCTTATAACCTGGTGTGCTGACATGGGACACAGCAGTTGCTCACACTGCCTTAGGCTCTAAAACTCTTGTGAAACCTTAGAACACCAGTGTGAGAGTTGCAGAGGCAATGCCTTTCCTTGTAAAAGCCACTACAGCTAAATGGGGCTTTATTTCTTTATTCATGATTGTTTGTTTAAAGAAAGAAGTATACTTGTTCGCAATCCTTCTTAGCTACCTTTGATAAGATATGGATGATTACAACACTTCCTGAGCTCCATCATGGTATTGACCAAGTTAGGTACATTAGTTTGTCCTGCTCCTTTAGATAGAAACGAAAAATTTTTCTCCAAAATAGCCCGATAGTATTTCTTTTGAATGTTAGTAAGTTCTACTTCAATGATAGTTTCTTCCTTAGGGGCCAACTTCTTTTCCACATCTTCTTTCAATCGTCTCAGCATCATTGGTTTCAGGATAGCCTGAAGTTTCTGTACCTACATAAAAAATGATGAAAAGATGAGTAATATATGTGCACAGTCAGGTATACATGTGAAATAATTACAATGATAAGAAATTTGGTGAACTTATTTAAAAAAATCAATAGGATACCTGTTCCTCTGTTTTTAGATCCCCAAATTCTTGCATAAATGTTGATTCAGAAGGAAACCTTAAGGGCTCAAGAAAGTGAAGAAGACTGAATAGTTCTTCAACTGTATTTTGGAGAGGTGTGCCAGTCAAAAGCACCTTATGTTCCTATATAAAACAAAAATAATTCATATCAAACATCAAAGTAGTAAAATTACATGACATCTAACTTACATTATCAAATGTTAAGTGTTTGAAAAGTATTTTTCTGACCACCATTTTCAAGAGAGTCAACTCCAAATACATTTCTATCCATAAATTTTCATTAATTTACTTTTCCAATCATTTTTAACAATATATCATTCTCATAATACTTCACTTTGTATGCTATTCATTTTTACCTATTCACATACATGCAAAAGTTCTAAATCATTTTAGGTATATATTTTAGGTCTTCCCAAAGAAGTAAATTTTAAGAACTCAGTCACTCTTGGCTAAGGAACTTTGTACAAAAATGGGTGCTCATTCTTTATTGATTGGTCATTCCTTAAATTTTCACACAAGAAGAAATTCTCAAATCATTCGGGCTACAATCTGAGAATGTGAAAGTCTGATCGGAATATGCTTCTAAACTGGCATTACATTAACAATTAAGCATATCAGTAATGAAGAAAATAAACCTAGAAAATTTTTAATGATGGTGCTACAAATTAAAATTTAAAATTTGATTTGATAATAACTCTAAATACCCAAATTAAATATTTGTATCTGTATCTGTGTATCAGCATATATATGTATATGTTAGTAAATGATCTATAAAGATATATGCCAAATACTGTAAATACTGGGATGACAAGTGGAATTGGGGTGGGGCACAGATGGAGAGGGAGTAAAAAGGGAGTTTAATTTTTTATTATAAAATAATAATAATAATTTTTTAATATATACAGCTCTTTGTATTTGAGTTATTTGTTCAAGTGTTCATGTACTAATTTTATGATCTTAGTTAAAAATCAAAATGTTTTTTAAAAAAACCTTGATTTGAAAGCAGCAAACATACTAACAAAAGATCACTTTAAACAATCCTATTTATTAATCATAACCAATATATTTTAGGCATGTAGAAGTATGTTAGAATTTTCTCTCTTGATCATAAATTATCTGAATAATATTATAACCTTGGCAGGTAAAAGGGCTATTTATTAACATGGCTTAAAACTTATAATCCTATTTTCTTTTCAAGTGCAATCTATAAAGGTTGGTTGGTTGGTTCCTCTTTCTCTATTTTTATTCTAGAAACTAATTACTAAAGCTTTTATGGAGGGCAGAGCTAAAATATTTTAGTCTTAGAAAACATTTAAGACATTTCCTTACTAATTTTATCAAGAAATCTTAATTATCCTAGAAATTATTTAGCTATATTTATATTCTAAAATAATAAAGGAAAAAAGCTTATATCAATAGTTCTATAAATCTTGTGAGAGTTTACTATACAGCTAAGAAAGTGAATTAAGTTATATAAGGATATTAATACTTACCAAATTCATGAGTTTCAGACCTTCTAGGAGTTTACAATTTTTATTTTTTAACCTATGTGCTTCATCAATAATCACACATCGCCATTCAATTGCATTAAGTTCGCCACAGCCACCAAGAATCATTTCAAATGTGGTAATGATGGCTTGAAATCTATAAGCTCCTCGAATGATATGCCCCTAGAAATTTATTATCAGATACAATAATTTGTCAGAATGTCTTAATTGCATTTTTTATTCTTGTCCAATAGCATGAAAGGGCATCTAATGACATCTGCAATAACACATTTTCCATGGACATTTAAACACTTAAATAGACAATCCCTTAGAATGAGTTTTATAATTAAAACTGTGTAAGACTGTTGTGTTTTTAAGAATGTTAAAAATTATGCTGACACAATTAAATAATTTTTAATTATATCAAATAAGTCTTTTCTAGTAAAGTGTTTCACAACAATTTTTAAGAGTTGTGGTAGTAATTTTAGGTCAAGAAAGATATGATCATTACAAAATCTAGCCGATGAGATTTCAGGATGATTGTTATTACCTACCATCATGAGTCCACAAACATAATGGCAAATAAGTAGCTAATATAAAAATTAGTCATCCAATCATATATTCAGCAAATATTTATTATTGAGTGCTAGACTCTGCTCTATAGTTGCTAGAAATATAGCAGTAAAATCAACAGGAAAAAATCACTCCCCAAATGTAACTTGCATTCTAATTATTCTAATGCAGGGCACAGCCATTAAGAAAACAAAAAATAAGAAAGTGAGTTAGAAGGTGATAAGGGCTGTGAAATAAAATAAAACAAGGATATGGGATAGAAAATATGGGGTCAGATTTAAGAAATAGAATAAATTTTATATAGGGTGCTTAGGAGCACGTTACTGGGAAATGATATTTGAGCAAAGACCTTAAGATAAGGATGAAAGCCATGTTGAGATCTAGAGAAGAAAGCATTCTTGGCAGATATAGAAAATGTGAGGGCCATCAGGTAGGAGTGTCTTTGGCACTATTTAAAACACAGCAAAAAGAAGCCAGAGTGGATAAAGCAGAATGTGTGAGGAGGCAATGAGGCAACTGTACAGGGACTTAAGTTGTGAAGACTTTGGTTCTTACATTGAACGAGAATTTACTGCAGAGTTTTGAGACAAGAATCACCAGAGCTGCTGTGGTGAAAATAAATCTAAAAAAGGCCAAGACAGGATCATGGAGATCACTTAACAAATACTTTATCACAATAATCTCAGCAAGGGATCATCAATGGAAGTCAGGAGAAGTGGTCAGTTCTGGATATATTTTGAAGAGAGAACCAACAGGATTTGCTACTGGATAGGTGTGGAATGAGATAAAGAGGGGAGTCTGCAACAGGAAATTGATATTACTTTTACTAAAATGAGGAAATTTAGGATTTTGGTTTTGGAAATGTTAAGTTTGAGATGTCTATGAAATATTCAAGTGGAGTTGCTCAATAGGAATTTGGATATGATGCTGGAGTTTAAGAAAGAGGTTAGAGTTGGTGATATAAATCTGTAAGTTTAATTAGGGTAGGCTAAACATTCGCTATATTAGAAACCATGCATGTGTCCCCAGACCTAGTTTTTCTCACTAAGTCTGGTTTTTGGAATGCTGGTGATAAACTAAGCCTGATTTATTATATGACCATCCTGTATGGGAAAAGACTAACTCTTGGTATCTTTGGTCAACCTTGAGAGATTTAGCAGGGGGACAGATGTGGCTCGGGTAGTTGGGCATCTGTCTCCCATATGGAGGGACCTGGGTTCGATCCCTGGGACCTCCAGGTAAAGGTTAAAAAAAAGAAAAATATAGGCGGCACGTGCACAAGCGGGTGAGCCTCCTGGCCCTGTGTGCGGGTGTGCCATCAGGCCCCACTAGCCACGCAGCAAGACGATGACGTAACAGGAGAGTGACACAAGGGAGAGCCAAGACGAGACACACGGAAAACCAGGAACTAAGGTGGCGCAGGCAATAGGACGCTTGTCTCCCACATGGAAGATTCTGAGGATCAAATCCCAGTGAAGACAGGAGGAGAAGGATGAAAAGGGAGGGAAGGAAACAGACATGGAGGGTTGCCCAGCAAATGGACACAAACAGCAAAAACGGGGGTGTGTGGGTAAAAATGGATAAAAGTAAATAAATGAATAAATAAATCCTTAAAAAAAAAAAATCTGTAAGTTTCTAGCAGCATAGATGGGATATGAAGTCATGAGGCTAGATGAATCTCTGAGACAATGAAAATAGAGAAAAGAGTTTGAAGGCTGAGTCCTGGGTCACCCCAAAGTTTAGATACAATAACAATAAGAAGGAATAAGTAAAGTGGGGCTTGAGAAGAAATAGATGGTTATTAGGAGCATGAAGTCCTGGGATCCAAGTGAAGATCGTGTTTAAATGGACTTGAAAACTATAAACTATTAGGGATGAAAAGAAATGAAGGGATAAGAAAGAACACGTGTTTTGATTTAGATTGCCATTTTAGCTTGATTAGATTAATTTGAGATTAATTTCTGTGGTATACACTTGCCATTAAGTTGAACAATAACTGCAGTAAAATATTGTTTAAATAAATATGAAGTATATACATCTCTAAGAAAACTGGGATATATTCAGCTAAGTTGCTATCATAGTGTTCAAGAACAAGGGCTCTTGAGACTGAATAACCTGGGTTTTATTAATCCTAGCATAGCTCTGTGATTTTGGGGAAACTACATAACTATTCTTTAAGCTTCAATTTCTTCATTTGTAAAATAGGGATAATAATACCTATTTGACAAGGTTGGTATTATAAAGATTAAGTGAACTAATATATGTAAATTGTTTAGCATAATGCCTGGCACATGGTAACTACCTAATAAATGTTTGTGATTATTAGATGTTGTTTTCTCTCTTATTTTTCCCAAGGGAATGCAGAAAATTTTAGCATAATTTTACTATTACTGTGATTTCAAGATTTTTAACAATTTGAAAAAAGCGGAAGTTAAATATTCAAATAATTTATATTAAAATGTATTTGAAAGTCCTACTCTATTTATCTTATTATATAAGACATCTTTATCCTTTGAAATTTAAAATCTCTTCAGATAATATTCTTCCAGAATCCATAAAATTTACCAAAAAATATATTTAATATATACTATTCAGTTTATTACACATCAAAATCTTTCAGTGATGATTGTATTTATAGCCATCTCATGAGACATATATTAAAATAAATTGTGACCCTATTAAAAGTCTCTCGAACTCTCAAGATTTTAGTTGTGTCATCTGTAAAACTGAGGTTGAACTAAATCATTTTTATGAAACTCAGAGCTTTAAAACTGTACAAATGTATGATTAAAAATAATAACACATTATGGAAGAAGTTAGACTCTAACCTAAATAAGTGTCATAGATTTCAAAGGTGTAAAGGTGACAGTTTTTAGTAGAAATGAGGAATAATTAAAGGACTATATAGATGCTCAATTTCATAAAAATGTTATAGTTTCAACCATGGAAGTTGGAGGTAAAAACATAGTTATAGGAAAACAAAATTAGTTAACCCACATTTTGTTTAAAATAGGCAGCACAGAAGTTAAAGTTGAGAAGCAAAAGTAGAAGGCTATGCACATTACTGTATTTTGGCCTCCCATCACATCAGATAACCTGCCCAGAGGTTATATTATCTTTATATACAACAAAGAATTAAGGAAAGAAAAATGAAATATTAAGGTGCTATTGAGGTAGGGTGACAGGTGATAAAGCTTCTTGAATAAAAAGTACAATTTTGTAGGATCTGTGTTTTTATTGATACTGTTTTGTATTTCTTAAAAGATTTTTATCTAAAAAGAATTTGATCCACTCAAGACTACAACTTGGTACTTCATGTTCTCTAGCCTTAACTTTCTGCTAGAAAATTCCCTCTTAGGTTGTTGCCTCTTTAATTTTATGATCTGTGTGTTTAGAAGGAAAATAGAAATACCCTTCCTAAAGTTTAAGTGGCCAAAGCAAAATGGAAAATGTGCCTCTAGGATAGAGAGGAAACCATCAATCTTCTATTCAGACCATTGATATAATAAATCCAATGAGCTTCCCATAACTCAAGATATTGAGTTATGTTTGTATCAGTATATAAAGCAAAAAAACCAAGTGTTTAAAAATGTCTCACTCAAAATCCATGGAACACAAAAAAGAACCTATGATCTCACCTCAATGGGCATTTAAACTTTTGTCCTTCACCAAAGATTTGTGTGAATTTTAAAAATGGAGAAAACAAATGGAGGAAGATCAAAGACATGGATATTATTCTAAAAATAAATTTAACTTGTATTTAAACACCATTATTAAAAAAAATTCTACTTGAAAAGATTTAAGAAATAGAATAAAATTTGTTCACTTATATAAACCAGCACACTTCTTTAGAGTTAACTAGAGAATGAAACTGACTGCTTTTGACAATTCTCTTAAACTGCTAAAATAATTGTAAAATAAATAAAATGAGTAAAGAACTTAAACTAAGATCCAAGAAAGCAATTAAAATCTATCCGATAGTTGTAAGTTAAATGGTACATAATGCTTGTCTATTTCAAACCTGACTTTTCAAGTTAGTTTTGAGAGGAAACAAACAAAATCATCAATTACATACCTGTGAGTCCCTGAAGTACATCTCGTATTGCTGTATCATCTGTCTGCTAATCAGGCTCCCATGATAAACCACAACATTAATATCAGTCCATGTACGAAATTCTCTCTCCCAGTTAGCAATAGTAGAAAGTGGAGCAATAATCAGAAAAGGCCCTCGTATACCAGTCAGAAGGATTTCGTAGAGGAATGTAATCGATTGAATGGTTTTGCCAAGACCCATTTCATCTGCTAAAATGCAGTTTCGTCTGAAATAAATAAATATATTTGCATGCATACACTGGGTTATACTGTATACATAATCTAAGAGTGAATAAAAATACTTGCATTTATAAAAATGTAAAAGTTGCTGAAGTGCAGAGTAGGTTCAAGATTGCAATTTTATTTAATCCTGCAAAGGGGAAACTATAGATTTTTGTAGCTTCAGAATACAGATACCACCACTTAATGCTTGTTTTTTTTAAAAAGTGAAATGGCAAGAGCAAGGCAAGCTAAATATATTGTTCATTCAGGAAGCAGTTATTAAATACCTTCTATATCTCAGGGACAGTACAAGAAGATGGGATACAAAAGATATAGAACATGTTCTCTGCCTTCCAGGGACTTATATCTATTAGAGAAGCAGACATGCAAATAAATAGTCACATTATGTGCTATCATAGAAGCACAAAGCATTGGTTTTCAACCTTGGCTGTGCATTAGAAAAGCCTGGAAAAACGTGAAAAATATACAGATATTCAGGTCCCTCCCTAAAGATTCTACAGAGTGGGATCAGAGCAGCTATAATTTTTAAGCAATCTCCAAAGATGATTACGATATGTGGCCAGTTAGGAAACTCAGTGTTAAGTTTACTATGGAAGCTCAGAAGAGTAAGTGCTAAACTCTGGTTAGGAGGAATGAGAGATGGCTTCAGAGAGATCAGTAATGAGTAGGATTTTGCCAGAGGGCACAGCAAAGGAGATGTATAAAAAACATGATCAGGGAAGCAGCTGTGGCTCAATCAGTAGGGCTCCCGTTTACCATATGGGAGGCCCCGGGTTCGGTTCCCGGGGCCTCCTGGTGAAGGCAAGCCCGCCCGCACGGCGTGTTTAGCTGACCCAGCGAGCACAAGCAGCAAGGGGGGGATAAATGAATGAATAAATAAAATAAAATCTTTAAAAAAAAAAAAACAAAACATGATCACCCAGGAGACTAACAAGTTTTTAAATATTTTTTTGAGGGAAGAGTGGGGGGAGATAAGATTATTAAGATAAGCAGGGGTCATATCTATAGGCGATTATTAGACATCATTCTGTGTTTTAAAAGAAATCTGATGAGATTAGATTGTAATTTAAAATTTACTCTGGTACTATTGTGGATATCATAGAGAGAGGTGACTGGAAATTGGGACACTAATTGGGAAAGTGCTGCAATAGTGTAGGAGAAAGAGTGAGTTAGAGCCTGGACTAAGGGAGGGGTACTAACAGGAGAGAACAGATTCCTGAGTTAATTATGAGTTAGAACAAATTGGACCTAGTGACCAACTAGATGTATGGGGTGTAGGTGACAGCCAGCTTTCCAGTTTGGGTGACTTAGTGAATTGTGGTATTGTAAGTGAGACACAAAATATAGAGGAAGAACAAGTTTGGTATGGAGAAAACAAAAAATGATAAGGTTAATTCTGGACCTGTTGTGTTTCAAGTTTTGAGCTACCCGAAGGTAAGCTTTGAGAAAGATATTTTGGGAGCAATAGGCAAATGGTAACATGGACTTGGAGCTCAAGGTAAAGCCTAAGTTAGAGGGAACATTATATTATTGGTATTGAGGGCATGGAGTGGATCTGTATGCTTGTGGTAGATGGCTTAGGGAGAAAAAATAAATACTATGAGAAGAAGTTTAAAGACAGAAGTTTGGGCAAGAAAAAGCAGCATCTAAAGGGCAGGCAGAGGAAGATGAACCAGCAAACACTGTTGAAAGGAAACACTGTTGAAAGGAATGGTCGTAGAGTTATGGGAAAGCTAGGAGAGAACCAAATTGTGAAGTTGGTGGGGATGAGGGTAGGGGGAAAAGTTTAAAGGAAAGAGTAGCAATTAGTATCCAATGCAGTACAGAGAGACCAGGAGGGCTGAAAAATATCCCATGGATTAGAAACTTAAGAGTTTCAGAGGGGGGCGGATGTGGCTCAAATGGTTAGGCGTCTGTCTCCCATATGAAGGAACCCAGGTTCAATCCCTGGGACCTCCCGGTAAAAAAAAAAAAAAAAAAAAGAATTTCAGAGAAGTATTAGGATCAAAATCCAGACTACACTAGGTTGAAAAAACATTTGGAGGGGAGGAAATGGTGAGAGCTAGTACAGGATATTCTTGGTAAAAGTTTGGCTAGGAAGCTACAAAGAGAGCTTGAGGTAGAGCTAGAAGGAAAAGCAAAGCTACGGGAAGGGTTTCCTTTTTCATTTTAAAGATAGGCTAAACCCAATTTGTTCATGGACTGAAGGGATGGCACTAGTCTTCAGGGACAGTGTAAAGATATGAGACAATGATAACTGATTGAAGTGAGGTTCTGTGAAGACTGGATGAGATGCCATATCAAGAGTTGAGGAGGCTGCATTAGTCTAGGTCCTGGGGGAGGACCTTTTTTCATCGGATACATTAAGACAGAGGTAAGAATGGCTTTGGATACATTTGTAGGCTTGGGTGTGAGAACAAGCAAGAAGTTGAACAAGTTCTCCTACTGACCCTGGGTTGCCTATGGAGTCATATGCAGAGAGAGAAGCAGGTAGAGATGAGATAATGAACTTGTAGAAAGTGGTAAAGTTTAAAAAACAAATAAACAAACAAACAAAAAAACAATGTGGGAAATGGAGAGGAGTACTTATGAGGGAGGACAAGTAAAAGAAAATGTTTTATTAACTATTTTACCTGGATGATTGTCTTGGGAAAAAAAGATGATTCATATTTAGAAAATTTAAACCATGGTAAAGAACACTGCCTGGGTGTAACATGTTCCCCAACTTCATCTAACAGAGTCTTGGGCCTCACCATTATGAAGTATAACAACTCAGAAGAATCATGTTAGAAGGTGAATGAAGGTGTTATTCAAATTTTGCTATTGTTACAAATAATGGTGCCTTCATTAGTTCTTCTGTATACACCATTATACTTCTTTTTTGATCATAGTTCCATTTTTTAAAAAACTTCTTTCACAATTGTCTCTTTAAACAACTTGGGAAAGGGATAATTAACGAGAATGGGATAATTCAATGCTAGGTTTCCATATTTTGTATTCTATTCCTTATCAATTGCTGATAGTCTACTTAATTGAAATCTTACACTAAATAATCGAGAGCTATCTGATTCTTACAAGTGTAACTTGCTGACAACTCACCAATTAGATCTAACTACCAGCAGACAGTAATATAAGAATTCTGTGAAAAACTTTCTGTAACATAGCAGACATTTTACTACCCTAAGAAAGGTATTTAAAATTTAATTGTTAATCAACATAACACCTTTCTTCTATCCTAACTGATACACATTTAAAGGAAGCCATTGCAGTCAAAATCCTAAATTATAAATCACATGTTTTCCTGAAGTAACGTCATTTTAAATAACGAAGGCTCCATGACAATAGCAATATAGCAACAGCAGTACCCAATTTACCTAAAGCATTTCAGCACACACAAAGATAATAGCACACCCTAAATTTTTTCTTTTAAGATATTCTACATACCTATTATACCAATTGAACAAGAGCCAATTGAGCCCTTCCAGTTGATATTCCCTGAGTTGGTTGCCATTTTTATAGTCCCTGGATTGATCTATTTTTTTCCAAATATTAGAGGGAGGACGATCCTATGTGGAAAAGCAAAGAATGATGTGTATGATATTTTTCTCATACATCTCAAGTTTCCCATAGACTTTACTCACAGTAAAAAGCATTACATTTCAAATAATCCTAGAAGCATAACATTGTATGGTATTATGATGAATTTTACCAAACATTAAGGACCAAATTAATTCTACACAAACTTCTCCAGAAAATCCCAATTCATTCTGAGGCCAACATTATCCCAAAACCAAAATCAGGCAAAGACATTATTTAAAAAGTAAACTACATACAAATACTTCTCATGAACATAGATGCAAAAATTCTTAAAATTTTAGTAAATGGAATCTAATAACATAAAAAGTTTATTATATCAGGTTATGTATTTGGGTTTTTCCCAGGAATGGCAGGTTGCTTTAAATTAGAAAATTAATCAATAATTATCGACAGATTAAAATAGAAAGACAATATGATAATCTCAATAGATGCAGAAAAGACATCTGAAAAATCCAACACCCATTCCTGATAAAAACTCTCATCAAGTCATGAACAGAAGGGGACATCTTCAACCTGATAAAACCTACTGCTAACATCAAACTTAATAGTAAAAGACTAAATGTTTTCCCCCTAAGATCAAGAACAATGCAAGGATAGCCGCTGTTACCAATTCTATCCAACATTGTATCATAGGATTTAGCCATTGCAAACAAAAAATAAAAGTCCTCATGATAGGAAAGGAAGAACTATTTTCATTTGTAGAAGCCATATTTTCTATGTAGAAAAGCCTATAGAATCTACAAAAAAAACTATTAGAACAGTAAATGATTTCGGCAAGGTTGCAGGATACAAAATTATGATACAAAGTCAACTGTATTTTATATTCTAGCAATAATAATAAATTTTAAAAAACTTAATTATACCAATTTATAATGGCATTCAAAATATGAAACATTTGAATAAACCTGATAAAAGATGTGCAAGACCTATATATTTCAAACTTCAAAACACTACTGAGATAAAATAAAGAAAACCTAAATAAATGGAGAAATATACCATGTTTATGGACTGAAAGACTCAACAATGTTAAGACATTAATTCTTCTCAAATTAGACAATATATTCAACATAATTCCATCTAAATCCCACAAGGTTTTTGTAGAAATTGACAAGCTGATTCTAAATTCATACAGAAATACAAATAGCCAAAATAATTTTGAAAAAGAATAAGGTGGGACGACTTACACAGACTGATATCAAGACTTGTTACAAAAGTTTCAGTAACCAATACTGTGTAGAATTAACATAAAGATAGAAAAACAGATCAGTTGAGCAGAATATAGAGTTCAGAAATAGACTCACATGTATATATTCAATTGATTTTTCACAAAATGACAAAGGCAACATAGTAGAGAAAGGATAGTTTTTGACCAACTGGTGTTAGAACAACGAAACACAATGAACTTTGATCTATATATTGCACTATATGCAAAAATTAACTCAAAATGGATCACAGAACTAAAAGTAACCTAAAATTACAAGATTTCTAGAGAAATTAAGGAAAAAAATCTTTGCGACCTTGAGTACATCACCAAGAGCATGATCCATAAAGAAAAGATAAATATACTGGACCTCATCAAATTTGGGAAACAAATTTGATCTTTGAAAGACATTGTTAAGATAATGAATAGACAAGCCACATATTGGGAAAAAATATTTGCAAATCATATATCTGATAAAGGACTTATATTGGGTGTATATAAACATTCTCAAAATTAATAAGGAAACAAGACATAAAAATGGGCAAAATATTTGAAGAGACACTATTGAATATATACTAATGGCAAATAAGCATGTGAAAAGATGCTCAGTATTATTAAACATTAGAGAAATGCAAATTAAAATCATGAAATTGAATGGATAGTGACATTAAGAACAGTAGTTGCCTGGGGATGGGAAGTGGGGGAGGGGATAGGGTAGAAGGAACATTTGAGGGGAGATGGGGTATTATAAAATAACATGAAAACACTTTGGGGAATGATGGATATGTTCATTCTATTGACTGTGATGATGATTTCACATGTTAAAACCTATCAAATTGTGTACTTTAAATATGTGCTGTTTATTGTATGTAACTTCAACCTCAATAATGTTATTTATAAAAAGAAAGAATGATGTATATCAGATGTTCTCTCATATATTTTAAATCTACCAAACATCTCTAAAACACTTTTAATGGTTCACGGTACTGTTTCTTTTAAAAGAAACATAGAAACATATATTATATGTCAAAAAGTTATTTATTCATTTATATATTGTTATATAAATGGGCCAAAGATGGCTCCTGTGTGTTGGCCCCTATGTTGTTTACTTCTTCACGGTGGTCTAGGACCAACAGGCCAAAAGTCCACTTGCACCAAACTCAAATTTTTCTGACCCAGTTGTTTTAAATGTAGCAAAAATAAGCCTGTTTTTAGTCATATAGACATTGTTTTGCATACTTCATGGAACTGTACCTAACAACTGCTAGCCATGGGACAGGACAAATCCTGGGGTTATAAAATACTCTAAACTGCTTCTGCCCTTTGGAGTGGTCTGACCCAGAGACCACCCCCTATGTTACTGAGTGACACCACTGAAACACTGAAGTTCCCCTTCTAGGAATGGTCTTGTACCTTAGTAGGGCCTTTGGAAGTACCCTACTAAGAGGGACTTCCCCTCTCATGCAAACCTGTCCAAGTGCCACTCAAATAAACCTTGTTGTGTGCCACTGCCATCTTGTGGTCAAATATTTTTCTTGAATCCTGAAGTACTTAAACCTTGCCTATTGTTATCATCATTTAAATCTAATTTTTCTTCCTCAGCAATAAAAAGTTCTGCCATGAATTTATTCTGGACAGCTAGGACACAATCTTAGTGGAGAATGGTTAAGAAATAACATTTTCCTAGATTCAAATTAATAGGGTCTACGTCTTAGGACAAAAGCTTTTGAGGAACAAGCAAAATGTTTCTTACTGTCTTCTGCTTTAAAATTAATATTACACTGTTACTAATCAACAAAATTACACTTCTAAAATTATCAGGATGATCAGGGTAAATGTATGGCATTTGAGAACAAAATAGAAAAGAGGCTATCGGTTGAATTTACTGAAAAAAGAACTGGCATTAAAGCTGTGCTGCTACTTAATACAACTAGGATTTTCTAAGGAAAACGTTTCTTAAATGGTAGCCAATGAACTTTAAAATAATTAACATATAATAGTTGTTTGATTTAATGCTTAATATAAATTCCACATTAAATCATATTCAGTGTCTTTTCTTTCCAGCAATCTAATCACTATTTTTTTTTTTTTTTTTTTTTTACCGGGAGGTCCCGGGGATCGAACCCCGGTCTCTCCATATGGTAGACGGACGCCGAACCTCTTGAGCCACATCCGTTTCCCTCTAATCACTATTGACATTTCATTAGTTTTGGACAGTGAGAAATTTGATTTCCTGAATGGCTAAAATATGTTAAAATACTTTTATTTAACAATAACAGACTGGCAGCATTGCCAAATCAATTTAACATTACTAGGGGGTTTAATGCAATAGCTGAGTCCTCTTTAACAAGGACTACATTATATATTGAAGCCAGTGGCTTTTTCCAGGCATGTATATCAAAATCACCTTTTAGAAATGCACATTCCTGGGTTCCATTTTCAGAGGTTCTGATTCTTCAGCCATTAACAGGAATCAGGCATCTCTAAGTTTTGAAAAGCTCAACAAATGATTCTGATGTGCACCTCTGGTTGAGAACCACTGACCTAAAGAAATAGCTTGAGGCTACAGTCCGACTTACCACTAAATATAGTTCACACCTCAAAAAGAAAATCTTTCCCTTTTATAACATACTTTGACCCACTCCTCTCTGAACTAGTTGATGCTTCTCTGAACTAGTTTCCTTGATTCAAGGAAAGACATTAAAAATAAAAAGGAACTGGGGTAAGCTGCTGTGTTTCTTATAAAAGCCTCTGGGTATTCCTGGAGGAAAAAAGGGCAGAAAATAAGACCAGGAAATAATAATGATTACAAAAATAATATGATCTATTCCATGACATTTAATTCATTTCCTTCTCCTTACTTCACATCTCCACATTTCTCATGGCAGCCTTCCTCTCTCTGGTGCTAATCATGATCTGCTCCTGTCTTTTCATATATAAACTCCCTCTTTAGTGAAGAAAGAAATTCTATGCCCAAATTATATTTGAAAGAGGACAGGCAAAATATTTGATTAAGTCATAACATGTCTCCTTGATGAGAATTTCTCTTGGTTGGCTGCCATCACTGGATTCACATGACAACAATCCTATGTTTTAAAGAAATGAAAGTATTATTAGCAATATAACAATTTTTCATAGCCTTATGGCTATGGTATCTGTACTAGAAGAATAAAAAGAACTTACTCAAGTTTTTTCTGCAGGGAGTGGGAAATATATATAGGTAGTAAGAAATCACTGTATCTAATTTATGTAGGTTTCAATAATATTCTATACAAAAGATTCTTCTAAAAATAATGTTACTATGGAAGTAGATGTACTAAATAGCTATGGAGAAATAACTGGTTTACAGATGCGAAGGAATAGGACATATATGGATTTTTCTTTGAGTAGGGAATTAATAACTGAAGATTAGAACTGGAATTGATATTATTATTATAATATTTTATATAAATGGCCTGAGAGTTTTCTCTCAGGTCAGTGGGAAAATTAAATTAAGACTTGAAGTAGAAGTGTTAACCAGAGCAACTTTCCTGGAGGGATATTTGGAAGTAAATACTTACCAAAATATTAAATGTACCCTCTGACCAAGGAATTACACTAATTTATCTTACAGGAACTTGTGCAAGGGCTAAAGAATGTTCAAAGCAGGATTGGTTATAACAGCAAAAAACTGGAATATCCACTAATGGAAATTAATATGCATATGATACTACATAGCAATTTTAAGTGAATACAGTATTAATTAAATACTAAGAATTAAATAAAAAATTCAAAGAACTTTAAATCTGCTGCACAAAAAAAGTGCTAAGATTTATTAAGCTGTCTAAGACATGTTCTTACCAAATGTCTTGTGTCAGGCCTTGAAGCTTGCAATTGTTCAAACTCTTCTATTTTTGCAAGATCTACATCTTCTTTTAGTTCCCAAGTACTATCTTCATATGGCAATGAGCACCACTTTACTAAGTAGTAAATAACAGGCTGTAAAAAATTTTTTTTCATTTTACCATTTTGAAATAGAGAATGGGGAGAATATTTTGAAATAGTTTCAATAAGCTAAACTATATCAATAAAAACTAGTGAAATATTTTTTAGATCATTAAGTTTTAAAAGTATGACATTTCAGGTTTTTTTTACTTAGAGAATATTTTTACCAAAAATTTACCTCTCCAGTATCCTTATCTTCACAAAAAGATACTTCTAAAACTCTGTCTACTTCAACATAGTCTGGGTTAAATGGTTCTTCTTCCATCTAAAATTTAAAAATAAGTTAATTGATATCTGACAAACAATGGAAAGGTAACAGTGAAATAAAGATGAATTTACCAGCTATTCACTTATAGGACAAACATAAATTTGGTTTCAATTAAATTTCCAATAAATGGAATGTTTCCAAAGAAAATCTGCTCAACTCTTATTCTGTTCCTGGGTCAGGCGAGAATAATTAGTCTTCATGGAAAAATTAAAAGTAATTAGTTAGCTACTGCTAAAATCTTCAGTTCATTAGAAATTTCTATATATCAGAGTGTGGAGGTGAGAAATTTTTAAGAAGGTGGGAGGAGCTGGATTTAATAATTACAAGCAAATAATAGTAAATTTATGGTGGAGGAATATGGCAGATTTTGTGTAGTGATCAAAGTTAACACCACTAGTAATGGGCAAATAGGTATCTTGTACCTCCTGAGTAATTCATTGAGAAGGATACAGAATAATTTCTATGGTGTTCTATTTTTAAAAAATGCATAACCTGAATCTAATCATTAGGAAAGAACAGACAACCCCAAAATGAGGAGTATTCTGTAAAACAAATGACTCTTACTCGTAGATTAGAGAATGCTACTACAATGATGCTAATTCTATTATAATTGTGTAAGAGAATGTCTTTGTTTTTAGGAAATAAATACTGATGTATTTGCAACTTATTGTCAAATGGTTCAGGAAAAAAAGTGTGTGTGTGAAAGAGAGAGGAGGAGAGAATTAATGAGAATGATACAGCAAACATGGTAAAATGTTACTAACTTGGGAATCTGGGAAAATTGAAACTTTTCTGTTCAAAATAAAAAACTTTAAAAAATTTTAAAAATAAAAAGTTAAAAAATCTTTCAGAGCTGCAAAGGATGTCAGATCATTGAGTAAGTCCTAGAGAGGTAAATGGATTTTTCCAAAGCTGGTCTGTTCAGATATACAAGAAGAGTATAGAAAATATGAAATATATTTCATGTACTAAAAAGACTTATTTTCCATTTATTGCTACACTACCACATTCTCTACTTAAGTAGCTTTGCTGATGAATTCTTTGTGATATTAACACAACTGTAAGTATTGAAATGCATGCTAATTTAAAAATACAAGAGCTATCCACCATTCTGAATTATCAGTATTTCTGTTCCAGCTATTGTTTTCCAAGCTAAATTTGGGAGAGAAAAATATTAAATGTAGATAGTATTTGTATTTTAATATCAAATTTACATGCCTAAGAATGAAAATGAATACTTAAAATTTGGATAAATATGTGTTCAGAGTCCAACACAAAATAGTCTCATTTTTCTTTTCTTACATCGGCAAAAAAATGTGCTCTCTGTGCTTGTCTCAATTTGAATCGTTTGATTTTCTGCTGGATCCTTTTATCTTTTAGAAGCTGTTGTTCTGTGGCCCACTCACAGTGAAGATAGGAGCTAAAATTTATATAAAAACAATATATTAGAATGATACAGAAAAGGCTTTGGGTTCTTTTAAAAGATTTAATCAACAGCACCCAATACAAAATATTATCTTCAACTTTACAATTAGGTAGTTCACCATTTTATTTAATGCCAATAGATACCCAAATAATTTCTAAAATAAAACCATTATGACCACTATATCCTTAAGAGATTGTGTCTGCACAATCTGCAGAGATTGTGGCTGCAATTTGCTATGTACAAAAAGAATGGCAAACTGAATCATAACGGTAAAGGGCAAGATGTGATTTCATATATTTTTTCATTATAATCATTCTGTCATGATGAAAAAACTTTTTTGAAATGAATATAATTTTATTTAAAGCATTTTCTTTAACCCAACTAAACTGCAAGTTGAAAAATCTATTTATAAAGAGTAAAAGATTTCCCCTAAACAATTAGCAACTCCTATGTCCTATGTCCAAGATTAAAATTTTAATATTTAAAGTCAAATCAGGGAAACGGATGTGGCTCAAGAAGTTCGGCGTCCGTCTACCATATGGAGAGACCGGGGTTCGATCCCCGGGACCTCCCGGTAAAAAAAAAAAAAAAAAAAAAAGAAATAAAGTCAAATCATTACATGATTTACAGCTGATGCAATAACCTAAAGATCAGAAATAGTATTTACAAAAAAAAAAAATCTGAAAATTCCAATAATACATAGTAATAATAAATAATGCCTATAATTTGTAAAGGTAAATGTTATTAAAAGATTCATGGATTTTGAGGTTAATAATTAATGTTTTCTGGAAAAAATCATTCAATTTTAAAATTAAAGACTTTGAAAAGCTAATGAATTTAAAGCTCAGGTAAAATATTAATAAGGTATTAATAATAAAGTTATTTTTAATGCAAATAAGAAGAAAATCAAATATATTTTTAATTTATTATGGGTACTTTATAGTTAAATCAATATCTTTCTAGTATTTGTTTTCTAATTCATATACTTACTAATTCTTGTATTTTACAAAAAATTCTTCTGTATCAATTATCATTCCAGGTGACATCTAAGAAAATAAAATCAATAATTATAACTCTTAAAACAAGGCAGTGGAATATAATTGTAAAATATAATATACCATTACTTACTTCCTTTTTTACAGTTCTAGAAGCTAGTATTTTGTCCACAATTGCAGCATCTTCTTCACTGGGATTCTCCTATGAGACAGAAAAAAACAAAAACAAAAACAAAAAAACATCGTGTTGGAACGTGTTCTAAAAATTCCTTTAGTGCTCTCTTTGTATGTTTATGAATATAATAAAATTCAATAAACATTTGTTTAGCACATTTGCCCAACATTATGTTAAATGTTAGAAATAAAAAAATGGAAAAAAGAGAAAATTGTTGTTATTGTTCTCGTTATCATCTGGGCGTCATCATAATAAATCTATTGTGCTTTTTTATGTGCCAGGCATTAGTCTAAGCACTTTACATATATTAAGTAACTTAATCCTTACAACAACACTGTAAGACAGATACAACAACACTGTAAGACATCTCCATTTTAAAGATTTGGAAATAGAGGCATGGAGAAGATAAGTACTTACCCAAAGTCTCAGTTATTAGGTAGCAGATAAGTGTTGGTTCACAATGCAGAAAGGGGATTACAAGAATTATGGAATGAAGAAAATGCATATGCAAAGGCAGAGAGGTAGTAAGTAATACAAGGAATTGAGGCAGCTGTTTTCATAAGGTCAGAGGACTGAGTGCTTGTAAAGAAGTGTCAGGAGATGAGGCCAGAAAAGCCAGATATCAAAGGGCTTTCTTTAAACACTGTGCTACAAAGGCATGATTGTTTTTATAAGACAAGAAACAATTAGAAGGGGTAGGATGTGGCTCAAATGGTTGGGCACTGGTCTCCCACATGGAGGGAACTGGGTTCGATCTGCGGGACCTCCTGGTAAAATAAAGAAGGATATAGAAGGCACGAGGGCCGCTAGGCCCCATGAGCAGGTGAGTCCCCAGGCCCCACACATGGGTGCGCCGTTAGGCCCTGTGTGTGGGCGCATCGCCAGGCCCCGCGAGTGGGCGAGTCTCCAGGTCACGTGTGTAGGTGCGCCACCAGGCCCTGCATGTGGGCGTCCAGGCCCTGCCAAGCCACGCAGCAAGATGATGACATGACAGGAGAGTGACATAAGGGAGAGGCAAGATGAACCGAGCCGAAAAACCAGGAACTAAGGTGGCGCAGGTGGCAAACGCCACTCTCCCACATAGGAGGTTCCCAGAATTGAATCCCAGTGAACACAGGAGGAGAAGAATGAGAAGAGAGGGCAGGACACAGACACAGAGAATTGCCCAGAGAATGGACACAAAACAACAAAAACGGGGGTGGGGTAGGGTTTAAAATGGATAAAAGTAAATAAATAAATCTTAAAAAAATAAAACAAACAGGAGTTTTCAGTAGACAAGTAATGTGATCAGATTTGTAATTTACACATATTCTGCAAAAAGGATAGAGAAGTTGGAAGTTTATAAGGAATGTAATATTTAGGAGGTAAAAAAAGTGGTAACAAATTGGATGAAGAAGTAAAGGAAAAAGAAGAGAGGATGAATCCCTAGGATTCTGATTTGAATGATTAATGGTTATTTTACCTACAATATGGAATCCAGGAGGAGAAATTGGAGCAGGTTTTAAGAGGTAAGATAATAAAAGAATTATATAGAATTTGTGACAATTTAAAATGTTTTACAGTCACAATCTCAAACACATCTTACCACAAATAATTGTAAGGGCTGTTCACCAGGCAAAGAAGCAGAATTCTTTTTTAATTTCATAGAACCTTTAACCTCTTCTTCGGATTGTTTCCCTTCTGCATCTTCTGCATATTTTTTTCTTTTAATTTGTCGATTTGATCTTCTTTTCTGTAAATAACCATAAGGATCAGATTTATATGATTTATTTTGAAGGAAGGGTTTTTAAAAATAATTAACCCTAAAGCTGGCAGTTATGTACATTAAATTTTGGAAACTATATTCAACATTCATGTTTTCTTATTTTTCTTTTAATGTAAGGAAGATTTTAATTTGTTTTTTTGCCACAAGCTTACAACCTTCCCAAAATTTCAAGAACAAAGGTTAGTAATACCTTTATTGCTTTTTTAAAGAAATCATTAAGATTAAACAGGTCTGTTGTATTGAACATTTCACAGCTTGGGCAAGATATGCTTTTATTAGTAACCTTTACTACTTTTCTTTAGAAACCACTGTTAAGAAGAATAAAAAAGTTTCTTTTATTTAACTGTTTCATACCTTGGACAACATATATTTTAGACTATTATTACTTTCACAGTTTGGGGCCCAAAACCTAAAAGTACGTTTGATGAATACTGGGTAAATAATTAATTGGAGGCAGAAACCAAGAAGAATAAATAATATTTGCCACAAAACATGACACTGCTTAAAAGAAACAAACAAAAATTATATAAAATGTTTAAAAAGAGACACAAAAATAAAGTATTAAATCTACAAATAATTAAATTTGAATGGAGGAAACAGTATTTTACTAACTTTACTAGCTTTTCTTAAAAATAAAGAACATCACTATCATAAAACATAAAGAAGCTTTTTAAAAAGTATTACATGTAGCAACATTGTTTTTAAATAATATAAGTAATTTTAAGTCAGGTATCAAACACACGTTGCTTTACTTACCTCCCTACATATCTAATATTTGTTTCAGAAGTTTTGTGTTTCAAAGAGAATTTTTTAAAAACAGAAATTTACATATCTTTTGGTGTTCCCACTAGCGAAACAAGGTCTCGTGTTGCTTCTAAAAATCTCAAAGGCCTCAGGTTTGCTTTTTCTGCTCTTCCCTAAAATCTCTTGGGTAGAGGTATCTCAGTCTCGTTCCATTGCTCAGTATTTGATCAATCTATCCCTTTTTCCTTTTCCAACTCCATTCTCCTTTGTATCATTAGTAATCCTCCCCAGCCCCCAAAAGTGGAACCAGTTTCTGTGGCCTTTAACATCATGCCTATGCTCCTTTCTCTTGGGAGAAGTGAAATATTGAGAGAAAGGCACTAATATGGTTAGTTCAGCCATATTTAATAGATGATTCCATGTTTTATTTAGGTTATTAATTCACAAGAACACCATCTCTTGGCCAAGAAGACAGACATTGATATCTTTTCAAATCTAATGTAACACTTATTAACATGAAGAGAGACAAGAAGATGGTAGTATAGAAGTTATAATAAAAGGACTCCCAGAAATCCAGTATACCCACATCCTATCTTGGGAAAAGATATAAAATATTTATTGTACCCAGGAAAACATTTACATGAATCTTTAAATTAACACTAGGCTAAACAAATGTTTAGAATTCCACTACAGGCATTATGTAGCTCTTAATGTTCAAGAACAGTTTAAATTAATAACCAACTGTGAAAAAAATAACCAACTGTGACATTTATTATTCTACCAACATGTATTATCAATGTTATGTCTCACTAGGCATAATCCTTCTATATAATGAAGTTTGGAGATAATTCAGTACATTCTTAGAAAATTCTGTTAGATATTTTCACCATTATGGTTTCCTTTCTGGTTACTTAGTACCCTGAAATGTCTCACTTAGTCTTTAGTCAATATACGTCAGTAGCTGAAGGAATCCTTTGAAATCACAAAATTGCACACTCAGTAATTCTTCAGTAGATAAAATGAGGACCACTTAAAGATTTTATCAGTCTAAGAGATTAATTTAAAAGTCTATTGATGGGAAGCGGCTGTGGCTCAATCAGTAGGGCTCCCGTGTATCATATGGGAGGCCCCGGGTTCGGTTCCCGGGGCCTCCTGGTGAAGGCAAGCCCGCCGGCACGGCGTGGTTGGCTGACCCAGCGAGCACAAGCAGCAAGGGGGGTATAAATGAATAAATAAATAAAATCTTTTAAAAAAAAAAAATAATAAAATAAAATAAAAGTCTATTGGTGCCCATTTTTTGAATGTCCCAATCCACTAATTATATTTTATTTTGTTTTGTTCTTTGTTTGATTATTTGTTTTTTTTTCCTTCTCTCTCTTTTTTTTTTTTTTTTTTCCCCCGAGTTTCCTTATGTTTGTCTCTTGCATGTAAGCTTATCACACTTGTTTCTTTTTCCTAGTAAGTGTATTTGATTATTTTATGGACTAAATGTTCATGGAGGATTTGGATCACAGAAGGGTTACAATGGGTACTGCGGGGGATTATTGGGGGGAGGGTGTCTGGGGGGGGGGTTCGTGGGGATTGGTTCAATCGAATATGCATGAAAGATATACAAAATCATTCAAAGGATCGGGGGATGGGATATGGTAACGATGGGTGGATAATCACACAATAAATGAGGGAATCTGAATTCCTAGCCTGGAGAGCTCTGCCACAATCTCCAAGGGAGCAGCAATAGTCCTCTGAGTGTAGGGACAGTGCCTGTCAAAATAGGATGACCCACTGATGTTTTTTTTGTTGTTGTTTTTTTTTTTATTAATGACTACCCTTGTGAGTTTTTGCTCTTGCAAATGAGACTTAGCCTGCAGTAGTGGGGTGCCTAAGGGTTGCCACCTGAGAGCCTCCTTGTTGCTCAAATGTGGCCTCTCTCTAAGCCAAACTCAGCATATGATTGCATTACCTTCCCCCCAACGTGGGACATGACTCCCAGGGATGAGCCTCCCTGGCAACGAGGGATTAATACCAAGTGCCAACTGGCAGCTTTGTGCAGTGGCAGTATCATAGCCAATGAGGTTTATCCGAGGCACGATTATTGCTAATTGAAAACTTTTCCCAAGTGCCAACTGGCAACACAACTGGAAAAAGACCTTGAATAAAAGGGGAAATGGTAAAGACAAATGAGTTCAAGTGGCTAAGAGACTTCAAAGAGAGTCGGGAGGTCATCCCAGAGGTAACTCTTACGCACACCTCAGTAGGAGCTCATAGAACATCTAAGTGCCTATCACCCCACTCAGTGGGGTTCCTGAGAGCTCCAGAGACACCCTGGTCTTGTATAAGGGGGGATAGCCCCAGAGACTGATGCCTTATCAGTGGGTTCTATTTTGGAATCTGTGCTCCTGAGAGTGACAGAATTAGACTCAAATAAGTCCTCCCTGCACATGGTTCACCAGTCCCTTCTATTCAAACCTACATGTGATGCTGGAGTTTCTTAGGTATACTTCCAGAGACTGGAGCCTCCCACCTACCTATGTGCCAGGTGTGCATGAAATCTAGGTGGAGCTGCAATTCCTACCCTACAGCTCAATGGACTCATCCAAGTCACCTGGTGAGGAGACAACGATGGGAAATGGCCATCCCAGGGAATGGAGAGGGCCTGCATCTGCAGGCAGGATCATCCCACCCACCATATCCATGGGATATAAGCCCTCTCTCACTTGGAGTTGGAGTGGACATCACCATCCCAGTC
>JAKSZT010034297.1:10100143-10140822 GCA_026826555.1 Tolypeutes matacus
TATATATATATATATATATATATATATATATATATATATATATATAACATTTTTGTAAGCAAATATGCATATATGCATATATATTTATATATCATTTTGCAAATGTTTGTATGTATTGTGAGAATTTTGATTTTTACCCATAATAAAAAAAAAAAGAAAGAAAAAAAAAAAAAAAAAAGTCTATTGGGAGCGGATATGGCTCAAGCAGTTGAGCACTTGCTTCTCCCATGTGAGGTCCCAGGTTCGGTTTCTGGTGCCTCCTAAAAACAAACAAGCAAAACAAACAAAAAAACCAACTCAGGGTTGCCGATATGGCTCAGTGGTTGCACTGAGTGCCAGCTCCCCACATACATATGAGGTCTCAGGCTCAATCCCCTGTCCCAGTACCTCAAAAAAAAAAAAAAAGTCTATGAATTATAAGACTCTATTTGATTTCAACATAAATCCTATTCCACTAGGGTATATAGTCGGACATTAGAGAAAGCCAAACAAGGTGTCACACTCTGTTATGTAGCATCTCTACTAGTTTAAAGATACAAAAAACTAATTTGATGTTCACATTTTTTACTATGTGCCTTTTTGGCTCATTTTGTTTCTCTTTAATGTTGTTGAAAGAACAATTTAAAATAGTGACAAATTCTTTTTAATTTCATACTTGCAGATTTTTCTTCTTACGTCTTAAAGGCTTCATCCCTTTACATAAGTGGTCAGAAGCATTATGCTTTTAAATGACTAATAAATACTTCATTATGATAGCATATAGCTAGTTTCCTATAATGATCCTAATATAATCTGCTGCAAGTGTATTTTCGTTAAATTTAAGTCTCTAAATATAGTTGTACTGCTGAAAAACTCTCTATTAAGAGTAAAGGCAACAAAATTAAATATCATCTTCACATTTACAATTTACACCTGACTTCAAACACTAAACTTAATTAGTTTTCAAGCCTTCAAATCTTGAGAATCCATCATAGTAGTTGAAAATTACATGGACCTCTACACCATTTATATAATGATGACTTTAAATACATTAACAAATACAGCTTTATAATTATAACTAGAAAATATTTATTTCCTTCTCCATTTTGTGTGTGTGTGTGTGTGTGTGCATGTGTTAAAGCAACACACCTGTCAAAGCAATCTAATACTATAGTGAAAAGCATGGAAAAAATGTGACATGTTAACCTATTCTACCATTTCATTTTGCTTGGAAATTACATAATGAAAAAATGGCCAGCATTAGTCCAGTAAAAACTAAACTAAAATTTTCTTATTTTGAATAAGTCAAATATAAGTTTGCCTAAATTAAGGATAACATATGAAGAAAAAGCCAGGCCATATAATAGGAGCTTTGGTCACTGCCCTTACCTCAACTCTTGCAGCAGCCCAGGAGCCTTGAGCCACTACTCTCCCATTGGATAAGAAGCTGCATAAGGAAGAAGAAAGGCCATTCAGGGGCTTTCTGGCCCCATAATTCAACAACTGCCACCACCCCTACGGCCTACAGTAGTACTTTAATTATTAAAGAGCAGAGGGTGGCCTGATTTATTATGACCTTCACTATATATTTTTTCCTAACTTCACAGGGTTATTTTGAAAATCCAACTATTAAAAAAAAAAAAAAAAAAAAAAAAAGGCAAGATGTACAGTATTTATACCTACATTAGGGGATTTTTAATATAATTGGTTATCTTTGCAACATAATCAGTCAAAGGAACTTTCTCTAAGAATGATTCAATTCATTTGCTTTATCATTTGTATGTGATCTAAAAAGTTAGTTTTTCCATCATTAAGTTCATTCAAAAGCACTCTGCAAGTGCAGGATAATATCACAAGATACTTCTCCATGCTAAAAGCAAAGCCATCAGGAATTTTGGATTGTTACTTAACCTTTCTGGGCTTCAGTTTCATTATCAGAAAAATGAGGAGTCTGGAGAAGATATGTACGTTTCCTCCTGAGCCTAACATTCTATGGTAATACTACTAGGAGCATATTATTATAATGCTGTCACATAAGTTCTACCATAAAATAAAATGCATTTTAAATACTAAACTAGAGTATAGATATCCATAAGGCAATATTATACTACCTAAACAATTCTAACAGTGCTTCATCTCTCAGAAAAACTTTTTAATACTCACTTGAGAGTCCTCATCTTTGAATGTATGCTGTGGCATCTGCTCATTATCAGATACTTCATCTGAAGACTCATTCTTTCTTTTTTGTTTCTTACCCAATGTAATAATGAGTTTGCTGTTTCAAGAGGAAAAGAGCAAAGAGTAAGAACTCTTTCATTTTTCCATTTTTGGGATCAACTTAGAATTGCCATGATAAACTTTCTTCCATTTTATATCACCTGAGTGTCCAACCAAATATGATTATTATCGTGAAATCCATAATGACATTTTCAAAACATAAACTCTAATGGAATGAATACAAACCAATACTACAATTAACATATTTCTAAACATAAAAAGGCAATCATCCTGGTGCTGCCTAAGGAGAAGACAAGCAGACACAGAAGAACACACAGAGAGCAGACAGTGAGCACAAAAACAACAAGGGGGTAGGGGTGGGGGGATAAATAAATAAAATAAATCTTTGAAGGAAAAAAAAAAAAGGCAATCAAGTCCTACATTTGTTACTTAGGGTCAAGATTACTTTTCATGGTAAAAATGCCAGGTGATACAACTGTATTTAATAATAAAAATAAATCATTTATTTTATTATCTTGCAGGTTTAGAGTGAGGGATTTTCCCCTTCTATCTTATTAATTCAAATTCCATTTGTCCTTCAATCCCATCTATTCCATTAAAGACTACTTCTTTCTACCATACGGTAATTTCTACCTTACTTAAAACAACTTAACAATTAATTACTCTTTAATTAATTTCATTTATGTGAAGGCTTAATTTAGCTGTACTATGTGTTCCTAAAGAGTAAGAACTATTATATTTTATATTCCCCACGGTATATGTATATGTCAGTAAATATTTAGGTATGTATACATATATGTATATATTAATATTTATAGACACATGAGTAAAATATCTAAAATGGAAATGAGCTTTAGGTTTTTTCTTGATCAGAGATAGAAGTACAGCATTCCCATATTTCCTTACCAGCTTCAACAGATATGGAAGCATGATTTTAAAATACCATCCTAATGGCAAACCATGCTAATTAATTACTAATCAGCAAAATTCTATTTTAGACATCTGTATTCCCAAAATAGAAAACTCTCAAAATATTTTCTGTATTAGGTATTCATTCATTCTTTCAGCAATTATTTACTAATGTGGAAGAACTTGCAGATTAAGAGGATTTACTTTGAAATGAAAGGGTCAACGATTTAAATCCTTGCTCCAACATTTATCCATCTGTGTGAGACACTGGGCAAATTATATGACCTCTTTTAGACTTAGTTTCCTTGCCTGGAAAATAGAGATAATATTATAATAGCTACTTCCATTACTGTTGAGAATTAAGTAAGTTTAAGTATATTAACTCTTAGTGTAGGCTTGGCACATAGTAATTTCTCAACTAATGGTTACTATTTCTAATTATTATATGCCAGGCACTTTCCTGGGGTTATGGGATTTGAGGTCTCTAAACTTAAAGTATCAGTGTAAGAAAATGCTTATAGCTAAAACAATGCTAAAGTAGAAAATAGCACAGGATATAATGTGAACATAAAGGAAAAAATGCTTAAACCTATATCAAGAAGTAAAGGAGACTTTACAGAAAAGGTAAAGTTTGAGATTCAACAGGTAGCGAAAGGAGAGAGAGTACATTCTAGGCAGGGGATACCACAGAAGTAAGGAGACTATGGAATGAAAATAGCATGAGAAGAATACAAAGAGAACTGCAGGTGAAGAGAGCAGAGAGCTGGAAAGATAGATCATCAAAGGCCTTATACACCGTGCACATAGTTAACATTTTATTGTAAGGTCAAGTTTTAAGCTCCACACGGCAGAAATTGAATCTTGTCTTGTTCATTACTGGCAACAAATGCTTAATGAACAGGAACTCAGATATTTATGAATGAATGAAAAAAAAAGAGAAAGCAATTGGAATGCATAAGAATTTTGAACAAATCTAATCCCTCATTTTCCCTAAACCTAACAGTGCCACAGTCTACTAATATTGAAGTATAATGTAAATAGAGAAAAGTGCACATATCATAAGAGTACAGCTTGATGAACTTTCTCAAACTGAACACACCTGTGTAACCAATTTCCAGATTAAGAGACCTTACTAATTTTCCTAGAAGCCTCCTCTTTCAGTAACCATATCCTCCTAAGAATAGCCATTATCCTGCCAGTAATTATTTGGTACAAAAATCTATTATGCAGCTGTAAGAAGAAATGAAGTCATAAAGCATATGGCAACATGGATGAACATGGAGGACATTATGTTGAGTGAAGCAAGCCAGACACAAAAGGACAAATACTGTATGAATGCGTTACTATGAACCAAATATATTGTGTAATATATTATTTGATTTAAAAAAAACAATTTATATGTATCCATTATATTTAATTGAGAAATGTATATATTTATTCATCTGTGTTTACTTTTTAGTTTTTAATTGTTTATATTTTCAATTATTAAATGTACAAAATAAAGTTAAAAAAATGTTAAAAAATAAAATAAAATAAAAAAAGTCTGTAAAAAAAATCAATAGCAACATCAGAGACAACATTAAGTAATTTGGGCAGTAGAAATGTATATTTGATGTTCTTCACTATTTGCTATCCATCTCCAACCTAACTGGTTATTTAGACTAGTTTGTAGATGAGAACGACATGAGTCAAAGGAGAGTTTAGTTGTTTAAATAAGTGGGGATCAAGACCTATCAATTTCCTTCAATATGTTGTTTAAAAAGGCATCTTCTTGGTGATTGGTAAGCTAAATGAATGATATGAATTAAACATGATACAATATCAATGTAGCTGCTTAAAGACTATCACTGAATAAAAAGTTCAATTAATAAAACTGACTCCCACTGAATAAAACTCCAATGATATCAGAATAAGTAGAAGATATTTAAATATTTTTGTATTATAAATAAATATGAAGAAGAGAACATATAGAAACACCATCCTTTTTGGAGGTAGGAATAGGTTAAAGAAAAGTGTTTTTCATAATACATTAGATAAGACTTCATTATATTATTTGAAAAATTTACTTAAAAGAACCTTTTGTTTTATTTTCTATATATTCTGTATTTCTCTTCCAATATTGTTCCTTTAGGTCCAGAATAGCTTCTCACCCCAAAAATTTGTTAACCACTTTAACAAACCATCCCAAATCCTTTTCAAATTCTAACTTTGTAAGGGGGTGTTTCAGTATAGTAGTTTTCTACTAAACCTTTTTAAGTCCAATTGTTTACATATACCTTTTGTGTTCATTTCCATGATATGAAAAAAAAAAAAACAGATTTTAAAAACTAGAAGTAATTCTTTTTTTTTTTTTTACTGGGAGGTCCCGGGGATCGAACCCAGCTCCCTCCATATGGGAGACGGACCCCCAACCATTGGAGCCACATTCGCCCCCTTAGAAGTAATCTTTAACTGACAAAATTCTGAGTAAAACATCCTTATTTGGTTTCTGTTTGTTTTCTTTTTTTTAGGGTTACTTAAATGGAACATTGATTTTTGGGAAGTGTGAAGTTGTATTAATTTATCATAAGCTCTAAAACGGTATCTAGGTGATAATACAAACAATACTAATTAAGTTAGTATTAGATCAGTAGTTCCCAATATGTGGTAAAGACTTTATTAGAAGGCTGCCTGTTAAAAATACAGATTCCTCATCATGAAACATCAGAGAAAGTCAAATAACTGACTAGAATGTATCACAAGTAAAAAGGTCATAAAAGACAAAGAAAGACTGGGGAATTATCCCCAACTGGAGGAAACTAAAGAAACATAAAATCAAATGTGGGATCTTGAATAGGATCCTGGCTAAAAAAAAAGTATTAACTTCCTGGTTAACATTTGAGGAAGGTAAGTGAAGAGTATTAGGAAAACTTTGAACTATTTTTGCAACATTTTGCAAGTCTGAAATTATTTAAAAAAAAAAAGATTAAAAAAATTACAGATTTGTGGGTTTCAACCACAGGATTCTGATACAATCTGACTCTAAAAATTTACCAGGAGATTCTGATGCTCTGTCAAGTTTAGGAATCACTGGCTCCCAGAATAATTACTAGCACGGAAAACTCTAAGAATAAATATTCAGGATAATAAAACTATTTTATATTTATAGAACACTTAAAATTTTTAAAAAAATTTAAGTGCCTTTTCCTACACTATCTCAGATGATCCTGAGAACAACTCTGTGAGATAGTCAAAGCAAATATTCATCCCACTACACTGATAGGGAAACTTCAATTCCAAAAGATGAAACAAACTGCTAAACTCCCAAGTCTAGTATAGACAATAAAGGTCTCTTTATTCCTAGTCTACTGTATCCAATATATCTTACTGATTTTAAAATAAAAATATATAATTCAACCAGTAAATATATATTTAATATCAACAAAGATAGCTTAAAAAATGAAAAGAAATAGTAAACTATGTTATCTTTTAGTAAATTATTAAGGTTAAAAGTTAATCTGGCTTTTGGCTTCTGAACAATCAGAAATCTCTATTGCCTATACAACAGGGGTTCTTAACCTTTTTTGTTCCACGGGCTCCTTTACCAGTCAGGTGAAAACCATGGAACCCTTACTAAGGTCCACACTATGCGGTGCAGTATTTAATAAATATATCACACGTGCACCAACACACATCCCCACAAGAATAATGTTTTTTTGGAATTTCAATTCAAGGTCATGGACCCCTTGTTAAGAATCCCTACTCTACAATGACAACTGATAGCCATAAAAGTTATCTGAATGAAACCAGATGATCCCTAAAGTACAAAAAATAAAAGTCAAGCAAAATACCCAATTTCTACAGATCATTCCGTTCTTCCATCATGGAGTATAAAGAGTATACTCTATTAATTCTAAAACAAAAATTTACTATGACAATAAAATTTCATTATAAATACATTCTTCAAATAAATTGATAGTTTCAAAGTGAACACCAAAGTAAAGCAACTAAGTAATATAAATATATTAATAATAAGGACTTTATACAAGTTTAAAAAAAAAACATTAAAGGGATCAATTGTCAATGTTAGCAAACTGTAGCAACGTATAGTTAGACAAATAAAGGAACTAATATAATATTAAAATCACAATTATTGTTGTTTCAGTCAGCAAAAAACAATTTCAAACTAAGGTCTCAGTTTGAAATACTAATTCATCTGAGAAGTATAAGCAATAGCAAACTACAGTGTTTACACTTGAAATATCTATATTTGATTTTCATATGAAATTAATGCACTCATCTAAGTACTATCTACATGCTATTAGTAGATGCTGTGTAATAAGCTATGTTCTACACTGTGTCTATCTGTAATTGCCCCCTATAGATTCTCTCATTGCAGTAACTGGACAAACAATGATTCTTACTCAATTAGCCCATTTGTTGTAATTAATACACCCAATTCATTATAAGTGAAGGAAATAGGGGCAAAATACTATTTCTTATTATAATTTGTTCTTTGTAAACCAAATGAAAGGCACTGAGGCTATTTTTAAAATCATTATATATATTTTAAATAAACACATATAACTTGGTGAAATGACTTCAGTTTAGAGTTCAAGAATCACTTTAAACTGAATGGGGAAAAACAAGTCAGTTTTTAAAGGATTCTTTATTTTATTTAAAATTGTAATCCTTAAATACATGAAAGTAACATTAATTGTAAGCTTTTGGTGAGTTGGACTATTCATTAATTCCTGTTTGAGAAAGGACATTTATTTTTTTCCAAAAATTGAATTCAGTGATTGCTGCATACAATTAATTACTAATGGTCCAAGTATTTGCTAAGTAATAATCATTGTCAATATATTTATTAGCACAGTTTAAAATATGAAAACAACTTAATATTTAGTCACTTTAAGAAAAGAAAATGGTGTTTGTTTTTAATATAGGCAAAGTAAAAGCATCAAAATGCAAATACTTTACTTCAGTGGATCTTTTTTTTTTTTTTTCCCTTGAGGTACTGGGTCCGGGGATTGAACCCGGAACCTTGTATGTGGTAAGCTGGCACTTGACCACTGAGCCACATAGGCTCTCCTGAGTTGGTTTTTTCATTTGTTTGTGTGTTGTTTGTTTTTGTTTTTAGGAGGCACCAGGGACCAAATCCAGGGCCTCCCATGTAGGGAGCAGGCACTCAACTGCTTGAGTTACATCCACTCCCCAATTCAGTGGTTCTAAGATGCACATTTTTTTCACATATTGACTTTCTCTGAAGTTGAGATTCCTATAATAGTCAAAGGTGTGTCATAGGTTTAATTGGCAGCATTTTTTTCATAAAACATAAAATAATGATGTGTCATTGTCAATGACATTTTAGAATCAATAAAATACGGCACATCTTTTTGCTAATGATGAAATCTTATAAAATGTAAAAATATACTTCTTAAAAATGGAACTATAAAACTTAATTGAAATTCATAATATTAAATAATATATATCAACTCTTTCTGCAGATGAAAATGTTTCAGATTAGCACTGTGTTTTGTAATTTAGATGTAAGCAGTGAAATCAATAAAACATTTTATCTGCTTGTCTTTTTAAAAAATCATAGAATTTGATTAAAAGAATAGTAATATATAGTATAAACTTATATATTTTCTGTCATTAAAGAAACAATCAATTAATTAATACATTTGTGTTTTATTCAGGTAGATACTAAATTCCTATTATTTTGAAAACTTGCAATCATAGGATCATATGTTACTTTGTTGTCATGATCTAGTACGTGATAATTCCCATTTTACAGATGAAAAAATTGAAGTTTGCAATGGTTAAGTATTTTTGTAGTGTCACACTTGCTTGTAAGTGATAAAACTGGGATTTGAACAGAACAATTGGCTCTGTAAAGAGCATTTACATACTGCATATGCCCAACCTCTCTCACCGAATTGCAAAAAATAAATGAGACTTTATGTGAAGGTGCTCTGAAAAGAACACTGTATCCATTATATTTTTAAAAATTGTTCTATAAAAGTGGGAGAAATAATGAAAAGGTTTCAAGCACACTAGCAAGCAAAGCCAGAATTGCTTTTCTTCAGATTAGTCTTTCTCTATTACATCAATCACATCTATAGATTCAAAAAAATATCAAGTACAGATCAATCATAAATTATTGTTTACAAATTTAATTACATTTAAACATTCCAACACACATTCCCTTCAAAATGATTTGACAGCAATACTTTGATATTAGCAACACCTCAATTCTTCTAAAATTATTTGAAAAATAAGGCTTTTAAAAAGAAAATGCTGGGAAGCGGCTGTGGCTCAATCAGTAGGGCTCCCGTTTACCATATGGGAGGCCCCGGGTTCAGTTCCCGGGGCCTCCTGGTGAAGGCAAGCCCGCCCGCACGGCGTGGTTAGCTGACCCAGCGAGCACAAGCAGCAAGGGGGGGATAAATGAATAAATAAATAAAATCTTTAAAAAAAAAAAAAAAATGCTTAATATGTAATAAAATACTTAGTTAAAATAATGCAACTGAACTTACCTATTTAAATAACTGTTAACACAAAAATTTAAAACTAAATTTGATGACAGTAAGTTAAAAATTAGAATGTATAGTGACTTATTGGTAGGCACAGTGATGAAATATTTCAATTGGCTAATGTCAGAACTCTGGATGTGTGTGAATTTCATTTATTCCAATTACGCTTTTTCCTCTAAATATGATGATAATCTTTGCCTTTGATTGATAAAGATCACCAAGAAATTACTGTTTTACTCCAACAGCTTATTAATAATATATTGACAAGCTTCAATTTTATTCACTTGTCTATAATTTATAAATTCCTTTATCGAAAAGGCCTATAATCTAAACAGCTTTTTTTTTCTTTCAGCAACTACTCAGTATCACACCATGTATTTAGCCAAAATAGGGGGAGAAAAAAAAAAAAAAAAAAAAACATAATTTCCAGTACAATTTTCACCTATTTTCTGTTTTTGTGGAGAATGTTTCTTCTAAAAGAAAGTACCAAAATGATCAATGCCAATTTGTCCATTTATAACAAAAACACAATATGCTGCTACTCTTTTTTTTTTTTTTTTTTTTTAAGATTTTATTTATTTATTCATTTATCGCCCCCTTGCTGCTTGTGCTCGCTGGGTCAGCTAACCATGCCGCGCGGGCGGGCTTGCGTTCACCAGGAGGCCCCCGGAACCGAACCCGGGGCCTCCCATATGGTAAACGGGAACCCTACTGATTGAGCCACAGCCGCTTCCCATGCTGCTACTCTGGACCATATTAATTCACATTTCCCAAAAATCCACAAACTCTCTATTATAATTTAGTTATTTCTAATTTTTCTTTAAGTACATTGTTTTTTGCTTGAACCAGATTGACTTTCTGATATCTTCCCCTCCCCCCACAGGCTGTCCTCCCAAAATTTGAAGCAAATAATAGTTACTGTAACTTTTGAAGTTTCTTTACTAATTTTCTCTTGTTATATGCATCATTTTTTTCAAAATGCTACCCTTTCAAATTGCACACATTTCCCTATATCTCTTAACAAATTAAAATTGAACACTTTAATTACATGAATTTTTAATACAGCAAAGAATTAAATGTCAGGTTTCCTAAATTGAAACTAGACAGAATTTTGGAAAAATAAACATCTATAACATAACCCTTTAAAAAATAAAAGGAGTAAAATTGTAATTTTCAAATTTCATTAGGGGGCTGCAAATGCAAAAGCAATAAACTATGTATTGATTTATTACAGCAAGAGAGTCCGTGTTATTTAATGGTTTGGCTTGAATGGTATCACCACCCAATTAAATAATTCAGTTTGGTGGTTGCATTTAAAAT
Organism: Tolypeutes matacus; assembly: GCA_026826555.1. Classification (NCBI taxonomy): domain Eukaryota; kingdom Metazoa; phylum Chordata; class Mammalia; order Cingulata; family Chlamyphoridae; genus Tolypeutes; species Tolypeutes matacus. Next base: position 10,111,111 of record JAKSZT010034297.1, read on the forward strand.
GCTTAGAATTCATTTGGTTTATAAAATTATGTTCTAGATAGCTACATGTGATTTTTTATTCAAACTTTATTTCAAATTCAAAAAATAAAATAGACAAAAGGCAGACAATGTATTACAACTTCTTAGGCAAATAAAAATTTTTGTATCATGGGAATTCTTTCTTAGTGTATTTTTTTGTGAAAAGAAGAAAACTTAGATTAAACACTATCTAAAATTCTATATAAAGCCTGCAGAAATGACCAAATATTCCTGCAAAAAAAAGCTAAGCTATTTTGGCCTTACATTGTTATTTTTACCCTTGCATGAAAAACATACATGTAAAACATAACTCTTATTATTTTGTACATTTAAAAAATGCACTAGATAAGTAGTCAAACAAAAATATCTAGGATTAAGGCATCCTTCTAGAGCAAGTCTTTGTCCTTATAATTCTCTTGGAACATTAATCCTCACCTGGCCTCTTTATTACATTATGCAAATCAGAAAGACCATATGGGGGTAAATCTCTAAGAGCCAGGAGTTGTTTATTGTTGATTTATATGGACTTAGTCTTCTTGCCATCCTATTTAGTCCAAGTTGTAGGTTTATGAGAAAATATTTTATTTCTTGTTTCCAAACTATAAAGTGAATGAGGCACAAATACAACTAAGCAGTAAAGAAATCTCGTAAGTAATTTCAACGTATGTTCTGTAAAGAAAGTGAATTTGGCACTGGCACAACAATAGTGGGCTTTTTTTCCCTTTTTACTTTTTCATATACTGCAACCTTTTCCTATTTTCAATTCTTTTTGCCAATATTAATGTACATAGAGCTGTTTACACAGAATAATAAAATTTAAGAGATCCTGGAATATTACCTTATTCATTCAAAAAGGAAATATGATACCTATGGCGTCTAATAATTTAAAACCCCTTCGTGAGAGTAAACATATATTCAAATCAAAAACAGGTTAGGCAGGTTGCACTTTAACAAAAAAATTCAAAGGAATTAAATTAAATTTTTAACCAACTTACCCAATTTTTGTCTTCTCTTTTAATTTGGAACAAGTTTTTGTTTTTTTGCTCTCTTTGTCCTTTGGCCTGGATTTCATCCTTCTACCTTTCTTTTCCTCTTTTCCTTCAACTGAAGCACTAGGAAAGTTTTCAGGGCTCATTACTCGTGGAATATTGCGTTCCCCACGCTCCTTTGCTTTTGCTATGGCCTCTGATATTATACGATTAGCCTTTTCTTGTTTGCTTTCTGATTCCACCTTTTTTCTCTGCTTCTTCTCAGACATGACCCTCACCTGGGTATTCTGCAACTTAGTATATGTCCCAGAACCATCACTCTTCTTGGAAGATGGAGGCTAGAGAAACCAAAATATTTTTTTAATAGAATATACCAAAGTATATCTAAAACAATTAATGTAAATATACAAACACTTTCAATTAAGCTTAAACAGGGAAGTAAAATTAAGCAAATATGAAGTGCCCGAAATTAACTTAAAATTAAAACATTTTGCATATCTAGAAATTAGTATAGGTATAAAATAAACAGCTAAACTGCTGCTTTTTAAAATGGAGGTTAAAAAAGGATAATATTCACTGATAGTTCCATGGCATTTTTGGTCAGTTAGCTAATTCAAATTTAGCCTATAAATACTCTGTGCATTTGGAATAAAAGTCTTTTCTTTCCTCTTCATTCCAAAACTCTGAAAATTATTAATTTTAAAAAGCAATTTTCATTTAGAATTACAGTTTATTATTTTTAGAAAAATAAAGTCTCTACTCTACAAAAGACTAGAACCCGACATTATTTAAATCATTTTAATGTGCAATCTATGAAGCAACATAGCTAGTTAGTAAACAGACATTCCCATACTTAAAATTAGAGAAAGTTTTAGTTTTTCCATGAAAGAGTTAAACTCTTGATTCCCCCCCACCTTTCTATATCGTAATTATTTTGCTCAAGCATTTCTGGAAAAATAAAAACAAGTTTTATAGTTTTATGTTTAAATTATTAATATTTTAGCAATATCACAGGAAGCAGATCAACAGCATTTAAAAAATAATATCCTCTTCAAACACACATTCATCCACATATACTTAGATCACAGTTTTGTTATGGTCTTACCCGTAAACATGCCTCTCACTATAGCAAAGGAAAAAAACACCAGGAATTTCCAAACACATTTTCATGCTGATTCCAGTGTACTCCACTGGATACCTTTTCTATACCTGCCTCATCAAAGGTTTCATAGCAGTGCTGCAGCACTGGGAAAGGAAGGAGGGTTTAGAATTGCTCACTAAAATGCCACCTTAAGGCCTACAGGCTATAACAAATAACCAAGACTCGAGAAAACAGCAACAAGCTCAAGATGGCGATGCAGTACGACTCCCGCAGCAGCAGCCAGTAATAAGGAAGGTTATTCAATCCCATTAGCCTTTTAGCCCAAAGAACCCCTCCTCCTCCCACTCATTCAGGCTTTCACTTACCCTTCCTCTTGGCCTCTTCACTGAAGACATTTTTGGCGTCAGACAAAGGCTTGCCCTCTGCTTTTTCACCACCCCAGGCAGTGCTCAAGAAAAAAGCATTGAAAGAAGATTCCTAAATGGCCTATTTAGCAAGCTGCAACCAAGAGATGCACAACCCTCCACAAATACACATTGTGATTTATCAACACATTTCTGCCTTGGCGAGTTTATATCCACTGTTCATCCTGTTCAGGTATGAAAAAGGCTGTAAACCCCTCCTAAAAAGCTGAGTTTCCTCAATAGCTATAAGCAGATAGCCAGATTCCAACAAAGCACAGAAATGAATGCACAAAGCATCAAAATGCATCAGCATGAATATTAGAGATGTCGTTAAAAATACTGACTCCTTCTGCGGAAGTAGGCCAGCAGATGGTGCTACCAGTTATTATTCCATTAGACTCTGCAATTTAACCCCTAATGGACTGTTCTTCTTTCCATGTAACACATTAACTCTCACTCTGCCATTTCTGGCAGAAAAGTTTAAAATAAACATGTATAAAAACCTGATTTAAAGAAATAAAACTGTAGTGAAATGGAATTATGTGGCTATCAAAGTGAAAAACAAAATCCACTGTAATTTCTATCGGAGAAAAATACTTTTCTCTATGATACTTTAAAATGTTTAAAATGTGAAAACAGCTGAAGATGAGCAAAGGGTTAAAGAGCAGTTCATGCAAATGAACACATAACAAAGTGACTTCTCTTTAAGAAATTAGAAGAGGTCTCATGATTCTTGTAATAAAAAGCCAACAGTGTTGTTTTAAAAATAGAGAAACAGAACTATTTTCATTTAAATTCTAAAAATAGGCTTGAGATTGTGAAATGAACAAATGACAGCTGTCTACAAATAATTACTAACTGCATAAAATTTTTCCCTTCTTGTAACCTGGATGAATATATAAATTTATTTTCCTATCATTAAAAAAACTCATAAAACCTTCCTGAGTTTTACCCCTCACATCCTATTTTAAATGAACTGCTGAGTTTTTTCAGATAAAATTTTTAGTTTAGTTTCTTGCTAAAAATAAATAAATGGCAAGCCCACCTGAATGTGATCACAAATATAACATTTCTTTCTACAAAAAAAAGGGGGGGGGGATTTTTTGAGTAAGCAATGTCCTTAAATAGTTAAAACAAAATTTCACTCCTTCAGACTTAATTCAAGTGTACCTCTTTTATTAATACCATTTTTTTTCATTTGGTCTTGGCTTGTCATTTGATATTTCTACCAATAGATAGAGATATCTTTTTGTATTTTTCCTTTTATGCCCTAAAGGTTTTAAAACAGAAAAGTTGTAGAGAAAAGACCAATTTGGATAGCAGAAGAGGAAATTAGAGGCAGAGCACTAAGGGCAAGGAAAGGATCTGATTTGAGAGGATCTGAGTGGCCATCAGTGTAAAAATCATAATAACAATAATAAAAGCTAATGCTTAACTGAGTGCTTACTAAGTGACAGGCAATGTTCTAAGCATTTTACATGTAACAACTCATTTAATCCTGAATGATAATAGAGTAATAACAACAATAATGGAAAGAAAAGGGGATAATGAAAATGAGACATACACTATTATAAAAAATAAAAGGGACCTGAGAGAGCAACAATTATAAAACTCATAATGATAATAATTATAAGAGTTAACACTTATTTAGTGTGTACTATGTGCCAGGAACTATTCCTAATATTATATATATATATAAACTCAATTAATCTTCAGAACAATGCTGTGAGCTACGTACTACTGTTATCCTCATTTTATAGGTAAGGATAATGAGGCATAGGGAAATGACTTGCCCAAGATCACACAGCTACTGACTGGTAGAGCAGGAATTAAGGGAACCACTATATTATATCACGTTTTGTAGAACACCATAATTTACAAAGATTATTTGAAGACAAAAGAAAGTGACTTTCTCAAAGTCTCAGAGATACTAGTAATAAAGCGAGGATGAAAATTTCGCTTTTTCCAGTGTCCTTTCCAAGATATAGAAATCAGCAAGACATGGATGGGGGTGTTCAAGGGGCAGGGAAAGCCTGTACTTGGTTTCTAGACTAAGTAATGGTGCAGAAGAAGGTAAACAAAACAGGAAACTCATTTGAGAATGAGATTTGAGAAACTGTGTGTATGTAGGTGTATGTGTGTGTGTTTTGAGACAGAAAGAGAGAAGTTTATTTTCATATTGAGTTTGAGATGGAGAACTTTAGCAGGTGGAAATTTGGGGCTGGAATATAAGCTGGAGAGTCCCTGCTGTTTTCTTTCAATACCCTTAACGTATCAATGTTCTGTATTAACAGATCCTAGGATGATTTTCAGTATATTTCAATGTCACCTATGCCCAAATAAGGCCTTTCAATATATTTTGTTACATGACGCAAAATCCCAAATTTTTAACTATAAATCTTAACAGTAAACAACAACAGAGAATTAGTGACCAAATATTTCTTCTATTAGAATACAATATGTTAAAACTATATTTTCACAGAAAATAAACGTGAGATGTTAAGTAACTAAACATTTTTCATGATGGTCATTTCCCAGTTCATACATACACATAAACACACAAGGGTCATTGATAGCCATTTCTCAATGTTAAGGTTTTTCTGTCCCTTTCTCCTCTATCTAAGCAGTTTTCTTTGGGGGCGGGGGTGCTGAGCTATGGAGGTGGTGGCTCCATTTTTTTTTTTTTTTTTAAAGATACTTAGATTATACAAATGTCACATAAAAAATATACGGGATTCCCATATCCCCGCTCCCCACACCTCCCACATTTTCCCATGATAACAACATCCTTCATTAGTGAGGTACATTAATTGCAATTGATGAACATATTTTGGAACACTGCCACTAAGCGTGGATTAAAGTTTACATTGTAGTTTACACTCTCTCCCACTCAATTCTGTAGGTTATGGCAAGATTTATAATGGCCTGTATCTGTGGTTGCAATGTCATTCAGGACAATTCCCAAGTTTCAAAAATGCCCCTGTATTACATCAGTTTTTCCCTCTCCCTGACCTCAGAACCTCCAATGGCCACTGCCTCCACATCAATGATATAATTTCTTCCATTGTTAGAATCACAATAAGTCTAGAGTAGAATATCAGTTAGTCTACTTTATTCCATAGTTCATTCCCTAATCCTGAAGATTCTGGGATGGTGATGTCCACTCCACCTCTAATAGAGTAGTCATTAAATTCTGTCAAACCTACTTCTTAAATATATTTTGTTTTATTTTCCTCCTTTGAGTCCCCAAAGCTCCTGTACTACTAACTTCCCACTTGTTCTGTTTATGGTGTGGTTACATAGGAGCATGTCCTCATCTGTAGGAAATACATCCTAAAGTCTTTGTGGGTAACAGAGTATCAGGTCTGAAATCTATTCTTAAATGGACCAGGATAAAAAAAAAAAAAATTGTTTCTATTATATTTGCAACTTTTCTCTAAGTTTCTGATAGTTTTAAAACATAAGTTATTTAAAAGTTAAAAATAAAAAGGCAAAGCACTTGCTCCCCAAGAACCTGTATGCCAAATAAGAAAAAATACATAAAAGGCACATATATTAAATATAACCAGCTATTCATGAGAAATTAGAGATGCTCAGGAAGATGCTCAGGCTTCTGGTTTGGGTATTAGGTGGATAGAGGTTCCAGTAGAAGAGAGTAGAGATAAGTAGCCTTGAGCAAGAATGGGTTTGATTGCCTAAAGAGACAATGGAGAACAGCAGAAAAGGACCAAAAGTGAAACCTCAAAAGACCCCAAGTTTGAGGGAATAGCAGATGATAAAGACTAAAGAAGGAAAACAAAAAGAAACTGCAAAAATATTACCAGGAGAGAGTGTTGTCATGGAAGCCAAGAGAAAAAAGCTAAAATCTTTGCAGTTCAAAGGAAGATAAATATCTGAAGTAATTATCTCATAAAATTTTGATTTTATAAAGATAATTGATAACACATTTTAAATTCTCTTAAATTTGAAATTAACCCCTGTGCAAGTTTTTAATCTCCTTATCTTAAAAATAGAGACATAATATTTACTTATTCATATTAACTTTCTCAAAACAATGAATTTATACTTAGTTTTAGTAAAAGATATCAAACATTAAAATGGTGACTTCTTTTGGTTTTTATTTATTGCATGAAATTTTCCCCCAATCTATGAAGAGACTTGATTTATAAGTGAAAAAAAAAATATATATATATATATTTTTTAAAAAATGTTTTAAGTTATAAAAAAAGTTGATCAAAGAGCAAATTATAATATGACAAAGTCATATTTTGGTTTTACCTTTCAATGTGTTTTCAAAGTTTTTGAAGGAAGTGATGAAATATTTCACTTCACTCTCTTCACATCTGTGAACTGTCATGTTCAAAAATTAAAAGGTTTATTTTCATTTTGCTACTTGTAGTAGTATCCAGGTGTCCACTTTTGTCTAACCCAAAAATTCAAGTGACACAGTCTTGAATTTTACAATGATAAGGTAATGCTGCTAAAAGTACTACCATTATGTTAATCATCCACATAGCAGTCCAGGCAAATAGTACATGTTCATTAAAAAAAAAAAATTTTTTTTTAAGTAAAAAGTTATATTCTGACTTATAGAAAATACAGGGGACAAAGGAACATACTAAAGGATACCATGGGGATGCAATCAATAAAATCCAAAATGAAGGAAACTACACTGGGCAAATGACTATGTTTCTTCAAGAAAGAAACTGAAACAAACAAAAACAAAAAAAAACAAACAAGAAAAAAGAAAAAAAAAAAAAAAAAGGAGGAAGAACCATAGATTAAAAGAGAGTAGGGAGGGGGCGGATGTGGCTCAACTGGTTGGGCGTCCGTCTCCCATATGGAGGGACCTGGGTTCGATCCCCGGGACCTCCCGGTAAAATAAAAAAAAAATAATAATAAATAAATAAATAAAACAAATCTGTTCATTGAGACATAATAAAACAATATATTTAAAAAATAAATAAATAAAAAATAAATAAAAGAGAGTAAAAACAAATTGAACTACCAAAAAACAAAACAAAACAAAACAAACAAACAAACAAAAAAACAAAAGAAAAAAAAGAATGAGACACATAATAATCAAAAGCAATGTCTGGACCTTGTTTGGATATTGACCTGAAAAGCCAACTGCAAAAATACATTTATTAAACAACTGGGTAAATTTGAATTGTGACTGGATATTTGATTATGAAGGAATTATGGTTATTTTTGGTGTGAAACAGAGTTTCTGACTGTGTTTTCTTTTTTAATCTTTCTGTTTTACATATACAAATAGAAATATTTAAAGATGTGCTTCAAAAAAATCCATGGAGGGAAACGGATGTGGCTCAAGCAGATGGGTGCCTGCCTACCACATGGGAGGTCCTGGGTTTGGTTCTCAGTGCCTCCTAAAGAAGACAATCAAGACAGCAAGACAGAGAGTTGACATGATGGAGTGGTGTAGTGAGCTGACACAATGAAGAGACACAGCAAGGAAACACAAGGAGTAAAACAAGCAGGGAATGGAGGTGGTTCAAGGGATTGGGTGCCTCCCTCCCACATGGGAGATCCTGGGTTCGGTTCCCAGTACCTCCTAAAAAGAAGGCGAACAGAGAGTAGCCAGTAAGCATAAACAATGGGGGCACAGGGGGATAAATAAATAAAATACATCTTAAAAAAAAAAAAAATCCATGGAGGGGATGTAAATGATAGTTGGAGGGAGTATAGATGAAACAGTATTCAGAAATTGATGGCTGTTGTAGCTGGGTGAAGTTTATTCTACTTTTGGGTATATCTGAAATGTTCCATAATAAAAAAAAAAAAGTATATTCTTGGAATAATAAGTAGTTTGGCATAAGAAGAACACTGGGTGCATAGGGGAGAATGATCAGCATTAAGGACTAAAAGGTAACTAGGCTTAGATTATCAACAATATTACAGGTTATGTTAAAAGATCTGGATGAAATGTTAAAGAAATTAAGGAATCAACAAATGATTACATGGAAGACAATTATGCTCAAACTCTTACAAAAAATTGAAGAGGAGGGAACACTACCTAACTCCTTCCATGAGACCAACATGACCCTAACATCAAAGCCATATAAAGATGCTACAGGAAAAGGAAATTACAGACCTATTTATCTTATGAATATAGATGCAAAAATCCTCAACAAAATATTTGCAAATCAAATCCAGCAGCACATTGAAAGAATTAAAAACCATGAGCAAGTGAGTTTTATTGCAGGTATGCAAGGGTAGTTCAACACAAAAAAATCCATTAATATAATACATATACCATATTTACAAAAGGAAAGGGAAAAACTACATTATCATCTCAATTGTCAACTGTCAGAAAAGGCATGTGACAAAATTCAGCATTCTTTCTTAATAAAAATACTTAGAAAAAGAGGAATAGAAGGAAACTTCTGCAATAGTATAAAGGGCATATATGAAAAATCCACTTCTGGGTATAAATCCAGAAGAATTGAAAACAGGGTCACAAACAGATATATGCACACCAATGTTCCTAGGGCATTATTTACAATTGCCAGAAGTTGGAAGCAACCCAAGTGTCCATCAACAGAAGAATGGATAAGCAAATTGTGGTATATACATACAATGGAATATTACTCTGCTGTAAGAAGGAATGCAGTATTAACACACGGGATAACATGGATGAATGAAGACCGTATGTTGAGTGAAGTAAGCCAGTCACTGAAGGACAAGTATCACATGACCTTACTGATATGATTTAAAGCAAACTGAGCAGACTGAGAGAGCTAGAGAATGGAAGATAGGTTAACAGGAGATAGGAAGTACAGGGTGGTGAGCTGATGCCCATATGGGCAAAATCTATGATAAGGTGGAAGGGTGTGGTTGGGCAGTAGATGGGGGTGAGAGTGGTGTGATGTGATTGGGTTCAGGGATGCTGGTCTGTGAGGGAGAGTAGGGTGGGAGGCTTGGGTTGGACTCTCCATGGAACGGCGGGGAGAGTTCAAGGAAGGAGCAGGTGAACTCTCGGGATTTGCAGGTCTGTGGTTAAAACTACAACAGGAAGCGAGTGTGGCTCAAGCGGTTGAGCTCCTGCCTTTCACATCAGAGATCCTGGGCTCAGTTTCTAACTGCCTTCTGGGGAAAAAAAAAAAAAGACAAGCAAAACAAACAAACAAAAAAACCAACTCAGAGAAGCCAATGTGGCTCAGTGGTTGAGTGCCAGCTTCCCACATACGAGGTCCCGGGTTCAATCCCTGGCCCTCGGTACCTCAAAAAACAAAGCAAAAATAAACTAAACAAAAAAAGCCACACTACAATAGTGCAAATGCTCTTTTCAAAAATATGGCAGGGGAGGGTTACTGGTGTAGGGCTTCGGGTGTGGGGGGATATGCGGGATAGGGTGCACCTAGGGCATGCCTCTATGGAATATATAAGTGTTCATCATATTATAGTGTGCTATCTCAGTGGGTGGAGACCCACACAATAAACAGGAAAATATTAAACTCCCATCCTGGGGAGTCCTGCTATGATTTCAACTAGAGGGACAAGAATCTCTCGAGAACATAGGCAGAGCCTAATAAAAGAAAACAGACCAATATGTCAAGCCCTCAATATTACTGCAAGTAACTATGAACCTTATTCTTCCAAAATTGAAACTTAATGGTTACCATAAGTTCCAAGGAGAGGGGCAGGAAAGAATAGAATAGATAGAACATAGGGCATTTTTAAGGCATTAAAATTGTTCAGCATGATCTTGCAAAAATGGATACAGGCGATCAAAACCTATAAAAGTATACAGTGCAAAATGAAAAGCACAGATCATGGTTGGTATCAATGCCTCAATATTTGCACATCAATTGTAACAAATGTACCATCCTCATGTAAAATGTTATTAAGAGGGGAGAGTGAAAGAGGAGGAGGGCGTTAGGTATGTGGGAATTCCCTATAATTTCTACATGATTTTTCTGTAATGTACAGCTTTTTTTTTAAGATAAAATGAAAAAAATAAGATACTCGGGGAACATATGGAAGAAACTGTCACTGTACACACAAAATAACTGACCTTACAGTGATGAAAGACACAATGTATAAAAGATTTTTATCTTAAATTTATTTTCTATTTTTCTATTTTGTTATCTTTATTTTATTTTCATATTAATTTTATTTGTTTTTGGTTTTTTTTACTTCATTTTTGCAGAGGTTTTGTATCACAGAAGGGTCACAACTGTGACAGGGGAGGATCGCTGGTGTGAGGTGTTGGTGATGGGGGGATGTGTGGGGAGGGGTGCACCTGGGGCATACCTCTAAGCATATGAATATGTTCAAGTGTTCATGGGGGGTTGTCTCGAAGGGTGGAGACCCACACAATAACCAAAAGAACACTGAATTCCCATCATTGGGAGTTCTGCTACATTCTCTAATGGAATGGCAAGAATCCCCTGAGAACGGTGCCAGTGCCTAGTGAAGGGAGACAGACTATTATACCAGGCCCTTGATATTGATGATATATTTATGAAACTTTTCTTTTGAAATTGAAACTTAGCATAGTATTATATATTGCCTAAAAGGTACCTCTTGAAAGCCTCTTTGCTGCTCAAATGTAACCTCTCTCTAAGCCAAACTCAGCATATAAATACCACCCTCCACCCCCATGTGGGACATGACTCCCAGGGATGAGCCTCCCTGGCACCGAGGAATTATTACTGAGCGCCAACTAGCAAAGCATCTGGGAAAAGACCAAAAGGGGGAAATATTGAATAAAAATGAGTTTTTATAGCTAAGAGATTTCAAAGTGAGTTGGGACAGCTTATGCAGATCTCAGCAGGATCTCATTGACTGCCACAGTAAACAGTGCCTCAAACAGCTGGGCTCCTGAGGGTTCGAGAAACATCTAGACATTATAAGCAGAGCAGACAGGATCAGGAATTTGGTACCCTGTCAGTGAGCCTTACTTTGGAACTTATGCTCCCCAATGTAACGGAGTTAGACTCATTTATACTTTCCCTACACGTGGCTCTTCTGCCCCTTTTATTTGGACCTATGTTTAGCACTATACTTGTTAAATATATGTCCTAGACTTGACTCTTTGGTCTGCTCATCTAACAGTTGAGCTCTGATTCTCAGCAGAGTTGCAATGCCTACTCTCCAGTTCATTGGACTCACCCAGTACAACTAAGAAAATGATGATGATGGACAATGCCCATCACAAAGAATAGAGAGTGTCTGCAACAGCAAGCAAGACAATTCCATCCATCTGCCCCACGGGACCTAAGCTCCCTCTCATTTAGAAACAGAGTGGGCATCACCATCTAAAGCAGACTTATTATTATTTTATTATAAACTTAATATTATTTGAGCAATGGAAGAACTTATATCATTGATAAAAAGGCAGTGGCCAGGGAAGCGGCTGTGGCTCAATCAGTAGAGCTCCCGTTTTACCATATGGGAGGCCCCGGGTTCGGTTTCCGGAGCCTCCTGGTGAAGGCAAGCCCGCCCGCATGGCGTGGTTAGCTGACCCAGCGAGCACAAGCAGCAAGGGGGGGATAAATGAATAAATAAATAAAATCTTAAAAAAAAAAAAGGCAGTGGCCACCAGAGATTCTGAGGGGATGGAGAGGGAAGAATAGGTGTAACATGGGGGCTTTTCTGGGACATTGGAATTGTCCTGCATGACATTGCAATGATGGAATCAGGACATTATACATTTTGTCAAAACCTATAAAATTGTGTGGGACAGAGTGTAAACTATACTGTAAACTATATTCCATGGTTAGGAGCAATGCTTCAATATGTGCACATCAATTGTAACAAATGAACTACCCTAATGAAAGATGTTGTTAATATGGGAAAGTGGAGGGGTAGGGTAGGGGTGGGGCATATGGGAATCCCCTATATTTTTGTTGTAACATTTATGTAATCTAAAGCTTCTTTAAAAATAAATATATATACATTAAAAAAACAGCAACAACAACAACAACAAAAAACAAAAAACCCACAGCTAACATCATACTCTATGGTGAAAGACTGAAAGCTTTCCCTCTATGATCTGGAACAAGAAAAGGATGTTCACTGTCACCACTGTTATTCAACACTGTAATCGAAGTTTCACCAAGAGCAGTTAGGCAAGAAAAAGAAATAAAAGGCATCCAAATTGGAAAAAAAGAAGTAAAACTTTCACTATTTGCAGATGACATGATCCTATATAAATATATAAATTCCTGAAAAATTTACAACAAAGCTACTAGAGCTAATAAATGACTCAGCAAAGTGGAGGAGTACAAGATCAACATGCAAAAATCAGTTGTGTTTCTACATACTGGTAATGAGCAATCAGAGGTCAAGGGATTTCTGACAAGCCTGTCAAACTCACCTAGCTGGGTCAGAACAGTATATTCAACAAATGGTGCTGGGAGAAATGGATACCTATAGCCAAAAGAAAAAAAGAGGACCCCTATCTCATACCTTACACAAAAATTAACTCAAAATGGATCAAAGACCTAAATATAAAAGCTAGAACCATAAAGTTCCTAGAAGAAAATGTAGGGAAACATTTTCAAGACCTGGTGGTAGGTGGTGGATTCTTAAACCTTACATGGAAACGACAAGCAACAAAGGAAACATGGATAAATGGAACCTCCTCAAACTTAAACACTTTTGAGATTCAAAGGACTTTGTCAAAAATGTGAAAAGGCAGCCCACTCAATGGGAGAAAATATTTGGAAATCACATATTTGATAAGCATTTGATTTCCATTCTATATAAAGAGATCATATAACTCAACAATAAAAGAACAAGCAATCCAATTAAAAAATGGGCAAGACTTAGACATTTCTCCAAAGAGGAAATACAAATGGCAAAGCAAGTACATTAAAAAATACTCAGGGAAGCAGAGGTGGCTCAAGTGATTGGGCTTCTGTCTACCATATGGGAGGACCAGGGTTCAATCCCCGGGGCCTCTGCAGCGAGCCAGACCCATGTGGGGAGCAACGCAGCAAGATGATTACACAACAAAAAGAGAGATGCAGAGCAGAGCCAAGGTGAGACATGACAGAAACTAGGAACTGAGGTGGTGCAAGCAATAGGGTACCTCTCTCCCACATCGGAGGTCCCCAGGATCGAATCCCGGTGAAGCCGAGAATAAAAAAACGAGAAGAAAAGACAAAAAAGAAAACAGACACAGCACAGAAGATCACACAGCGAATGGACACAGATAGCAAAATCAGCAGAGTGGGGGGGGGAACAACAAAACAAAACAAAAAATTGTTTAAAAATATTCAATATCTCTAGCTATTAGGGAAATACAAATCAAAATGACAATGTGGTATCATCTCACACCACATAAAATCGCTATTATTAAAAAAAAACAGAAAACAATAAGTGCTGGAGAGGATGGGGAGAAATAGGAACACTCCTTCATTGTTGGTGGGAATGTAGAATGGTGCAACCTCTGTGGAAGACAGTTTCGTAGTTCCTCAGGAAGCTAAATATAGAACTACCATATGATCCAGCAATTCCTCTACTAGGAATATATCCAGAAGAACTGAAAACTGTGAGGCGAACAGACATTTGCACATCGATGTTCATAGCAGTGTTATTCACAATTGCCAAAATAGGGAAACAACCCAAGTGTCCATCAACTGATGAATAAACAAAATGTGGTATATACATACTATGGAACATTATGCTGTTGTAAGAAGAAATGAAATTAGGACACATATGATAACATTAATGAACCTTGAAGACATTATGCTAAATGAAATAAGCCAAACACAAAAGGACATATATTGCATGTTCTCACTAATATGAACTAAATACGAAGAATAAATGCATGGAGTTAAAACCTAGAGTATAGGTTATTAGGAGATAAGAGGAGGGCTAAACTATGAAAAAGAGAGAACTACAAGTGTTGGAGAGGATGTGGAGAGATAGGAACACTTCTTCACTGTTGGTGGGAATGCAGGATGGTACAACCACTATGGAGGACTGTTTGGCAGTTCCTAAAGAAGTTGAATATAGACTTGCCACGTGACCCTGCAATACCACTACTGGGTATATACCCAGAAGAACTGAGAGCAGTGACTCGAACAGACATCTGCACACCGATGTTCATAGCAACATTATTCATCATTGCCCAAAGCTGGAAACAACCCAGGTGTCCATCAACAGATGAATGGATAAACAAACTGTGGTCTATTCACACGATGGAATATTATGCAGCTGTAAGAAGAAATGAAGTCATAAAGCATATGGCAACATGGATGAATCTGGAGAACATTATGTTGAGTGAAGCAAGCCAGACACAAAAGGACAAATACTGTATGAATGCATTACTATGAACCAAATATATTGTGTAATATATTGTTTGATTCACACACACACACAAAAAAAAACAAAAAACAAACAAAAACAAAACAAAAAAATTTACATGTATCCATTACATTTAATTGAGAAATGTATATATTTATTCATCTGTGTTTACTTTTCAGTTTTTAATTGCTTATGTTTTCAATTATTAAATGTACAAAATAAAGTTAAAAAAAAAATAAAAGAGAAAAAAAAAAAAGGAGGAGGGCTAAGAAGGGGTACTGATGCTTAATGTATGTAGACGTTTGAATTAATATGACTGTAAAAGTGTGGAAATGGATAGTTGATGGTAACACATTATAGTGAGAACTAATACAGCTGGTTTACAAATGGGATTGTGGCTGAAAAGGGTGGTCTAGGGATGTAAATGTCAACTGAAAGAAAGCTAGAGAATAATCTAAGCACTGAATAATATAGTAAACTAAGAGGTGGATAAGAATTGTATAATAGTGCAAATACAAGAATTTCCTTCTAGGAACTAGAACAAATGTACATCACTATTGCAAGATAGTAAGAATGTGGAGAAGCATGGGAAAAATACAATTAATGTAACCTGTGGATTATCGTCAACAGCAATACTGTAATGTTCTTGCATCAATAACAAAGATGTACTGTGTTAATAATGGGGAGTTATGGAAAAAATATATTAAATGTACACTATAGAACATAGTTAGTAGTAACAGTCTGATGATATTATAATTTATAACAAATGTTCCACAACAATGTAGTGTGTTCGTGAAGGGGCGCTGTATGGAAATTCTACACATGCGCATGATTGCTTTGTAAGTTCACAACTTTAATAAAATATATATTTATTTATATTGCCTCAAATAGTGGAGAAGTCCAGACACTATAGGCAGAGCAGACAGCTCAGGAGTTTGGTGCCCTGCCAGTGGGCCCTACTTGTGAACTTATGCTCCCCAATGTGACAGAGTTGGACTAAGATGTGGTTTCCCTGCATACGGCTCTTCTGTCCCTTCTTTCTGAACCTATAGTTAGTGCTATAGTTGATAGGTGTATGTTCAAGAGACTTAAATCTTTGGGCTGTCCATGTGCCAGCTGGGCCCTGAATCTCAACAGAGTTACAACACCTACTCTACAGTTCATTGGACTCACCCAGGACAACTAACAAGGAGATGATGATGGACAATGACCATCCCAAGGAACAGAGAGAGTCTGCAACTGCAAGCAAGATATTCCCATTCATCTGCCCCATGGGATCTAAGCCCCCTCTCAATTAGAGGTGGAGTGGGCATCACCATCCCAGAATCCTCAGGATTGGGGATGAGTGATGGACTAAAGTAAACTTACTAGTATTCCATATATCTTGTCATAACTTACAAAATTGTGCAGGTGAGAGTGTAAACTACAATGTAAACTATAATCCATGCTTAGTGGCAATGTTCCAAAATGTGTTCACCAATTGTAACAAATGTACTACACTAATGAAGGATGTTATTAATGTGGGAAAATGTGGGAGGGGTTAGGAGTGGGGCATATGGGAATCCCCTATATTTTTTGTGTAACATTTATGTAATCTATGTATCTTTAAATATAAACATATTACTACTGAAAAATAAAATAAAGTTTCTAAAAAAAAAAGAAAAAGTTTATTACAAAGCCACAGTGGTCAAATTGAGAGTAAAGAAACAGACCCTCACATCTATGGCCTATTTATTTATTTATTTGTTTATTTCTAAGTTTTTTTATTTTATTTTTAATTTTTTATCCCCCCACCCGAGATGGCTCCCTCCTCTGTCTGCTCGTCTTCCTAAGAAGGCACAGGGACCTCCCATGTGGGAAGCGAGTGTCCTAATGCTTGAGCCACTTCTGCTCATGGCTCGTTCAATGCGGCTTGTCTTCTTTAGGAGGAACCGGGAACCGAACCCGGGACCTGCCCATGTGAGGCAGGCACTCAATTGCTTGAGCCACATCTGCTCCCAATGGCCAATTTATTTTTTACAGGGCTGCAAAGTCCACTCAACTCTGAAAGAACAGTCTCTTCAACAAATAGTGCTAAGAGAACTGGATATCTATATGCAAAAAGAGGACCTCTGTCTCACACTATATACAAATATTAACTGAAAATGGATCAAAGACCTAAATATAAGAATCAGGACTATAAAACTCCTAGAAGAAAATGTAGGAAAATGTCTTCAGGACTTGTGATAGACAATGGTTTCTTGGACTTTACACCCAAAGCACAAGCAACAAAAGAAAAAAATAGATAAACTGGGACCTCAAAATTAAAAACTTATAAAATCAAAGGTCTTTTTTCACAAAAGTGAAAACACAACCTATTAAATGGGAGAAAGTATTTGGAAACCACATACCCAATAAGGGTCTAATATCCAGAATATATAAAGAAATCCTACAACTCAAAAATAAAAAGACAAACAACCCAGTTTAAAAAATGGACAAAAGACTTGAATAGACATTTCTCCAAAGAGGATATACAAATGGCTAAAAAGCACATGAAATGTTGCTCAACGTCACTAGCTATTAGGATAATGCAAATCAAAAGCACAATGAGATATCATTTCACTCCCATTAGAATGGCTACCACTAAAAAAAAACAAAATAGAAAATATACAAATGTTGTGGAGAGGAAGTGGAGAAACAGGAACACTCATTCATTGCTGGTGTGAATGTAAAATGATGCAGCCATTGAGGGAAACAGTTTGGCAGCTCCTCAGGAAGCTAAGTATATAATTACCATATGACCTAGCAATCCCTCTACTAGATACAGGATTTGAACAAATATTTGCACATTGACATTCAAAAGCAGCATTATTCATAATTTTCTATAATTGGAACTCTACTGTAACGTAGAGCTGTTTCTCCTTTTTCCCTCCTTTCTTCCTTCCCTCTTTCCCTCCTTCCTTTCCTTCTCTCCCTCTCTCCTGCCTTCCTTCCTTTATATTGGAATAGACTTACAAATATTTATTTTATCCTATGGGGTAAAATCAATACTATCATTATTTATTTATTGCTCAAATTGTCCCACCTTTGGCCTTTGGAACTCCTTCAAGTTGGTCTTATGTTCTTTTGGCATGCCCCCACCATATACTGAGAATTTTCTTACTGGTACCAGATGATGAGATGATTTAATGAAGTGGTTGAGGTGGAATCCATACCACAGTAAGATAAAAAGTAAAAGGGGAAAAAAGGTAATAGACACAGTGAGTAACAAAAAATTTTCCTAAATGAATAAAAGGAAAGTGGTAGGTACAATGGAATCAAGGACTTGAATATGTTCTTTGAAAAGCAGCAGGTAGAATGTCTTAACATACAAGATAGAAAAAAATTCATAATTTGGTAGAAAATTTAAACTTTTCATATAACAATTCAAAATATCACATCGCAAAAAAAGAAGTATGAGATGAAAGACACATTAAATTTTCAAACTTATTTTATATGTAAATACTGCTTGGGTAATTAATATGAATTTTCCACAGCACCCTAAAATGCTTTTTGGAAAAACAATACTACATAAACACACCTTAAACATGTTGAACCATGTTCCCCCCCCCAAAATTTTCATAATTTCTGGTGTATTTTCATATTTGATTTCATAGTATTCCTAAATTCTAATAAAGAAACAATAGGGGGACTTCCAGGTTCCACTCCAACATGGAAAGAGTTTGCCAATTGTCACTCCTGCTCTCAAAACAAGAAAAATGCTGAAGAAACTTAAAAAAATATAATGACTTTTCTTAGCTCTATCAGAGAATTAAGGTCAGAATAAACAGTTACCCTGAAGACTAGAGATACAGGTGAATGATAAAAGAATACAGATGAGCTTAATTGAAGCAGAAGCTGCTGGAAACAATAACTTCAATGAATCCCTGGAGGCTGACAGTAGATTTAGCTTGAGAGTTAAAATGTCCTGGGGACCCATCTAAGAGAGAAAGCCACACAACAGTGGATTTTTTACCTCCAGGAACCCCACCAACTTCTCAAGGTTTATAAGAAAAAAATTCCTCTATGGTTAGTCAGGAAGAGGTAGAAGCAATTTTGAAATACACCCAGGGCATCCCGCACAATGTAGGCCTGCCCAGCAAGGGAAAATATTTCACCAGAGCCTTATCTGGGGGAAGGGAAATTACCCAATTATAACTCTGTATAGCCATCCTACCTCATCTAAAAGGGAGGAGTGGGCAGAAAACTGAGAACTTGTGAAGTTCACAGCATAGGGCTAATGGTCTGCTAAAAGACTAAGACCTAGTCGTAGGAATATAGAACACTTCCCCTTATCCTACACCTTACCACCACATCAATGGATCTTCTGTATAATAAAATGATTACAGATGACAGAAATGCAAGACAGACTGTATTCTAAAAGGAGTTTCTAGGGAAACCCAAAGACAACAGGGGAGACAAAGAACAAGCACACTAGAGGAAATTGAAGCCTCTGACAATGATAACTATAGCAAAAAATAAATATACCCTAACTCCTAGCAAAATAAACATAAACCTCATGCAAAAAGCTTATTTACCTCAGTTCCTTTTACCTGATACATTATGTCCAGCATTCAACCAAAAAATTGCAAGGCATGCTAAAAGACAAGAAAAAACAGTTTTAAGAGACAGGGCAGGGAGACGGCTGTGGCTCAGTCAGTGGGCTTCCCGTTTGCCATGTGGGAGGTCCCGGGTTCGGTTCCCGGGGCCTCCTGGTGAGGGCGGGCCCGCCTGCACGGCGTGGTTAGCTGGCCCAGCGGGCACAGGCAGCAGGGGGGAGATGGATGAATGAATGAATAGAATCTTAAAAAAAAAAAAAAAAAAAAAAAAAGAGACAGGGCAATTATCAGGACCAGACTCAGGTATGGCAGAGACTTTGAAATTATCAGACCAAGAATTAAAAATAACCATGCTAACTCTGCTAAGGGCACTAATGGAAAAAATGGACAGCATGCAAGAACAGTTAGGTAATGTCAGCAGAGAGATGGAAACTCTAAGAAAGAATGAAAATGAAATGCTAGAAATAAAAAACTCTATAACAGAAAATAAGAATGCAAATGACGTGCTCATCAGGCCAAGGAAAGAATCCGTGAGCTTAAAGATGTGTCAACAGAAACTTCCCAACTGAAAAGCAAAGAGAAAAAGACTGGGGGAAAAAAAAAAAAAAGAAATGGAAAAGAATACCTAAACTTATAATTAGCACCAAATCCATTAAATATATGTCCCAGAGACATAATTTGGTCTATTCATATGCTGGTTGAGCCCTAAATCTAACCAGAGTTGTGGCCAATATCTACTCTCCAATTCATTGGACTTGCCCAAGGACAGCTAACAAAATGATGATAATGGACAACACCTATTCCAAAAAACAGAGAGTATTTACAACTGCAAGCAAGTTGCCCCATGGGATCTAAGCCCCCTCTCAACTGGAAGCAGAGTGAGCATCACTATCCCCAAATCCTCAAGACTGAGGAATAAACAAATATAAGGGGGGAATGTAACTACAGACAAAAGTAGACTTATTATTATTCTAGCAATGGAAGAACCTGTAACATTGATATAACAACAGCAGTCACATTGTGGGAAGATGGTGATGGACTAACAGACAAAGCTGAATGCTCTCAAAAAAACAAGAGAAAAAGAGCCAAAAGCAGTCAGAGGAACCTGCTTTGGGGGTTAGCAGACCAGGACATGCTACACAACTCCCAGCAGGGTGAGGGACAGAGAGATGAAGAAGCTAAAACCACAAACGTGAGTTACCAAGCCCCTGTGGTGGCTGGGAAGGGCTCCCCTTCCCCACCCCCAAGATAATAAGCTGGGGTAAAACACCTGGTTCACTGGAGCCAACTGAGAGGGGAGCAGACACCTCTCTCCCTGTCACTTGTTTCAAGGGAAAAGGGAGGGGAGGTAGGGGTGCTTTTCTTCAGTGAATTCAGCCAGCAGAGCCCAATTTGAATCTCCAATCTGGAGATTCAACACAGAAACACAGGAAAGCCAAGATTGAAACACTTTGGTGTAAAGGTGTGCTGACCAGCGCTACCTGCTGGCCAGTCTGGAAATTATATGGACGAAAACTTTGCCCGCTCTCTGTATCCAACTCCTGGGAAAAAATCTGCATTCCACTAGTGAGTCCCTGGCCTGATTTTGAAAACTTAAGGTGGGTATTTTAAAGATGGAGAATATGTTGAACCAAATATCAAAGAAGAGCTGTGAAAAAAAAGAAGAAAAAAAAAAAAAAACAATAGGCAAGAGAGAGAAATTAGCCATCAGAGTAAACACACCAACATATTCAGATGCCTAGACATCAGCAAAAAATTACAAGCCATACTAGGAAACAGGAAGAGATGGCCCAGCCAAAAGAACAAACAAAACATTTGCATTATTGGTGTCCTAGAAGAAGAGAATGGAAAAGGACAGAAAGAATATTTGGGGAAATAATGACTGAAAACTTCCCAAACTTTATAAAGAACATAAATATCAATATCCAAGAATGACAATGCACCCCAAACAGAATAAATCCAAAGAGACTTACCCTAAGATACCTACTGATCAGAATGACAAACATCAGAACTAAAGAGAGGATTCTGTAAACAGCAAGAGAAAAGTAAAGCATCACATACAAAGGAAACTCGATAAGATTAAGTGCTGACCTTTTATCAGAAAACATGCAGGAGAGAAGAAAATGGTATGATGTATTTAAGGTACTGAAAAGAGAAAAACTGCCAGTCAAGAATTCTGTATTCAGCAAAACTGTCCTTCAAAAATGAGGGTGAGTTCAAAGTCTTCACAGACAAACAAAAACTGATAGAATATGTGACCAAAAGACCAGATTTGCAAGAGATACTAAAGGGGGTGCTACAGCCTGAAAGGAAAAAACAAGGGCGAGAGATTTGGAGAAGAGTTTAGAAATGAAGATTATTAGGAAGGGTAAACTAAAGGATAAGAAGACAGACAATAGAACGTTATGACAACAGAGCTGAAGGATGAAATGGATGAAGTAAGTAATGCCTTTACAGTAATAACACAGAATGTTAATGGATTGAACTCCCCAATCAAAAGACATAGACTGATAGAATGGATTAAAAAAATATGAGCCATCTATATCTTGTCTACAAGAGACCCACCTCAGATGTAAGGACATAACCAGGTTAAAAGTGAAAAGGTGGAAAAAGGTATTCCATGCAAATAGTAACCAAAAAAGAGCTGAAGTAGACCAGATAAATATAAATAACAACATTATGGTATATGGATAATAATTACTCAGTGTAACTGGCAAATTGTTCTGGTGATCAGTATTCTGTAATTTTTCTCATACAAAATAAACACTTGCTATTAATTGAAGAGGGCTGCAGAAGAGATATATTTTTGGATACTTAATTTTTCTTTAATCTTTTCTTATTCATACCCTTTAATTGAAATAATGTATCTGGATCAGTATTGATATAGCATGACTAATGTTGAACAAGATTTTGTGTTTTCCTGCCTCATAAAAGTATGAGTTGCCAAACTTTCATCTGATCTAATTCATTCCAATAAAATGTGAAGAATTCCCAAATAGGAATTTGATTATTTAGAAAGAATTATAGCCTAAATGGAAATTAAATAACTAAACCAATAATTTATCTCATTCTTAGAGATTATGTTCCAGTAGTTAGTGATGTAATATAAAAACCAGAATATAAAAATTGGAAGTATGTGATAATTAATTTCTAATAATGGATTATTATTTACATTAATAAATGTTTGTTGTTATGCTATTGTAGCAGTTTGATATTATTTATGAATTCCAAAAAGAAATATAGGTTATATTTGTAAACTGGTTGGTTCCACTGGCATGATAACCCTTTGATTGTATTAGATTCAGCTGAGACATCTGATTAAACTAGGTTAAGATTAGGGCTCTGATGCAACCACATCATTAGAGTGTGACTCAGAATCGAGTCCCAGCCCCCTTGGAGATAAAATGGATGCTCACATGGAAGTATACACACAGAGAAGTAGAACACAGGAAGAGAGACAGCTCATTAGACATGACAGAGGCCCCGAGAAGAGAGTTGAGCCTGATAGTCTACACCTGACCTTGTGAAGAGAACAGAGCAGCTGACCCGGAAAGAAACAACCCCTGGGAAGAGAGATGAGCCTTATACCAACCTACAGCTGAGATTGAAAGAAGCTGGGACCACGGAGCCTTAAGAGGAAGAAGGAAGGCTGAACCCTCACAGACATCATCTGCCATCTGGCTCCAACACATGGCCAATGACTTTGGGTGTGAAAGTAGCTCTTCTGGTACCTGGTGTGGACTCTTTATGGCCTTGTAACTGTAAGTTCTACCCCAAATAAATATCCTTTATAAAAGCCAACAGATTTCTGGTACTTTGCATCAGCACCCCTTTGGCTGACTACTACAGAATTCTGTTTTTTATAATTGATTACATTAAATCTAACTTGGCCTTGCACTCATGTTTAAAATTTGTAATTTCTTTCAATCTCTTTTTCTATTTAATTTACAGTTTTACTATAAATGACTTTTTTTTTTTTAAGATTATTTATTTATTTATTTATTTATTTACCCCCCCCTTGCTGCTTGTGCTGTGTCCATTTGCTGTACGTTTTTCTGTGTCTGCTTGTCTCCCTTTGTTGTGTCATCTAGCTGCACCAGGTCCAGGCCGCACGGGCCGGGCCGTCAGCTGGCTCACAGCACCACGCGGGCTGGCTTGCCTTCACCAGGAGGCCCTGGGAATCAAACCCAGGGCCTCCCATATGGTAAAAGGGAGCCCAACCAATTGAGCCACAGCCACTTCCCTATAAATGACTTTTTAACAACTAAAGTAAAAAAGCCATTGATTATATACTTTGGATAGACCATATGGTATGTGAATATATCTCAGTAAAACTGCTTAATAAACAAATAAAATAATTGTGCAAGAATAGCCAGAAATAGCAGCTATGTATGGCAGGGGAAACAGAGAGATTAAGAGGTGAGGACTTTTCTTGTTTGTCTGTTTTTTGTTTCATTATTGAAATAATGAAAATGCTTTAATAATGATTGGAGTGATGAACACACAATTATGTGATTGTACTGGGTGCAATTGATTGTACACTTTGGATAAATAGTATGCTTTATTAATATGTATCAATAAAATTTATTTGTTTAAAAAAAGAAGAAAGACAGCAGTCACCAGAGGTTCTAAGGGGAGTGGAAAGGGAATAAGAGGTATAACTTGGGGCATTTTTGAGACATTGGTATCGTTCTGCATGATATTGCAATGACAGATACAGGCCATTATACATTTTATCAAACCCTATAAAATTGTGTGGGGCAAATTGTAAACTATATTGTAAACTACAGTCCTTGGTTCATAGGAACGCTTCAATATGTGTTCATCAATTACAACAAATGTACCACACTAATTAAAGATGTTATTAATCGGGGAATATATGAGAGGGGGAAAGGTGAGATATATGGGAATCCCCTATATTTTCGATGTAACTTTTATGTAATCTAAAACTTTTTTAAAAATAAAGAAAAAAAAAGATAAACAAAAAAGAATATCTAAGAACTGGGTGACAACTACAAAAGTGTAATATACTTGTAACAGTTATACCAGAAGAAGAAGAAAGAGCAAAAGGAAGAGAAGAAATATTTGAAGTAGTAAGGGCAGAAAAGTTTCCAAAATTAATGACAAAAGCCAAACTACACATCCAGGAAGGTCAGATAATACTAAGTAGGATAAATACCAAAGATTCGGCGCAGGGGAGCTGCCATGCCCAGCGAGCAGATGCGCCATCAGGCCCCGTGTATGGGTGCCCCATTAGGTCCCATGAGCCACGCAGCAAGATGATGACGTAATAGGAGAATGACACAAGGGATGAGCTGAAAAACCAACAACCAAGGTGGCACAGGTGGTAGGACGCCTCTCTCTAACATCAGAGGTTCTGAGGATCGAATCCCAGTGAAGACAAGAGGAGAAGGATGAGAAGAGAGGGCACGAAATGGACATAGAGAGTTGCCCAGAGAATGGACACAAAAACAGCAAAAATGAAGGGAGGGGGCAGTAAAAATGGATAAAAGTAAATAGATAAATAAATCCTTTTAAAAAAAAGTATGGGGGAGTAACTATATACTATTAACTATAGTTAACAGTAATACTTTGGCAATGCTCTTCCATAATTAGCTAACAAATGTTTCACAACAGTGCAAAGTATTTGTGGTGGGGGGTGATGTGTGGGAGCCCTGTATGATGTTATGCATGTTTGTTTTGTAAGTTCTTAGTGTTTACTGAACACTTATTGTTTATGTATGTTCATGTATGAATGATATACTACAATAAATTTTTATTTTTAAAAAACTATGCAAGAAGAGAGTACAGTGATATTAAAGTATTGAAAGAACAAACCACCAACCTCGATTTTGTATCAGTGAAAGTATTCTTGGAAAATGAAGGAAAAACAAAGACTTTCTTAGACAAACAAAAACTGAGGGAACATCATCAGTAGAGTGGCTAACTCCACTCCCAACAAAGTGTTGAGAAAAATGGTTGCTATGTGCAAAAGAATGAAGGCAGAACCCTACCTCACACCATATACAAAAAAAAAAAAAAACCAAAAATAGATCAAAGACCTAATATAAGAACCAAAACTATCAAACTCATAGAAGAAAACAAAGGGAGGCCTTTTCACAAATTGTGTAAGACAATGGTTTCTTAGATTTCACATCAAAATCGTTATCCAAAAAAAAAAAAAAAAAAAGGAAAAGAAAAAAATAGATAAATGGGACCTCATTAAAATTAAAAGTTTTGTGCATCAAAGGACTTTACAGGGAAGCAGATGTGGGTCAAGCAATCAGTCTCCCATCTGAACCATATAGCAGGTCCAGGGTTTGATTACCGGGGCCTCCCAGTGAAAAGCAAGCTGGCCCGTGTGGTGAGCTGGCCCGTGCAGAGTGCTGGCCCACATGGAGTGCTGGCCTGCGTGGAGAGCTGGTGCAGCAAGATGATGCAACAAAAAGAGACACAACAGAGGACAATAAGGGACACAGCAGACCAGGGAGGTGAGGTGGCACAGAAGATTGAGCAGCCTCTCTCCACTCTGGAAGGTCCCAGGATCGGTTCCTGGTGCCAGCTGGAGGGAAGACAAGCGAACACAGAAGAACACACTGAGAGCAGACAATGAGTACAAGACAATGGGGCGGGGAATAAATGAAAAAATAAAATAATCTTTAAAAAAAAAATGATTTTACAAGAAAGTAAATAGACAAACTACAGAATAGGAGAAAATGTTTGGAAACCATATATCTGATAAGGATTTATAAAGAAGTCCTACAACTCAACAACAAAAAGACAACCTGATTAAAACATGAAGAAATACAAATGGCCAATAAAGACAAGATGCTCAAGGTCATTAGCCATCAGGGATATGCAAATCAAAACCACTAGAGTCTCTACTATGAAAAAAATGGAACATAGTAAGTGTTGAAGAAGATGTGGACAATTAGGAATCCTCACACATTATTGATGGGAATGCAAAATGGTACAGGAATTGTGGGCAAGAGTTTGGTGATTCCTCAGAAAGTACAGAATTACTATATGACCCATCAATCCCACCTCTAGGTATATACCCAAAAGAATTGAAAGCAGGGACTTGAACAGACATTTACAAACCAATGTGCCTAGCAACATTATTCACAATTGCTATAAGGTAGAAAGCCACCAAACTGCCCATCAACAGACGAATGGATAAATAAAATGGTGGTATATACAGACAATGGACTACTACCAGGTCATAAAAAGGAAGGAAGTTCTGATGTATGCTACAACATGGATGAATCTTGAAGACATTATGTTGAGTGAAGCAAGCCAGACACAAAAGGACAAATACTGTATGATTGCATTAGTATGAACCAAATATATTGTGTAACATACTGTTTGGTTAAAAAAAATTTGTATGTATCCAGGACATTTAATTGAGAAGTGTATGTATTTATTCATTTGTGTTTACGTTTTAGTTTTTAGTTTTTTATATATTCAATTATTAAATGTACAAAATAAAATTTAAAAAATTTGATGGCACTTGAAAAAATAAATAAATAACAACAACAACAAAATAAGCCAGATAAAAAAAGAAAAATACTGTATGATCGCACTTATATGAAATAAAGAGACTATGCAAATTCAAAAAGTCAGAAACTACAAGTTACCAAGGGCAGGGTGGGGGAGGGGTAACACGGGTTTAATATTTAATTGTTATGGAGTTTCTTTTTGGGGTGATGGAAAAGTTTTGGCAATGGATGATGACGATGATGGAGGCACAACTTTGTGAATGTAATTAATCCCCCTGAATTATTAGAAGGTGGATAAAATCAGAAATTTTAGATTTGTATATATTACTAGTGGGACACAACAAAACACAGAACTGTACAATGCAAAAAATGAACCACAATATAAACTATAGGTTATAGTTAATACTATAAATATAATATAACAATATAATATTGTATCAAAGGTACCATACTAATGCAAAATATTAATAAAAGGGAAAACTCAGTGCACAAGGGGATTATATGGAACTCTGTACTTTCTGCATGATTTTACTGTAAACCTACAACTTCTCAAAGGGAAAAAGACTGTCAGAGTGGATAAAACAAAACAATATCCAAACCCTTTTAAATATGACGACATAGATAGACTAAAAGCAAAGGGATGTAGAAAGATGTACCAAATTAGCACTAATCAAAAGAAAGCAAATGTGTGGAGAGTGAACAACACACTACTAAATATTCAGTGGGTCAAAGAAGAAATGGAGGGAAGCGGCTGTGGCTCAATCAGTAGGGCTCCCGTTTACCATATGGGAGGCCCCGGGTTCGGTTCCCGGGGCCTCCTGGTGAAGGCAAGCCCGCCCGCACGGCGTGGTTAGCTGACCCAGCGAGCACAAGCAGCAAGGGGGGGATAAATGAATAAATAAAATAAAATCTTTAAAAAAAAAAAAAAAAAAAAAAAATTAAAGGCGTCCAAATAGGAAAAGAGGAAGTAAAACTCTCACTGTTTGCGGATGACATGATCCTGTATTTAGAAAATCCTGAAGTATCCACAACAAAGCTCCTTGAACTAATAAATGAGTTCAGCAAAGTGGCAGGATACAAGATCAACACGCAAAAATCAGTATGTTTTTGTATACTAGTACTGAACAACCTGAGGAAGAAATCGGGAAAAATTCTATTTTCAATAGCAACAAAAAGACTCAAATACCTAGGAGTTAATTTAACTAAAGAAGTACAGGACCTATATGCAGAAAACTACAAAACAATGCTAAAAGAAATTTAAAAAGACCTAAACAAATGGAAAGACATTCCGTGTTCATGGATTGGAAGAATAAATATCGTGAAGATGTCAATCTTGCCCAAACTGATTTATAGATTCAATACAATACCAATCAAAATCCCAACAGCTTAGTTTACAGAATTAGAGAAGGCAATTACCAAATTCATCTGGAAGGGTAAGTGCACCCGAATAGCCAAAAGTATTCTAAAAAAGAAGAGCAGTATGGGAGGAATTTCACTGCCTGACCTTGAAACATATTACAAAGCTACAGTGGTCAAAACAGCATGGTACTGGCATAAAGATAGACATATCGATCAGTGGAAGAGAACTGAGAATCCAGAAATATACCCTCACCTATACAGTCAACTGGTTTTTGACAAACCTATCAAGCCCACGCTAATGGGAAAAAACAGTCTCTTCAACAAATGGTGTTGGGAGAACTGGATATCTATAACCAAAAGAATGAAAGAGGACCCTTATCTCACCCCCTATACAAGAATCAACTCAAAATGGATCAAAGACCTAAATAAAAAAGCCAGGACCATAAAACTACTAGAAGAAAATGTAGGGAAACATCTTCAAGACCTTGTAGTAGGTGGTGGTTTCTTGGACTTCACACCCAAAGCACTTGCAACAAAAGAAAAAGTAGATAAATGGGACCTCCTCAAAATTAAACACTTTTGCACCTCACAGGACTTTGTCAGAAGGGTATAAAGGCAGCCAACTCAATGGGAAAAAATATTTGGAAATCACATATCTGATAAGGGTTTAATATCCAGGATATATAAAGAGATGTTACAACAACTCAACAATAAAAAGACAAACGACCCAATTAAAAAATGGGCAAAAGACTTGAATAGACTTTTCTCCAAAGAAGAAATACAAATGGCAAAAAAACACATGAAGAAATGCTCAATATCACACGTGATTAGGGAAATGCAAATCAAAACTACAATGAGATAGCATTTCACACCTATCAGAATGGCCACTATGAAAAAGACAGAGAACTACAAGTGTTGGAGAGGATATGGAGAGATAGGAACACGTCTTCATTGTTGGTGGGAATGCAGGATGGTACAACCACTATGGAGGACTGTTTGGCAGTTCCTTAAGAAGTTGAATATAGATTTGCCATGTGACCCTGCAATACCACTACTGGGTATATACCCAGAAGAACTGAGAGCAGTGACACGAACAGACATCTGCACACCGATGTTCATAGCCACATTATTCACCATTGCCAAAAGTTGGAAACAACCCAGGTGTCCATCAACAGATGAATGGATAAACAAACTGTGGTCTATTCACACGATGGAATATTATGCAGCTGTAAGAAGAAATGAAGTCATAAAGCATATGGCAACATGGATGAACCTGGAGGACATTATGTTGAGTGAAGCAAGCCAGACACAAAAGGACAAATACTGTATGAATGCGTTACTATGAAACAAATATATTGTGTAATATATTGTTTGATTAAAAAATATATATATATGTATCCATTAGATTTGAGAAATGTAAAAAAAAAAAAGATAATAAATGTAACATTAGTTGATATCAAAAAAAAAAAAAAAAAAAAAAAA
>JAKSZT010034297.1:10140922-10231221 GCA_026826555.1 Tolypeutes matacus
AAAAAAAAAAAAAAAAAAAAAAAAAAGAATAAATACATCTAGTAAATCAGATGCCAAAGACACCAACTAAAAATTCCAAGCCATACCAAGAAACAGGAAGATATGACCCAGTCAAAGGAAGAAACTAAACTTCCACATGACATAAAGAAGTTGAGCCAACTAATCACATGTGTTCAAACAAATCCCCTTAATAAATTCAATGAGGTGGCTGAAGAGGTTAAGGACATTAAGAAGAAACTGCATGAGTACAAAGAAGAATTTGAAAGCATATATAGAAAAATAGATCTTATGGGAATGAAAGGCAAATAAATGAAATTAAAAATACACTGGAGGAAAATGGATGTGGCTCGAGTGGCTGAGCGCCAGGTTCCCACATATGAGTTCCTAAGTTCTATCCCCAGCCCTGGAACCTCAAAAAAAAAAAAAATACACTGGATGCATATAACAGCAGATTTGAAGAGGCAAAAAACAGGAGCAGTGACCTTGAAGAAGGGGACTCTGAAAGCAAACATACAAAAGAACAGATAAAGACAAGAATGGAAAAAAATGAACAGGGTCACAGGGAACCAAATGATGGCTAGAGATGTGCAAATATGTGTTATGGGTGTCCCAGAAGAAGAAGAGAAGGGAAAACGCTCAGAAGGAATATCTGAGGAAATAATGGTAGAAAATGTCCAAATTCTATTGAAGGACAGATATATCCATGTTCAAGAAGCACAATATACTCTAACCAAATAAATCCAAATAGAACTACTCTGAAACACATACTAATCAGAATTTCAAATGCCAAACATAAAGAGAGAATTCTAGTAGCAGCAAGAGAGAAGCAATTTATCAGATACAAAGTATGCCCAATAAGATTAAGTGCTGTTTTCTCATCAGAAAACAGAGAGACAGACTTTCAAGGAGGCCTTGGCCAGGAAAAGAGGAGTTGCATGTGTCGCTTCAACTGGTGGTAGTAGCGTTAGCTGCACCCCAAAACAGCAGGATACACATTATTCTCAAGTACTCATGGATCTTTCTCTGGACTAGACCATATGTTGGGTAACAAAGCAGATCTCAATAAATTTAAAAAGATAAATTAGACAAAGCATTTTCTTTAATAATAAGAATAAAGCTGGAAGTCAACAAAAGGTAGAAAAAAAGGAAAATTCACAAATATATGGAGATTAAACAACACAAATAATCAGGTCAAAGAAAAAACTGCAAGAGAAATTAGTAAATGTCTCAAGACAAATGAAAACAAGAACACAACATATAAGTAACTAATGGCAGGCACAGCTAAGGCAGTGCTTAGGGAGAAATTTATAGCCCTTACTGTTTACATTTTAAAAAAGAGAGAAAAAGCTAAAATCAATGACCTAACTACACAGATGTAGGGACTAGAAAAAGAATAGCAAACTATCCCTGAAGCAAGCAGAAGGAACGAAATGACAAAGTTCAGATCAGAAATAAATGAAATTGAGAATAAACAATAGAATTAACAAAACCAAAAATGGATTCTTTGAGGTCAACAAATTGACAAACCCTTATCTCGACTAAGGAAAAAAGAGAGAAGACGCAAATAAATAAAAACAGAAATGAAAGTGGGGACACTACTACTAACCCCACAGAAATAAAGGAGATCTTAAGAGGATACTATGGGGGTCGGATGTGGCTCAACTGGTTGGGCGTCCGTCTCCCATATGGAGGGATCCGGGTTCGATCCCCGGGACCTCCCGGTAAAAAAAAAAAAAAAAAAGAGGATACTATGAACACCTGTAGCCAACAAACTGGACAATGTAGATGAAATGGATAAATTTCTAGGAATGTAGGAAGAACCTATCCTGAGTCAACAGAAGATCTCAACTAATCAATCACAAGAAAAGAAATTGAAGCAGTCATTAAACAACTCCTGAAAATGAAAAGCCCTGGACCAGATGGCTTCTCAGGTGAATTCTATCAAGCATTCAAAGAAGATTTAATATCAAATTTACTAAAACTCTTCCAAAAAAATTGAACAGGAGAGAACACTACCAAATGCATTCTATGAAGCCAACATTACCCTAATACCAAAGCCAGATAAAGATATTAAGAAAAAAGAAAGTTACAGACCCATTCCCTAATGAAATATAGATGCAAAAATCTTCAACAAAATACTCACTAATTGAATCCAACAACACATTAAATGAATTATTCATCATGATCAGGTGGGTTTTACACCAGGCATGCAAGGCGGCATCAACACAAGAAAATCAATCAGTATAATATATCACATTAATAAATGGAAGATGAAAAATCACATGATCATCTCTATTGATGCAGAAAAAGCAACAGACAAAATACAGCACCCTTTCTTGAAAAAAAGCACTCTGAAAGATAGTAATTGGAGGAAACTTTTGACATGATAAAGGGCATATATGAAAAAGCCCATAGCTAGCTTATTTGAGAAAATTGTTCCTCAATTTTCACTGCCAGCTTAGACTTAGAGGGACAGAGGGACTAAAAATGAAAGGAGACTGACAGACCTCCAAGTTCTCCTGATAGGAAGCAGGCTGATAAAACTATAAACTTGTAAATACTTTCACAAAAAAGGAACGATAGTTCAGAGGGCAGACTAAGAAGCCAGGAGGAGGCAAAGGCCTCCTTTGTCAAAAGGGTGAAAAGGCAACCAACGCAATGGGAGAAAATACTTGGAAATCACTTATTCGATAAGGGTTTAAAATCCAGGATATACAAAGAGATGTTACAACTCAACAATAAAAAGACAAACGACCCAATTAAAAAATGGGCAAAAGATTTGAATAGACATTTCTCCAAAGAAGAAATACAAATGACAAAAAAACACATGAAGAAATGCTCAACATCATTCATGATTAGGGAAATGCAAATCAAAATTATAATGAGATATTTCACAACTATCAGAATGGCCACTATTAAAAAGACAGAGAACTACAAGTGTTGGGGAGGATGTGGAGAAAGAGGAACACTTATTCACTGTTGGTGGGAATGCAGAATGGTACAACCACTATGGAGGACTGTTTTGCAGTTCCTAAAGAAGTTGAGTATAGACCTTCCACATGACCATGCAATACCACTACTGAGTATATACCCAGAAGAACTGAGAGCAGTGACATGAACAGACATCTGCACACCGATGTTCACAGCGACATTAACCACGATTGTCAAAAGTTGGAAACAACCCAGGTGCCCATCAACAGATGAATGGATAAACCATCTGTGGTCTATTCACAGCTGTAAGAAGAAATGAAGCCAAAAAGCATATGAAAACATGGATGAACCTGGAGGACATTATATTGTATGAAGCAAGCCAGACACAAAAGGACAAATACTGTATGAATGCGTTACTATGACCCAAATGTATTGTGTAATATATTGCATAATTCAAAAAAAAATTTATATGTATCCATTACATTTAATTGAGAAATATATGTTTTTATTCAACTGTGCTTTCTTTTTAGTTTTTAATTGTTTATATTTTCAATTATTAAATGTAAAAAATAAAATTAAGAAAAAAAAAGTCCATAACTAACATTGCACTCAATTGTCAAAGACTGCAAGCTTTACTGTTCAGATCTGGAAAAAGAAAAGGATCCTACTGTCGCCACTGTTGTTCAACATAGTGCAAGAGGTTCTAGCTATAGCAATCAGGCAAGAAAAAGAAATATAAGGTGTCCAAACTGGAAAGGAAGAGCAAAACTTTTGCTATTTGCAGATTATATGATCCTATACCTAGAAAGTCCCGAATAATCTACAACAAAGCTACTAGAACTAATAAATGAATTCAGAAGAGTGGCAGGATACAAGATTAATAAACACACACATAAACACATACACAAAAGAGCAATCTGAGGAAGAAGTCAGGAAAAAAGTCCTGTACTCAGAAAACTACAATGCATTGCTAAAAGAAATCAATGAAAACCAAAATAAATGAAAGGACATTCCATGTTCATGGACTGGAAGACTAAATATTGTAAATATGTCAATTCTACCCAAATGATTTATAAATTCAATGCAATCCCTATAGAATTTCCAACAGCCCTCTTTAAAGAAACGGAAAAGCAAACCATCACATTTATTTGAAAGGGTAAGGGGACCTAAATAGCCAAAAACATCTTAAAAAGAAAGAACCAAGTTGTAGGACTCTCACTTCCAGACATTATATCCTATTACCTAGCTACAGTGGTGAAAATAGTGTGATACCAGCATAAACATAGATATATAGACCAATGGAACCGAACTGACTGACTGTTCAGAAACAGACCCTCACATCTATGATCAATTGATTTTTTTTTTTTTTTTTTCCAGGGGAGAGCGTGAACGCAGTCCCCCACTACCACAAATTATGCAGTCGAGATTCCCACATTTGGGGAAATCGCAGGGGTAAGCATATCCGGAGTGCAATGGATAAGCCTCGCCCTGGGAAAACCACCTTCGTGATCATGGTATCTCCCCTGCCAGGTAAGTATGGTCAATTGATTTTTGACAAAGCTGTCAAGCCCAACCAGCTGGGGCAGAACAGTCTATTCAACAAATGGTGCTGAGCGAACTGCATATCCATATCCAAAAGAAAGAAAGAGAAACCCTATCACAAAAATTATACAAAAAATTAACGCAAAATGGATCAAAGACATAAGTATAAAAGCTACAACCATAAAACTTCTAGAAGAAAATGTAGGGAAACAGCATCAAGAATTGGTGGGGGAAGCGGATGTGGCTCGAGCAATTGGACTCCTGCCTACCAAATGGGAGATCCCTGGTTCGGTTCCCAGTACCTCCTAAAGAAGACAGCAAGCTGGCGTGACAGGCGGGCGTGACAAGCTGACACAACAAGATGATGCAATAAGAAACAAAGAAAAACATAATGAGAGACACAACAAAGCAGGGAGCAGAGGTTCCCGGTGCCTCCTAAAGAGGACGAGCAGGACAGCGAGTTGGCGCGATGGACATGCGCAGCAAGCTGACATGACAAGATGACGCAATAAGAGATTCAAGAGGAAAAATATAACAAGAAACACAACAAAGCAGGGAACGGAGGGGGCTCAAGTGATTAGGCGCCTTCCTCCCACATTAGAGGTCCTGGGTTCAGTTCCCAGTGCCTCCTAAAGGAACAAAGAAGACAGACCCAAAGTGCAAACAATGAGGGGTTGGGGAGATTTAAACAAATAAACCTTTAAAAAAATTAAAAAAGAATTGGTGGTAGGTGGTAGTTTCTTAAACCTTGCATCCAAAGCATGAGCAATGAAAGAAAAAAAATGAATAAATGGTTCCTCCTCAAACAAACATTTTTGTGCTTCAAAGGACTTTGTCAAGGTAAAAAGGGAGCCTACTCAATGGGAGAAAATATTTGAAAACCACATATCCAACAAGAGTTTGATTTCCATGCTATATAAAGAGACCATACAACTCAACAAAAGGGCAATCAATCCAATTTTTAAAATGTGCAAAAGACTTAAATAGCCATTTCTCCAAAGAGGAAATACAAATGTTCAGGGACAGTTTTGCTGCCCCAGGCTACAGAGAGGGTGGAGCACATTCACAAGGGTCAGGGAAGGTGTGGCCATCACCCCAATATCCTTGGAGGATGAGGTCTGGAGCTCAGTTGCCACCCAGATGCTTGATAAGGATGGAACCAAGAAAAAGGCTGTTGGGTAAGCCTGCGGAAAGGGTGGGCCCCCAAGGATGAGTCCCCAAGGATGAGAAGAAACCATCATCTTGAGAATCACTCTCGGACTTTGAAATCTAATATAGTATGCCCCGCAGGCTTTCAGAATTGTAGGAGACCAGTGACTCATGTTTCCCTACAAAATTCTCCTTATGGTAATAGAAATGTTTATCCTATGTCTGTCCCTTTGTATACTGGAAGCAGATGAATTGTTTTGTAAGATTCAGAGGTCTACAGCCAGACAGGACTTTGCCCCAAGACAAACTGTATTTCTTTAAACTGATTGTGATAAGATTTTGTACTTAGCATTGTTACTTATTTAAAAGTTTTCAGAATATTGTAATATCTTTTTGGAATTCAGAGGGCAGAGTGTGGCAGTTTGATATTATTTATGAGTTCCAAAAATAGAGATTATGTTCGTAACTGGTCTGTTCCTTTAGGCGTGATAACTCTTTGATTGTATTAGATTTAGCTGAGACATCTGATTAAATTATGTTAAGATTAGGGCTCTGATCCAACCACATCATTAGAGTGTGACTCAGTGTACAGTCCCAGTCCCCTTGGTGGGCTGATAAAACAGACTCTCACATAGAAGTAGACATACAGAAAAGAACCCAGAGGAATAGAGACAGTTCATTAGACAGACAGAGGTCCCGGGAAAAGAGATGAGCCTGACAGTCTACAGCTGACCTTGTGAAGAGAACAGAGCCAGCTGAGCCCAGAAAGAAACAAGCCTCAGGGAGAGAGAAGAACCTTATGCTAGCCTACAGCTGAGATTGGAAGAAGCTGGGACCACGGAGCCTTAAAAGGAAGAAGGCAGGCTGAACCCTCGCAGATATTGGCAGCCATCTTGCATCAAAATGTGGCCCATGGGAAGCGGCTGTGGCTCAATCAGTAGGGCTCCCGTTTACCATATGAGAGGCCCTGGGTTCGGTTCCCGGGGCCTCCTGGTGAAGGCAAGCCCGCCCGCACGGCGTGGTTAGCTGACCCAGCGAGCACAAGCAGCAAGGGGGGGATAAATGAATAAATAAATAAAATCTTTAAAAAAAAAAATGTGGCCCATGACTTTGGGTGAGAAAGTACCTTTTATGGTATCTTCAGTTGGACTCTTTAGGACCTTGTGATTCTAAGCTTTTACCTCAAATAAACACCCTTTATAAAAGCCAACAGATTTCTGGTACTTTGCATCAGCACCCCTTTGGCTGACTAACACGGTAGATAATTAAAATGTGGTATAATATTATGTGCAATATGAATATGGGTAAAATTGCATATATAAGATCATTTTCTTTGAAGCTGAACAAATGTAGGTTAATACAACAAAATGTTAATATCAGACTAAAAAAACATTATACTAAGTGAAGGAGACCAGACACAGAGTACTATATATTGTATGATTCCATTTATATAAAATGCAAATATAAATCAATATAGAAAGATAAAATTAGATTAGGGGTTATGTAGGGCTGAGGAAGGAATCCTAATGGGTGTGGAGTCTTTCTTTTTGGAGTAATGAAATTGTTTTAAAATTTTTGAGATGATGAATGTACAAATTGTGATTATACTAAAAGCCATTGATAACACACTTTGGATAGATCATATGGTATGTGAATATATCTAAATAAAACTGTTTAATAAATAAATAAAGAATTGTGTAAGAATAGCCAGAAATAACAGCTACGTACAGCAGGGGAAACAGAGATGGAGAGGTGAGGAATTTTCTTGTTTGTTTTTTATTGAAATAATGAAAATGCTTTAAAAACGACTGAAGTGATAAACGCACAACTATATGATTATACCAATACCACTGATTGTACACTTTGGATAAATTGTACACTTTATTAACATGTATCAATAAAATGGATTTGTTTTTAAAAAATGTGGTATATACATATAATGGGCTACTATGCTGGTGTAAGAAGAAATGAAATAAGGACACATATGACAACAAGGATGAACCTTGAGAACATTATGATGAGTGAAATCAGATGCAAAAGGACATATATTGTATGGTCTCACTAATATGATCTACATACAAAGAATAAACACATGGAGTTAAAATCTAGAGTTCAGGTTACTCATTAGGATGAGGGCTAATAAAGGGTAATGATGCTTAATGTATCTAGCATTTTTAACTACTTGACTGTAAAAGTGTGGAAATAGACAGAGTTGATGGTAATACACTATTAGTGAGTATAACTAGCTCTGTTTATAAATGGTTTATAAATGAGATTGTGGCTGAAAGGGGTAGTCTAGGGATATAAATATCAATTGATAGAAAGCTACAGAATGACCTAGGGACTGTAATAACACAATGGAATCTGGTGGTAAATGATGATTGTGGTTAACAGTACAAATACAAGAATGATGTTCTATGAACTAAAATAAATTTATGTCACAATTATAAGGTGGTAATAATATGGTGATACAGGAGAAAATACAATTAATATAACTTATGGACTATAGTTAGCAATATTGTAATATTCTTGCATCAATGTCAAAGGAGATACTATACTAACATTAAGGGTAAATAATAGGGGGTGCTTTAGTTTGCCAAATGGCTGCCAATGTAATGTACCAGAAATGTGTTGGCTCTTATAAAAGGGGTTTATTTGGGGTAAAAGTTTACAGTTCCATGGCCATGAAAAGGCCAACTCAAGGCATCATAAGAGATTGCTTTTCAACAAAGTCATCTACCATGTGTTGAAGCAAGATGGTGAGCAATCTCTACCTGGTTTCTCCTTCCTTTCTGGAATTCCTCTCTCAGGCTCAGCTGCTCTGCTTTCTTCCCAATTTCAGCTGCAAGCTGGCATATGGCTTGTCTCTTAGGGCTTCCCATATCAGTCTTGGCTGTCCCGCTCTCTTCCTAAGTTCAGCTTTAAGCTATCAGGCATATAGCAAGGCTGGTGTCCTCTCTTGAGCTGCTCATGGGCCCAACTTCCTGCTTAAGTGAAACTCTATCTTACATGGCAGAATCAAAAATGGCAGTTCCTTTTTTTCCTATGTCTCTCTGAGTG
Organism: Tolypeutes matacus; assembly: GCA_026826555.1. Classification (NCBI taxonomy): domain Eukaryota; kingdom Metazoa; phylum Chordata; class Mammalia; order Cingulata; family Chlamyphoridae; genus Tolypeutes; species Tolypeutes matacus. The sequence goes on from JAKSZT010034297.1 coordinate 10,149,605, forward strand.
AGTGTCAGTTTATATCAGACCCAGCAAGGGATGTGGGCTCAACCTGAGTCATGCTTCAATGACATAGTAACCAAAAGCCCTAAAGCAATTTTATCAAGTAATCTAATCAAAGGCCCCTCAAGTGAATTTAATACAATCAAAGGGTATCACACCCAGAGAAACAGATAAGTTTACTCACATATTCTTTCACTTTTGGGGATTTATAAAATAATCTCAAACTTCCACAGGGGGTATGGGATTTTTTTTCTTTTGGACTAAGAAAAATGTTCAAAAATTTACAGAGGCGATGACTGCACAACTCTGTGATGAAACTAAGGGCCACTGAGTGTACACTTCAGATGGACTGTACAAGGAATGGGACTGATAACACAGTGAACCATGCGATAGAAGATGGACTGTGGTTAATAGTACACATATGAGAGTGTTTTCTCATGAAATATATAACAAATGGACAATACTAATACATGTTGTTAATAATAGGGGGGTGTATGGAAAAAAATATACCAAATTTAAGTGATAGACCATAGTTAATAGTAATATATTAATGATGTTCTTTCATAATCCGTAACAAATGTTCCACAAAATGCAAGATGTTGTTGGAGGGGTTGTACGGGATTTATGAACACCATGCACAATGGTTCTGTAAGCTTACAACTTCTCTAATAAAAAATATATTAAAATATATGAGGAAAAACTGGTAGAAGTACAAGGAGAAACAGGCAAACCTACCATAATAGTTGAAGATATCAACATTCCTCTAAACACATAAAATGTAAAACTACAAAACTTCTAGAAGATAGCAAAAGAGAAAATTTTGGTGACCTTGGGTCTGGCCATGAGTTTTTAAATACAATACTAAGGAAAGCAGATGTGGCTCAAGCAGTTGGGCACCTGCCTACCACATGGGAGGTCCCAGGTTCAGTTCCCAGTGCCTTGTATTTTTTAAATTTTTATTTATTTCTCCCCACCCCCTTGTTGTTTGCATTTGCTATATCTGTTTGTTATGTGCTTGTCTTCCTTTTCAGGAGGCACCAGGAACCAAACCTGGGACCTTCCACGTGGGAGGGAGGTGCCTAATTGCTTGAGCCATCTTCACTCCCTGCTTTGAGTCTCTTATTATGATTTTCTCCTTGTGTCTCTTGCTGCGTCATCTTTTTGTATCAGCTTGCCATGCCAGCCCGTCATGTCAGCTCGCTGCCTTATTCATCCTCTTTAGGAGGCACCAGGAACTAAACCCAGGACCTCCCGTGTGGTAGCTGGGAGCCCAATCACTTGAGCCACATCCACTCCCCGCACCCCCCCAATGGTCCTAAAGAAGACAAGCAAGACAGCTAGCTGACATGACGGGCTGGAGTGGTGAGCTGACACAACAAGATAACACAATGAGATGATGCAACAGGGAAACGGATGTGGCTCAAAAGGTTCGGCGTCCGTCTACCATATGGAGAGACCGGGGTTCGATCCCCGGTACCTCCCGGTAAAAAAAAAAAAAAAAAAAAAAGAGATGATGCAACAAAGAGACACAACAGGAAACACAATGAGAAACATAAGCAGGGAGCAGAGGTGGCTCAAGCCACTGGGCGCCTCCCTCCCACATGGGAGAGCCTGGGTTCAGTTCCTGGTGCCTCTTTAAAAGAAGATAAGCAAACAACAAACAGAGCAGACAGTGAGTGCAAACACTGGGAGGTGGGGAAGAGAAATAAATAAAATAAATAAATACAATACAATAGAATACTAAAAGCATGATCTATGAAAAAAAATGATAAGTTGGACTTTATTCAATTAAAAGCTTTTGCTCTGTGAAAGATAGTATTTAAAGAAGAACAGACAAGCCACAGACTGGGAGAAAATATCTGAGAAACAGTTATCTGATAAAGGACTGGTATCCAAAATGTACAAAGTACTCTCAAAACTGATCAAACCCCCCCCCCCAGACAACCTAATTACACAATGAGCAAAATATCTGAACAGATACCTCATCAAAGATATACAAATGGCAAAAAAGCAATATGAAAAGATACTCAACATCATATCATTAAGGAACTGCAAATTAAAACTGTATATAACTATATACCTATCAGAAGAGCTAAAATGCCAAAAGCTGACAACATCAAATACTGATGAGGATGCAGAGGACAGGAACTCTCATTCATTGATGGTGGGAATATAACAAGATAGGTTCACTTTAGAAGACAGTTTGGGAGTTTCTTACAAAGCTAAACATAGTCTTACCATATGATCCAGCAATCTTACTCCTCTATATTTACCCAATTAAGTTGAAAACTTATATCCACATTAAAACCTGCACACAAACGTATACAGCAATGTTCTTCATAGTTGCAAAAAACTGGAAGCAAGCAAGATGTCTTTAATAGGTGAGTGGATAAACTTGGTATATCCATAAATGGAATATTATTCAGAAATAAAAAGAAATGAGCTATCATGCCAAGAAGAGTTAGAGAAATCTTTGAAGCATATTGCTAAGTGAAAGAAGCCAGTCTGAAAAGGCTACATATTGTATAATTCCAACTACATGAAATTTTTGAAAAGGCAGAACTATAGAGACAGTTAAAAAAAATCAATGATTGTAAGCAGTTTGGTAAGCAGGAGAAAAGAGATGAATAGGTGAAGCACAAGGGATTTTTTGGGTGCTGAAACACTTCTGTAAGAAACTGTAATAGTAGACAACTGCTATATATTTGTCAAAACCCACTGAATTATGCAAAACATAGTGAACCTTAATGTAAACACTGGACTATATTTAATAATATATATAAGGTACCACACTAATGCAAGATGTTAATAATATGGGAAACTGTGTACAAGGGATAGGATGGGGAAAGATATTTGGAACTCAATATACTATGTGCTCAATTATTCTGTAAATCTAATACTGTAATATAAAAATAAAGTCTATTACTAGAAAATGTTAGGTGACTTTTGAACCATAGTTTGTAAAGCATTAAGTGTATGATAATTTATGAAGAATTGTAAGCTTTCCAAAGCAGTATACTATGTGGCCATCACCTATCTTCCCCAGACTGATATAACGGAGTGAGTGGGTAATGGTGGCATTTGGACAAAACCCACAGGTAAGTGCAATCTTATAACCTTGACAGGTCCTGAGTGGAATGATGACAGCATAAACAAATTAACCAAATAAGTGGCTTGATAACACTTGACAACCATGCTAGTCTAAATTACTTTGGCAAACAATGTTTCCAAATCTTCTCATAAAATAAATACAATGGAAACATTATCTTCCAAATCTTTTAAAGGGACATTGAGAGTTGATTCTATTGAAGGACAACTGTTTTTTACATGCAATGAATTATGTGTAATCAAATTTTAAATTTCAGAATTCTGAACTAATTTCTAGTAATAAAACAAACCCAAGGTATTACTGACATAAAAATGAATAATGTTAAAGGGCTAGTATAAAAAGATTTACAGGGAAGCCGATGTGGCTCAAGTTATTGAGCTCCCACCTACCACATGGGAGGTCCCACGTTCGGTTCCTGATGCTTCCTGGAGAAGAGGAGCAAGCTGGCAAGCTGGCATGATGGGCAGGCTGAGCGAGCAGATGCAACAAGATGATGCAAGGAGGAGACACAAAGAGGAAAGACAATGAGACACACAACAAAAGCAGGGAGCTGAGGTGGCTCATGCGATTCAGCACCTCTCTCCCACACAGGAGGTCTGAGATTTGGTTCCCGGTGTCTCCTAAAGAAAAGATGAGCAGACACAGAGAGCACACAGTGAATGGACACAGACAGCAGAAAGCAAGCACAAAACAATGGGGCGGCGGGGGGAGATAAATTAAAAAAAAAAAAAAAAAAAAGATTTACAATAAGATAAATGTAATAAATAAGGCACTTAAACCTGATATACACTGAGGGCTTGACATGGAATTTATGCTACCCAGTGTGACAGAGTTGGACTCAGTTGTGGTTTCCCTACACATGGCTCTCCTGTCCTACTATTTGAATCTATAATTAGTACTAGAGTTGTTAGGTGCACGTCCAAGAGACTAAAATCTTTGGGCTGTCCATGTGCCAGCTGGGCCCTGGATCTCAACAGAGTTGCAACACCTACTCTCCAGTTCATTGGTCTCACCCAGGACAACTAACAGGGAGGTGAAGATGGACAACTACCATACAAAGGAACTGAGAGAATCTACAACAGTAAGCAAGAGAGCCCCATATTCATCGGCCCTATGGAATCACAACTCCCTCTCAATTAGAGGTGGAGTGGACATCACCTTCCCAGAATACTCAGGATTGGGGAATGAATGATGGACTAGAGTAGACTTACTGGTATTCTACTATAGACTTATTGTGATTCTAGTAATGGAAGAAATTATATCATTGATGTGGAGGCAGTGGCCAATGGAGGTTCTGAGGGCAGGGAGAGGGAAAAACAGGTGAAATACAGAGACATTTTTGGGACTTGGGAATTGTCCTGAATGACACTGCAACCATAGATACAGGCAATTATATATCTTGCCATAACCTACAGAATTGGGTGGGAGAGAGTGTAAACTACAATGTAAACTTTAATCCATGTTTAGTGGCAATGCTCAAAAATGTGTTCATCAATTGCAATGAATGTACCACACTAATGAAGGATGCTGTTAATGTGGGAAAATGTGGGAGGTGTGGGGAGTGAGGCAAATGGGAATCCCCTATATATATATATTTTTCCCCCTATATTTTTTATGTAACATTTACGTAATCTAAGTATCTTTTTAAAAAACTAAAAATATGAAAAAAACAAACAAAACAAAACACTGAAATACAGAGACTTCCAGGAAGATAACATCAGAATAGGTAGAAAGGGCTCAATCCTCTCACAAAAACAAGGGGGGAAGGGCAAAAAAAAGCTGTCTGAGGGACCTGCTTTGGGGATCTGCAGACCAGGAGAATGCAGCGTGCCCCCCAGAAGGGTGAGGGACAGAGAGACAAAGAAGCCAAAGCAAAAACCATGAGCTGCTAATACCTACAGCTGGGAACAGCACCCATCCCCCACTCTCAAGGTAAACAGTGAGGATAAAACCCATGGCTGACTGTAGCCAACCAAGAGTGGAAGAGACATCTTCCTTCCTGGGAAGAGGGAGGGTGTGGTGGAGGGCAGAGAGTGGTTTCTTTTCAGTAAATTGACCAGCAGATCCCACTTTGATCTCTGCTCTGGCCAGACCAGAATCACAGGCAAGTGGAGGTTCAAAGAATCACCTCCATGGAAGAAGTCACTGATGATCGCCATCTGCTGGCCAGCTGGGAAACTGCAAGGAGAAAAACTGATTTTAGGCATCTCTTCCCAAACACCTGGAGCTGGATCTGTGCCACATTAGTGAGCCCTTGGCCCTATTTTGATATCTTAACCAGGGCAATTTTTTTTTTTTTTTTTTTTAAGATTTTTTTTTATTTATTTATTCATTTATCCCCCCCTTGCTGCCCGTGCTCGCTGGGTCAGCCAACCACGCCGTCGTGCGGGCGGGCTTTGCCTTCACCAGGAGGCCCCGGGAACCGAACCCGGGGCCTCCCATATGGCAAACGGGAGCCCCACTGATTGAGCCACAGCCGCTTCCCTTCCAGGGCAATTTTAAAAACAGAATAAGTTGAACCAAAAATTAAAGAAGATCTGTGACACAAAACCATTTGGCAAGAGGGAGAAATTGACCATCAGAGTAAACTGACCAACATATTCAGATGACCTCACATCAGCAAAAAATTACAAGTCATACTAAAAAACAGGAAGAGATGGACCAGTCAAAGGAACAAACCAAAAATCCTGACAAGGCACAGGACTTAAGACAACTAATCAATGATAATCATACAAATCTCCTACATCAATTCAAGGAGTTGAAGGAAAACATGACTAAAGAATTAAAGGGGGGAAGCGGCTGTGGCTCAATCAGTAGGGCTCCCGTTTACCATATGGGAGGCCCCGGGTTCGGTTCCCGGGGCCTCCTGGTGAAGGCAAGCCCGCCCGCACGGCGTGGTTAGCTGACCCAGCAAGCACAAGCAGCAAGGGGGGGATAAATGAATAAATAAATAAAAATCTTTAAAAAAAAAAAAAAAGAATTAAAGGGTATGAAGAAGACACTTGGGAGGGGGAGCTGGTGTGGCCCAAATGATTGGGTGTCTGTCTCCCATAGGAAGGGACTGGGTTTGATCCCCAGGACTTCCTGGTAAAATAAAGAAAAATATAGAAGGCATGTGGGCCTCTAGGCCCCACGCATGGGCGCACCGTCAGGCCCCACAAGTGAGCAAGCCCCCAGGACCCGCGGACAGGAGTGCCAGGCCCTGCCGAGCCATGCAGCAAGATGATGAACTAATGAGAGAGACACAAGGGAGAGCCAAGATGAGACAAGCCGAAAAACCAGGAACTAAGTTGGCGCAGGTGGAGGAATGCCTCTCTCCCACATTCGAGGTTCCCAGGATCGAATCCCGGTGAAGACAGGAGGAGAAGGATGAGAAGCAAGGGCAGGAAACAGACAGAGAATTGCCCAGTGAATGGACACAATAAAAGCAAAAATGGGGGAGGGGGGGGGAGTTAAAAAGGATAAAAGTAAATAAATAAATAAATCTTAGGAAAAAAAAAGAAGACACCTGGTAAACATAAAAAACAATTTGAAAGCCTGCAAGGGAAAGTAACAGAGCTTATGGAAATGAAAGACACAATGGATGAAATAAAAAATACTTTAGAGGGAGGAGATATGGCTCAAGTGGTTGAGCGCCTGCTTCCCACATGGGAGGGCCCGGGTTCTGTCCCCAATGCCTCCTAAAAATAAACAAACAAGCAAACAAATGAAGGAAGTCAACTCAGGGGAGCTGATGTGGCTCAGTGGTTGAGTGCCAGCTTCCCACAAAGGAGGTCCTGGGTTCAATCCCTGGCCCCAGTACCTCAAAATAACCAAACAAACAAACAACAACAACAACATAGATGCATATAACAGCAGATTTGAATTGATGGAGGACAGAATTTATGAAATCAAGGACAGAATATCCGAACTTGAAAAGACAGGAGAACAGAAAGAGAAGGGAAAAATGGAATAGAATCCCAAGGAATTGAATAGCAATGCAAGAAGGGCTAGGATATTAAAGGCAGTGTCTCAGGTATTGGGGTAGGGTAAGGTGAGGGTAAGAAAGAAAATTTGGGGAAATAATGACTGAAAACTTCCCAACCCTTATGAAAGACATAAATATCAATATCTAAGAAGGACAACGCAACCCTAATAAATCCAAATAGACCTACTCTGAGACACCTATTATTCAAAATGGTAAATACCAGAGACAAAGAGAGGATTCTGAAAGCAGCAAGAGAAAAGCAATGCATCACATACAAGGGAACTTCAATAAGACTGAATGTTGATCTCTCAACAAAAAACATGAATGTGAGAAGAAAGTGGTATGATGTATTTAAGGTCCTGAAAGAGAAAAACTGTCAGCCAAGAATACTTTATCTGGCAAAACTGTCCTTCAAAAATGAGGGTGAGTTTAAAGTCGACGAACAAAAACTGGAGAAGAGTATAGAGATAAAAATTATTAGGAAGGGTAAATTAAAGGGTAAAAAGACAGACATTAATAAGATATGAGAATGAAAAGTCAGTATAAAATGGATGAAATACATAATGCCTTTACAGTAATAACATTGAACGTTAATGGACTGAATTCCCTAATCAAAAAAAATAGACTGACAGAATGGATAAAAAATATGAGCTATCTATATGCAGTCTACAAGTGACTCATCTCTGATGTAAGGACACAACTAGGTTGTAGAAAAAGATATTCCACGCAAATAATCAAAAGAGATCTGCAGTAGTGATACCAATATCAGACAAAATAGATTTTAAACCTGATATACAATTTTAAGCAAAAGAAAATATAATTTTATTAGATACTGAAGAGTAGCTATATATAAAAAGTGAGAAGCACTTTATATATCACAAAAGAATACTTAATCTCACCATATTCAAATTTCTCTTACAGAATGCAAAATAAGTAATAAAAGAAACAACTACTCAGGACATAATTCTGATCATTAGAAAAAAACTATTTGTGGACATAAAGTGATCAAAACAACAAAAGAAAGCTAAATTTGTCCTGTTGGCATCCATGATATAACTAGTACTCTTTTTTTTTAAGATTTATTTATTTATTTATTCATTTACCCCCCCTTTGTTGCTTGTGCTCACTGGGTCAGCCAACCACGCCGTGCGGGCGGGCCTGCCCTCACCAGGAGGTCCCGGGAACCGAACCCGGGGCCTCCCATATGGCAAACAGGAGCCCTACCGATCGAGCCACAGCCGCTTCCCATAACTAGTACTCTTTATCACTGTCTTTATAAAGGTAGACCTTTTAAAGTTAAAGGTGAAAAAAAAAAAAAAAAGGTATCATTGTATGGCCTGAAACTACAAAAGGGAAGACAGATCAATAAATTTAGGAAATGTAGTTTAGCAAGTCAGGAAACTCAAAAACAAAATTCTAACAATACAATCACAAATGATTCTAAGTAAGGAAATAAGGTGTATCTGAAGACATTGACTGAAGCCATTCATATTTCAAAAAGCAAAACACAAAAGACAGACTACTTAAGAGGCACTGAGTTATAAGAATAGGGTGGGAAGGCTACAGACCACAGTGATTTAAGGCTTGGCAAAATGACTGAGGGCAATTAAAAATGCCCCATTTGGCTGTTTTGAACAAGAAGGGCAAGGATATTAAGGGTGGTGTCTGGGGGTTGGGTAAGGTGGGAAAATAAGAGTAGGGTAGGTGGGAAATGGATGATAAAGAGCATAATATAGTACTATATTTACATACTCTTCCAAAGAGAATAATCTTTAGAGAAGAAAGGGAGTAACTCCAATGTTGGGTCTGAACCTGGCTGAACCGTGTTTCTCTTACAAATAGGAAGAGGCAAACCTAAGTATGTCAATTGGTCCCTTCCAATATTTAGCCAACAGATTCTACTTCATCAGCTTGCACTAAGCCCCTCCAATTGAATATTTCAAGTTTGAATTTGTGAACTGGTATTGCCTGGTCTATCTAGTGCTTTCCTATCTGCCTTTCATTTTAGCTTGATATCTATTTAGCAACCCTAACAAGTTCTTAATAGCCTCCTCATTAGTTGAGTGATCATACCACAATATGCTGATTAAAGAATAACATCTTATGAGACTAAATCTATAGATATGCATGGATGATCAGAAAACTACTTAAATATAAAATAAATTACACATGCCTTAACAGCAGATCATATAAAAAAGACCAGGAAATGTTAGCTTATTGTAAACTAAATGACTGCATAGTGCAATGAGCTTGCTAAAAAAGCTAAAGCAATTTTAGACTGCACAAACAAAAATATGGCATATCTAACAAGGGGAAAAATTATATTATACTCTGGTGTCACCATGAAAAAGATATTCTGTTTTAAGAGGAACCCAAAGTAGATCACTCTTTCAAGAAATATTAAGTACTTACTATCTGTCAGATACTATTATAAGTTCTGGGAATAAAAGTGGCCAGGACAAAGTCCCTGTTCTAACAGAGATAACAATTTAGAGAGGGAGGTAAGCAAAGAGAAAAACATCAACTAAGGATAAAAGATAGGCAGAAGATGGTGTGACAGGCAAAGGATGATGTGATGAAGAATAATAGGGTGATTATTTCAGTATGGTTACAGAGAAGGTCTCACAGAGGAGGTGACATTTATGCTGAAATCTAATTGAAAACAACTAACTATGCAAAGATCAGAGGAAAGATTTTTAAGAAATCACAGTGGACTGTGTTTTTCTTTTTTTTTTTTTTTTTAAAGATTTATTTCTCCCCCTGCCCCCCCCCTCATTGTTTTGCACTCGCTGTCTGCTCTCTGTGTGTTCTTCTGTGTCTGCTTGTCTTCTCTTTTAGGCGGCACCAGGAACTGATCCTGGGACTGTCTGGAGTGGGAGAGAGGCGCTCAGTCTCTTGCGCCACCTCAGCTCCCTGGTCTGCATCTCTTATTGTCTCTCTTCTGTGTCTGTTTTTGTTGCATCATCGTGCTGCACCAAGTCTCCACACAGTCCAGATCTCCGCTTGGGCCAGTGTGCACGCGGGCCAGCTTATCTTTCACCAGGAGGCCCCAAGAACCAAACCCTGGACCTCCTATATGGTAGAAGGGAGCCCAATCGCTTGAGCCACGTCTGTCTCCCTGTGTTTATTTCTTAACACTTAAGTTTCCCTATTGGATAACATTTTCATCAACTATACTATACTTCTCTGTCTGCTCAATTAGAAACTCTGTCCGCTCAATTAGAAACTCTGTCCCATCTGTGGAAGTAAGCATACTGTACCTCAATTCCTCTTCGATTCTTATCTAAGTCCTACACCTTTAAGATGATTTTTAGTAATGCACCATCATCATTATTGTCAATGGTCTGATCTCCTGTGACAGTGATTTTGAATGGTGGGCTGCAATCTCATTATGGGCCATCAATCTCATGGATAGTGAATGTTTATAAATGAAATAGACCAAAGTTTTGTGGAAGATACACAAACATATTTACATACTGGGTCCCAGTCAAAAACTTTGGAAAGTACTACTCTAAGAGGTCAATGAATGCTTCCATTTCATTTAACTGGAGGGCTGTAATAAAATTCAACCCAGATTATTTGGTTCTATTCTACTCTGGAGGTATTGGTTAATTAATAACTATAGACTCAAAGAGTAAATCCAAAAGTTACTCTAGAAAGTAAGCTCTATAAAGGGACTTTGTTCCTTATATACACAAAGCCCAACATGATACATGTCACACACAATAAAAATTATTTGATGAATGAATGAATGAATGAAAGTTCAATAAAATTCCAAAAGGCTATATTTTTCTAATACTAAATATACTCTTCAATAAAAAAAATTATTTTGAATGAAGAAAATAAAGAGATCTTGGTATGCTATCTTAGGTGCTATATCCAATTGAAAATATTTTCTAATTTTTATAAAACTTAGAAAAGAGGAAAAAATTGAAACTAGATTAGCAATGATTCCATCCTACCAAAGGCTTATCCAGAAGAAATTTTGACTGAGAAAACTGCTTCCCTCAATATTCCTATGGAAAAGTTTTAAAAAAAAACACAAAACTGTATGAAAGAAAACATTTGTGATAAGACTCAAAATTCCTGTGTGAATTAAATGAAGAATGAAGAATGTTTGGTATAGGAGGAAAAGGACACAATAGTTGTAGTTTGAGTCTTTTTGTTGAACCCAGAAAATCATATTCTTAAGCTAATCCATTCCTGTGCATGCAACCTATTATAGGTGGGACCATTTGATTAAATTATGTCAGTTAATGGTCACTGATTAGATTGGGTGACCCAGGGTGGATCTTAATCCTCTTACTGGAGTCCTTTATAAATGAAGGAATACAAAGCTGCAGAAACAAAAAGGTCACAGAGACACATAAAGCTCAGAAAGAAGGCTCCAGGAGCCAGAAGCTGAAATCAACAGAACACAGAAGCTGAGAAGAAGCCTCTTTAGCCAGAAGCTGAAAGCAACGAAGCCTGGAGGAGATGAGTGGATGCCATGTGCTTGATTGCCCACAGCTGCAGTTTGGTAAGAAAGCATCTCCTAATGATTTGGACATTTTCACAGTCTCAGAACTGTAATTTTTTAAACTAATAAATCCCCACTGTAAAAGCCAACCCATTTCTGATATATTGCCTTGGTAGACTTTAGCAAACTAAAACAAGGGACTACATGAGAGCTCATTTAAACATCATATGGAAAAGAATTATTGTATGGAGCCTGAAAGAGTTCAATGCTTTATACAAATATTAAGCACTTATTATGAGTCTAGCCCTATTTCAGGGTGACAAAAATGGACATGTAGTCTCTCTTCTAAAGAAATGTATAACCTGGTAAGGCAGAACTATTACAAATGAGTAAAATTCAGAAGAAATTACAGTTAATAAGACTGAGCACACTCCCAAAATGGTGTTCATATTTTGCTTTTCTAAGAACATGAACAAACTAAACATATCTATGCAACTGTCACAAATAATAAATTCAAGTTTTGTGCAAAAAATAAAATAAAAGGAAAGGAAATAAAGGAAGGAGTACTGTAGAATAAAACAAGAATTGGAGAGTAGGTACTCTTAGGAAAACAGAATGGGTTGCCTGGGAAGCGAGAAGATTTCTGTAATTCCAGTCACAAAAAGGGCACAAAGGATGCTAGAGAGAACATTCATACATCAGAGAGGGTTGAACTAGATGACCGGTTTAGTTCCGTTATACTCTGAGATTTTAAGATTCTACAAAGAAGAATGTTAATAGAAAAAAAAAAAAAAAAAAAAAAAACCAAGAACTTCCAAATAAGTTATCTTAGACTGAACAAACAAAAATATGGCATATAGAACAAGGGAGTTGGTAATTATACTATACTCTGGTCTGTATTTAGCATACTAGAGTCCCGATATAAAATACTTTCCTAGTTACATAAAGTGGGCTAAGGTTTTCAGGACACCTGACTTTCTACTTCAACCAGGCAAATATTCCAAATACCAATTTTTTGTGTACTCCTAAGCAAAGAGTGTTAGTCAAATCCTGCTATGATTTTAAGTAGGATACATGATTTAGAGATGAAAACTAACATTTGTACAGCATCTGCTAGTTTAGAGGATTTTAACTGGTATTATCTTATTTAATTTTTACAAATTCTGGAGAAATGGTTGTTTTTGCTGTTATTCCCACCATAAAATGGAGGAAAGAGTCTTAATCAAATCCCATAGTCTTTTCTTTGATACAGTCTACCAGTTTCTCTTAGCCTTTTCCCTTCTCTACTTCCTTACTATTCACATGGGCAATGTATTCACCTCAGTAACAATATCTCAATATGTACAGATTCTCAACTGGAGAAAAAATTCTGCTATTTTTTCTGAGGAGCATCTTTCCTGTCTGCTCACCATTGAAAATTACTGTTCCAAACTTTTCTTATGAAGCAAAGACATAAATCATTAATCCTTAAACCCAAGAAAAGAAAAGGGACAGATTTATAAGAAAAAAAAAAATTTAGAGACAAATCACATAAAACTGGTTTGGCTTAGGAAATTCTAAAGTTATCCCCACAATTTATACAACATTTCAATCCAAGATTGAATTTGCTCATTCTCTTTAAAATTTCAGTATATGAAGATTGATTAATTGGTTCATTTATTCATTCATTTAATAAGTACTAGTAGAATGCTTACTATGCATCAGGGATTATTCCTAAACACTTCTCATTACATTCTTTGTCACCTTTTTATATGACGGGCTCTTATACTTTTATCAAATATACTTATCAAGTGAACTTAGATAGCAGGATTAATTTTACCCTGTTTAATAAATTCCCTTTTATTTTTTTTCATTATTTCCTCCAAACTAAAATTAGATTATATTGTCCTAATAGCTATCATTTATGCTAATTTTTTGCCTAATGGTAAATAATCAATTTAGTAACTATTTGCTAAGAACATATTACATACAGGTACAAGGAGAGAGATAAGTTGATACTCTTATCATAAAGGTAAAATATATGCCATATTTAATATATGAGAAAAGGAAGAAAAGAAATCAATTATCAGAAATTTTGAGGGAGTGGTTAAATCAATATGAAACACCCCCACTACCACCACCTGGCTCTGGACCCATATGGCAGAAGGGTGGTGGGATAATCAAGACTTTGCAATATTAAAGCCAGTGGCTCTTCCCATCAAAAGTAAATAAATAAATAAAATAAATAAATGGAAAAAAAATCAATATGAAACAGAGAGAATAAGGAAGATTTGGAACTGGGTTCTTAAGGAATAAGTCAATTTTTATAATGAAGACATAATGAGAAGATATTCAGAGGAGGGAGACCAGCATGAGCATATGCTGAAGAAGTGAGACAAAAAATTTGCATAAAGCAGAGTTTCTCAAGCTATATTCCAAGAAATTGTGAAACGTTAATACATTCAAATTGATATAAGATTCTGAGACATTGCCACCTTGTATTTCCTCCTCCATTAAAAGCCTAATCTGAGGGAAGCGGCTGTGGCTCAGTCAGTAGGGCTCCCGTTTACCACATGGGAGGCCCCGGGTTCGGTTCCCTGGGCCTCCTGGTGAGGGCAGGCCCGCTTGCACGGCATGGTTGGCTGGCCCAGCGAGCACAAGCAGCAAGGGGGGGATAAATGAATAAATAAATAAAAAATCTTAAAAAAAAAAAAAAAAAAAAGCTTAATCTGAGAAGTCCATAGAGAATAGAAAATAAGCTTGAATGGATGGTTTGAGGCAAAATTATGAAAAAACCTTTGACTCTCAGTGTAGATAAAAACACTCTTCAGTATTTTTAAAAAGTCATTTTATTTTAAAGTACAAAATGTTTTTAAAAGTTGAGAAAGAAACTAGGTTTATTCCCATCCACTGTCACAGATAGAAAACCATATTGTAAACTACCAAAATCTTCAACAGCAACAGAGGGATTTAATCAGTATTGGATCTTTCAATGTTGGAAGGAGGCCTTGAGAATGAGTTGGGGACCAATGTATATTAGAGGTTTGGTGATTCTGTTCTACTTCGTGCATGCATTGGCTGGAAGGGGAACGTGTTGGAGGAAGAAACCACAGTTTATTATGACACTTCTAGAATAACCAACATTTTAAATATCAGGGTGAGGGACTTAAAAATTTAATATTGAAGTGTATCCCTGTAAAACAAAGAATGTCTTAACTGGATATATGTCAAAATATACCATTAACATTACCTTTTAATCTACTTTGCTGAACCTCAGATTTAAAGAAAAGTGAATTTATCTTCATTTAGACTATTCCTACCCATCATACTGTAAAACACAGAAAAAAATGGCAGTCTACAAATGTACTCTGATCTGAAAAAAGGTTTTAACAATATTTTGCTAATTGAGTATACAGTTTAATGCAATCATCCCAGATGACCTACTAAATAATCAGTTATAATAATGAATAAAAACTAGAGACCAATGTCAAATGAATATAGATGTAAAGGTCTTCAACAAAATTATAACAAATCACATCCAGAAATATATAAAAAATATTACATACCATGACCAATTGGAATTATCCTGGAAATGCAAGGATAATTTAACATCCAATAATCAATTAATGTGATATAGTTTATATCAACAGAATAAAGATAAAAACAACAACAACAACAACAACAAATGATCATCTCAATAGATACAGAGAAAGCATTTTACAAAATTCAACTCTGCTTCATGATAAAAAATCCTCAAAGTAGGAATTGAGGAGAACGTCCTCAACTTAAAAAAAGCATTCATGAAGAACCCATAACTAACACATACTTAATGGTGAAAGGCTGAATGCTTCTCTCCTAAAATTAAGAACATAACAAGGATGTCCACTCCTACTACTTCCATGAGGCAAGAAAAAGAAATAAAAGGCATCTATATTAGAAAGGAAGAAGTAAAACTATCTATATTTGCACATGACATCGTCTTATATATAAAAATGCTAAGAAATCACTAAAAATATATTTCAACTATTAAAGTTCAGCAAGATTTCAAAATACAAGAGCAATATAAAAAAAAATTAATTGTTTCTCTATACACTTGTCATGAATAAACCAAAAATGAAATTAAGAAAACAATTCCATTTATAAGAGCTTTATAAAGAATAAAACACTTAGGAATAAGTTTAACAAAAGAATTGTAAAAGTTATACTCTGAAAACTCTAAAACATTGTTGAAAGAAACAAAAAAAGACTAAATAAATGGAAAGACAGCCCAAATTCATGGATCCAAAGATAACACTGTTAAAACGGCAATACTCCCCAAATGACTTCTGTACAGAAATGGATAACCTGATCCTAAAATTCATATGGCAGTCCAAGGGATAGAAAATAACCAAAACAATCTTGAAAAGAACAAAGTTGGAGAATTTACACTTCTCAATTTCAAAACTTACTACAAAACTACAGTAATCAAGAGAGTGAGGTATTAGCATAAGGAGATATGTATAGCTCAATAGCACAGAAATGAAATTTCAGAAATAAACCCTCATGCTTAACAGTCAATTGATTTTCAGCCAAAACAACTCAATGGAGTAAGAACAGTCTTTTCAATAAATGATGCTGAACTACTATTCATATGCAAAATAATGAAGTTGGACCCCTACCTCAAACCATATACAAAAATTAACTCAAAACAAATAAAAAACCTAAATGTAAAAGCTAAAACTATAAAACTCTTAGAAGAAAACATAAGTATAAATCTTCATGACTTGCACTAGGCAATGGTTTGTTAGCTATGACACCTAAATCACAAGCAACAAAAGAAAAAATAAACTGGACATTATTAAAATTAAAAACTTTTCTGCTTCAAAGGACACCTCAAGAAAGCGAAAGGATACCCACAGCATGGGAGAAAATATTTGCAAACCATGTATCTGATAAAGGACTTGTATCTAGGATACATAAAGAGTTCCTACAACCCAATGATAAAAAAATAAAATAATCCAATTTTAAAATGAGCTAAGGATCTGAATAGCCATTTCTCCAAAGAAAACATACAAATGGCCAACAAGTACATGAAATGATATTCGACATCATTGTCCATCAGGGACGTGCAAATCAAAACTACAAAACCAGACACCTACTAGAATGGCTATAATAAAAAAAAAATAAACAATAACAAGTACTGATAAAGATGTGGAAAAATTGAACTTTTGTACACTGCTGGTAGGAATGCAAAATGGTGCAACCACTTTGGAAAACAGGCTGGAATCTACCCAAAACGCTAAACATAAAGTTACAATTTGACTCAGCAAGTCCATTCCTAAGTATCTAACCAAAAGAAATGAAAACTTGTACACAAATATTCTTAGCAGTATTATTCATAATTGCCCCAAAGTGGAAACAGCCTAAATGTTCATCAACTGATGAATGGATAAACTAAGTATGGTATATCCATACAATGAGTTTATTATTTGGTATTAAATAGAACTGATGCACTGATACATGCTACTACATGGATGAACCTTAAAACCATTACGCAAAGTGAAAAAAGCCTGTCACAAAGGACCACATATACATAATTCCATTAATATGAAATGTTCAGTATAGAAGTAGATTGGTGGTTGCCTCGGGATTGGGAGGAAATGGTGAGTGAGTGCTAATGGGTATAGGGTTTCTTTTTGGATGCTGAAAATATTCTAACATTGATTCTGGTGATTGTTGCAAAAATCTGGAAACCACTGAATTGTCTAATTTAAAGAGATGAATTACATGGTATGTGAACTACATCTCATAAAGCTTTTATTAAAATATAATGAATTCAATGGAAGTAAAATAATTTTATTCTCATTGTTTACCTAAAGATTACAAAGTTACACTAAATTTGCATTGTTATTCTTGCAAAATGTTGGTACAGTCATTTAAAATAACCATGTTCTAGTTTCTAAAATATTCCTTTGCATAATCGCTTAAATATCAAGTAATTCTGTTAATTAAAAGAGCTTAGGGAACCAGATGTGGCTCAAGCAATTGGGTGCCCACCTACCACATGGAAGGTCCCAGTTCGGTTCCCCGTGCCTCCTAAAGAAGGCAAGCAAGACAGTGAGCTGACGCAAGAGGCTGGCACAGCGAGCTGATGCAACAAGAGCATGCAACAATATGATGCAACAAGATGACGCAACAAGACAAAACAAGGAGACACAATGAGAGACACAACAAACAGGGAGTGGATGTGATTCAAGTGATTGAGCACTTCCCTCCCATGTGGGAGATCCCAAGTTCGGTTCCCAGTGCCTCCTAAAAAGAAGACGAGCAGACACAGAGAGCAGGTAGCAAGCGCTAACAAGGAAGTGATGGGGGAAGAAAGAAAGAAAGAAAATAAATCTTAAAAAAAAAAAAAGAACTTGTTTCACCCATAGTTTCTTTCTTTTTTTTTTTTTTTTTTTAATTTTTTATTTATTTTTATTTTGGGTAAAAATCAAAATTCTCACAATACATACAAACATTTACAAAATGATATATAAATATATATGCATATATGTGTATTTGCTTACAAAAATGTTATTTATATATATATACATATATATTTTAAGAGGTGCTTAGATTACCCAAAATATTACACGGAACCCACTGGGATTCCCATGTTGCCCACCTCCCACACCTCCCACCACATCCCACATAAACATCTCCCACAAGTGTGGCCCACCACCCTCAATGAACTTACACATCCTAGAGCCTTGCCACCAACCATAGACCACAGTTCACATCGTAGACCACACTCTCTCCCACTCAGTTCTGAGTGGTGTGTACTGATTTAAAATGGCCTATATCCGTTGCCACAACGGTACTCAGGACAACCTCTAACTCCCAAAGAAGCCCCTGTATTTCAACTGCTCATCCCCTCCCTACCCCAAAAGTGTCAAGTGGCCACTGGCTCCACCTCATTGTTATAATTTCTTCTATTGCTAGAATCACCATAGGTTCTTTTATATAATCTTTAACCCAAAAGTAACGTAATTATATTATAAAATTAGTTAAGACTGCACAAAGCACCAAGATTTTCTTCTGTAGAAATATATCATAGTGTATTTTCTAAGTTTGACAAGATAATAATCAGAGACTTTCAATATTTATTTAGTATACTATATATCATATTCCTGTAAGTTTTAGAATATATGTAATATTAACATTTAAAACACTTACTTATACTTTTCTCAACTTTTCAACCCTTCAAGATTACTCGCTTCCTCCATCTTCATTTCATATCCAGACTTCTCAAGAGTGCTCTAAAGTTGATACTTTGATTTTCTTACCAATCACAAATTTCTTAATCCCTTTTGGTTTGGCTCCTGTTTCTCAATAATACACAGATTCTTTAAGACCACCAATTACTTCTCATAGCCACTTAATAACCTTTTATCTTTTTTCATTTCTTCAGTACCTATTAATTCTCCCACCCCATGGCTCCCTTCTCTGTTTGCTCATTGTTTTTGCTCATTGTTTGCATGCATTGTCTGCTCATTATCTCTTTTTTTTTTTCTTTAGGAGGCACCAGAAACCAAATCTGGTACGTCCCATGTAGGAGGTGGGCGCTCAACTGCTTGAGCCACATCTGCTCCCTGCTCGTTTGTTTTTGCTTGTTGTCTACTTGTTGTTTACTCATTGTTTTTTCTTGTCTTCTCGTTTTTGCTCGTTGTCTGCTCATTGTTTGTCTTCTTTAGGAGGCACCGGGAATTGAACCTGGTACCACCCATGTTGGAGATGGGCACTCAACTGCTTGAGCCACATCCGCTCCTATCCATTAACTTTTTACCCTGTTACTCATCACTTTTTCTGGAAATTCTTTCTATAGATTCAGGAACACTACAAAAATATTAGATATGATTGTTCTTTTTCTGTCTTCTTGGTTCTTCTTTTTCCTCCTGTCCCCTAAATGCAGGTCTTCCAAGATTCTGGGCAAAATTCTCATCTACTCACTGTATATTTTCTAGTTCAATTAGATTACCTATCCTATAGCTTCAACTACCATTTGTGGCAGACACTCTCAAAATACAAATTATCTGGATTCTAGATTTACTTTTTTCAATTTCCTCTAGACTTCTCCACCTAAAGTAGTCTTACTGTCCTCTTCTTTGTCCCACTTAATTCCACTCTCTGTGTATACACACTATTAGATTAATCTGGTATAGCTTTTATTGTGGTACTTAGCAATTCAAAAGGCTTCACTTAGTCTGGCATTCAAGGCCTTGCAGATGGCACTCATCTAATTTCCCAAATCTTCATTCACAACTACCTGATAAAGCACCACCCATCTATTAAAATTAAGATATTTCCCTTTCTTTAAAAATAACAGTCTAAGCCAGGAATCACTACACACATCCATACATACCCTTTCTTTTTGTATCATACTTACCTGTTTTAGTGAATGACAGACTGATAAAGACAGTGATTAAATAGAATAATATTTGTAAAGTATTTATAACAAAATAAACACTCAAAAAGATTAGCTAGTATCCCTGTGGTGGATGATGGACTGTGGCTAACAGTACAAATATGAGAACATTCTTTCATGAACTATAACAAATGACCAATACTAATATATGGTGTTAAGAATAGGGTGGTTAATGGGAAAAATATATCTAATGTAAGATATGGACTATAATTAGTAGTAATATTTTGGTTTTCTAAAATCAATTTTAACAAAAGTTCCATAACAACATAAGGTGTTACTGGTGGGGTGGTATATAGAAATCCTGTATGTTATACATGATTGTTTTGTAAACCCACAACTTCTCTAATTAAATAAATAAATAAAGAGGTCATTTAATTTTTAAAAAAGTATTAGCTAGATATCACACTTAGTACTGCATGGATTCACTCATCTTAACATTGACAACAATCTTGTGTGGTTGGTACTAACATTATCCTCTTTTATGGATGAGGATACTAAAGTTTGGAAAAGTTAAACTTGCCCAAGGCTAGTAAGAAGCAGAAAGGAATTTTAAACCCAAGGCTACCTAAAGATACTACAAGGCTACAGTTTCACTTCATTGTTAATGTTTATGCAATAATTTTAACATACAGAAAACAACTGACATCCATGTAATAGGATTAAATAGATGTTAATATCTGACTTGTTTTCTTCAAACTATTAAATCATAAATAATTACAGACATATCCAAAGTTCCTTTCCTCAGCATTCCTTCCCTTCCCACACCAGATGTTTATGAATACATACCTCTATGATGGAGTTACAGAAGCACATCCTGAAAAGATAAATGACAATATCGGAATAGTGATTTGCTCTGGATAGGGAGGAGAATGGGACTGGGAATTTCAACAATTATCCATAATATTTCATTTAAAAAAAAATACTTGAAACAAATATTACGTTGTTAAACCTAGATGGTGGGTTTCTGAGTGTTTGTATACTGTTTCTACACTTCTTTTTTTGCAGTACTACATTTTGTTAAAAGTACCAACATATATATTGACTCATTCATAGTCTAGAAACTGTTAAGTGTTTTAGATGGCTACATCATTTTTTTCCTCACTTAATTCAAACCCATATTTGTAGTTTCTAAATTGTTGGTCCATAGACCACTTGTTACACATATGTACCATTGAAAATAAAATGGGAAAAAAAATCAGATATCCCTTTAAAAGGAATGGTTTATTTTCTAACATTCTTTAAAAATATATATTTTACAATCCTTACTTCTCAACGAAAGTGGCCATGTAATACATTGGTTTATTTTGTTTTCCTCACTATTAAGGATATCCACAAACTACCTATCATAAGCTCTGCCTTTTTTGGATTTCTCCAATGCTTTGCCCATGGTTTTCTCATTTTCTCTTCTACATTAGGGATAGTACCGTTTGCCCTTTGGTTTATGTCTAAGTTCCATGCAAGAAAAATACAACCACTCAATGGGGCATTCATCCTTATCATAACCTATCATTTCTCCATAGGAGACTTGATTGTACAGAAAGGATGTTGGTTCATTGGGGTTGATTGGGAAGATCAGTAGGGGATGCATCCCTCTCTGCTTTGACCTTAAGAGTGTTTTTTGTATTTGTTTTGCTTTCTTCTCCTTCGGTATTCTTGAGGTGATGTCATCATGATCATGATAATTAGATGCATTCTCTCAAATCTCATGGTTGCACTGTCACCAGGATCTCTTATTGGGCTTTTATGCCAGCATGATTGTCTCACTATTAGACTTATCTTGGCTGGTTTTGCCACTGTTACTAATAGCGTCAATTTGTCTGGTCCAGTTCTCAACTAACTCTACCATCTGACCCACAATCTGAATCCTTTCATCACCCAGGTCCTGGCTCCAAATCAGGTAATGTAAAACTCTCCTCTTCCATGTTCTCGTGTTTAAACTTCTCACAATATTCATTCAATTCTTTCAGTATTTCTTTTTCGAAGCAGCAGAGGCAGGAGACCAGGTGATTGTCGCCACCACCAGTAGGAGCCGGATTCTGTCTGCGACCTAGCAACAATGGGCAGCATCCACCCCCATGTGGCTGAACCCGCGGATGAGGAAAGCAGCAGAACCCTGCAATTTGTGGGCACATCCTTGCAGGTCACTGAAACCTGGGGAGCACTGCCCCCATCTCTCTGGGAGGGTGGCACTAGCTGTGCCATTAACCACTCCAGCAGCATGGCTTACCAGCCTCGGGCTACAGGCCTGCCCCAACCCACTGCTCTGCAGCCAGAAGTGGCTGGGGTGGGAGGAAGGGGGCCTGGGGGGGGGGAGGGGCTATAACATTCTGATTCTAATAAATTAAAATAAGTATTTAGGTGGATGGTTGTTGGTTGTAATTGTTGAAACGATCTGTGATCACAAAACAGGTAAACTATCTAATACATACAGACTCACATATATACACATACATAAATTTATATATATTCACACATTCATACATACATAATATTAATTTTAAACACTTAATGCTATTGGAGCTTTTCAATTCCAAATAATAAACTAACGAAAACTAGGTCTTTTAATAAAGTTCATACATTATTAATAGAATTAAGGACATGTATATATGAACTCTCATTCAAAATAATTCTAAAAATTAAATGCCCCTTTTCATTTAACTAGGCTAGATTTTTCCCTTACAGCCCAAATTCCTATGGAAATTTACATTAATATTGAAGTCTGGTTAATGCAGGTTTGTCCTAAAAATAAAAAATGTGAAAAAAATTTGGCTCTTCTAGAACACAAAAAAACTTTAAACTCAAATATGCTAGCCAAATGACAACCCAAATTGCATTAAAAGTAGATGTGAACTACGGTCCATGCTTAATGGCAAACCCCAGGATGTGTTTATCAATTGCAATTAATGTGCCACACTAATGAAGGATGTTTATGTGGGAGGTTGTGGGAGGTGTGGCGTATGGGAATCCCTATATTTTTTGTGTAACATTTATGTAATCTAAGTACCTTTAAATTTTTTTTTCTTAAAAAGATAAATAAAGGCACTTAAGACCACCAAAAAAAAAAAAAGTAAATGAAGAGCCCTTATCAAAACTTTTATCAATTCAATGCCAGTTTTCATGAAAGTGTCTCCCTGATTCTCCAAAAAGATTATCCTCTTAAGTTACAATATATCAGACTAAGCAACTAAGAATAAAACCATTAAATAAAAACAAAATAAAGTCTTATAAGTCTAACAAGTTTTACTCTTAATAAAGTTAAATACCCTTGGCACTTACTTAAAAGAGTAAATTGAAATGATAGTATACATGCAAAATTAATCAGGTATAATAAAATATTGTTTTAACATTTTTTTTTCCTATGGGTCCACTATGACAGCATAAAACCCTATCAGAGGGAGGAAGCAGATGTGGCTCAAGCAACTGAACTCCCATCTGTCATATGGGAGGTCTCTGATTTGGTTCCCGGTACCTCCTAAAGTTATCTCATTTTTAATTAGAGACACAGTACTCAACAACTTTGTAAGGATTATTACTATTAACTAAAGGAATTAAATAAATGCTTTAGATATTAACTTATCCAATATCCTGCTGAGACATTAAACTTGTGTTACAAAAAGGAAAACATTTAAAGAAGCATTTTGACTTGCTTACATTAAGCACAATACTCAGAAGAGCATTTGAGCTACTGTAAAAAATATTTATACAATAACAGGAAAATATATATATTTTAATATTTTCTAATATTTAAGATATTAGTCTGCTCATTATTATAATTTAGATTCATAATATTCCAATTATTGCTTAAGTATATCATAAAAATGACTGCATAGCAATAATTACTATTTCTAAGAAAAATTTTACATGATTTATTTATCCCCATATTCACCCTAAAATATAAATTATAAAAAGCTTTAATAAAACTGTAGCTATCATAACTCATTAGAGATACCCTTGTTTCAATAAACACATCATTATTACTAAAGGTCAGAATGATGTCGATAGGTACTTAAGAGATCCACAGTTCTGAAAAATAAATGTATACATTTCAGTAAGTCTAGATGATTTCTTCTACCAAATGTACTGTCATCTATATTTTCCCTTAATGTATCACTAAAAAAGTTTTGAAATATTTATAAATCCCTTAGTCTTCTCTCCCTTCAAGACAGAAAAAATTTAAAGGAGATCCTTAGCAACTCATTTCTGTTTCTCAAATTATAAAATTCCTTTCAATTTACTCTTCTCTTAACCAACATTTATTAAGGAACACGTAAATTTGGAAAACACATTAAAACAAAAGTAACAGATTTCAAGAATGTCAAAGAGGAACTCATCACAGCTTACAGATTATTTACTTCTCAAAGGATACCTTGGCAATGAGAAAACACAAAAATTAGTATGCCATACTTAATTAGCAAATTTTTAAATGAAAAAATAAGCAAAAGTGGGTATTATTTGTCTCATAGCTTGAAAAAATAAACTGAAGATAATGGTTTTTAATCTAATTTGACAAATATTTATGGAGCCCTGTTTAACTGCAAGACAATGTGCTATTTGTAGTAAGATATAAATATGTGTAAGACAGGAGATAATCTTAGTAAATATGTCTCCAAAACGATCAAAAGAATGATAAGTGGTATGTTTTTAATTTGTCATGTCAGAATCAAAACTAGAGGGTTAAATTATTTCAGAGTGCTGAGATTTTAAGTTGCTTGCCCTAATATCTTAGTTTCCTGGCTGCTATGAGTACCACACAATGGTAGGCTTAATACAACAGTAATTTATTATCTCACAGTTTGGAAGGCTAGAAGTCCAACATCAAAGTATAGACAGGCCTGCTTTCTCCCAGAGTTTGTACACAGTTATCTCTCTCTCCTTGTGTATGCTCCTCTAGTTTCTGCTGCTTTTGGCTTCTACTTGTGTCCAATTTCCTTTGCTTATAAGGACTTGAGCAATATTGGATTAAGGCCCGACCTCATTCAGTTTAGCCACATCTTAACTAATAATAACATCTTTAGAGTTCCTGTTTACCAATGAGTTCACATCCACAAGAATGAGGTTAGGATTTGAACATGCCTTTTATGGGGTATATGATTCAATCCCTAAAACCTAACAATTGGGGAAACTAGAATATGGATTAGATTTTAGATGATATGGAATTATTATTAATTATCTTAAATGTGGTATATATGTAAGAGAACATCCTTATTCTTAGAAAATGTATGATCAGATATTTAGAGGTAAAGTCTCACAACTAGAATTTACTTTCAAGTCATCCAGATCCCCCCAAAAATCTATCCACTCATCCATAGATAGAAATAAAGCAAATAAGTCAAAATGTTAACAACTATCAAATCTGAGTGAAAGGAAGTTTATTTTACTATTCTTTCAACTTTTCTGGATACTTAATTATTTTCATTAAAAAAAAAACAAAAAAAACTGCTAGACATAGCTTGTCCTAATCTACTGTCATATTAATAACTATCCATTGACTGGAACATACATATGAACACAGGTGACAATTTCACTTTTTTTTTTTCCTTCTCCCCGCCCCTCCAGCTTGCTGCCTGTGTCCATTCACTGGGTGATCCTCCGCATCTGTTTCTTGCCTTCTCTCCTCATTTTTATCCTCCAGGCTTCAACGGGATTCGATCCCAGAGACCTCCAATGTGGGAGATAGGTACCTGTCACTTGTGCCACCTCAGTTCCTGGTTTCTGGCGCATCTCACCTTGACTCTCCCCTGCATCTCTCTTTTGTTGTGTCATCATCTTGCTGCATGGTTTGCCATGAGCCTGGCTCACTGCGTGTCCACGCAGGCCCGGCTCGCTTGCTCGCCTTTTTTTTTTTTTTTACCAGGAGGCCCCGAGGATCGAACCTGGGTCCTCCTATATGGTCAACGGAAGCCCAACCACTTGAGCCACACTGCCTCCCGACAATTTCACTTTGAAGTCTGGAATCCCAACATATGTAGCATTGTTTTTAAGATAATCTTTAAACTATATAGCATTCACTAACTCTTAAAAGCATTTCATAGGCCAACAGTATTTGAATTGGCTGATAAAGAGCCCCAAAAATAAGTTGATTTCCACACAGAGAAAATCATTCTCCTGATTACAGACAAGCTACCCACATTCCTCACTAACTCACCAGCCCTTACTAACTATTTCAGCCAGCTATTTTACAACTCTGTGGCATTGCTCATAAAATCAGACGAGAGATTCCCTCACCCTGGGTTTCATAATTTAGAGGGTCCAGCTCCTCACCATATCCCACCTCAAAGCCTAAAGGATGTACCAACCCCATGCTCCAGGTACTTGGGACCCTGGAATTATCTGCTTAAGCAGGCCCAAGCCCATTTACAGACCCTACCTGGGCCTCTTTCCTAGGTTTGTCATCTCAAGGGTGAACTCTATTACCTGTATGTGCAGTCCTAGGTTCAAGATATGGGGAAAGAAAGATGGAATTTGGACGTGTAGGCTATGAAGTTCACATGTGTTCATAAGGCCCCTCTAGTTACAGAAAGAAACCAAGGTTGGAAAGAGAAGCAGAGTGGCCTTCTTTTGCAATAATCTGGATGTAGAACTCCAGGGAGTCCAAGAATTCTAAATTCAAATCAGTTCTTCCATTTGTCAAGGAAAAAGGATAGAACATATTTTATTTAACAGATTATTGGCTTGATTTAGAGCTTTTAAATATTTAGATATATAGTGTGACAGCTTCCATTTCTACTCTTTTCTTGGATCCCATAAATATTAGGAGTAAGCCTGCATAAAAATGAGTTAAGAGAGACAACCAACAAGATGGCAGCAGAGTAAAGAGCTCCGAGAATCAGCTCCTGCTATGGGGCAGTTGGTGATCACCCACATCTATCTTTTTTTTTTTTTTTTTTTTAAGATTTTATTTATTTATTCATTTATCCCCCCCCTGCTGCCCGTACTCGCTGGGTCAGCCAACCGCGTCGCGCGGGCGGGCCTGCCCCCACCAGGAGGTCCCGGGAACCAAACCCGGGGCCTCCCACATGGCAAACGGGAGCCCCACTGACCGAGCCACAGCCGCCTCCCTCACCCACATCTATCTAGAGCACTTATTTGGGGGCTGCAGGAGACCAGAAGAGCATTCTGCAATATCCTTGAAAGAATGGATGGGAGACTGCCCATCTGCAGAGAAGATTCGTAAGTAGAGCACTCCACGCCAAGGAGGCCAGTGCCCATCCTCCACTGGAGGCACAAGCTACCTCGGGAGCTGTTCTGTGGCTGGAATTGAAAGCACCACTTCTCAAAACAGGGGAGGAAGAGACGGTTGGGTACCAACTTCAGCTACTGATTAGTAAATTCGGCAGGCTAAAGTATAATCCTAAGAACAGCTGAAGTTTGAACCTGTTTAAGTCAGAAAGAGGCCGGTGGCCACCATCTTAACTCCACGCCTGACATGAGGGGAAGCAGGGCTGACTGAAAATCACAGTGCTGGTAGGGACCGGCTTTTTTCCATCTAGATCAGATTGCCGTTCTAGCCTAAGCCCCAGGCCCACCTCGGGCAGGGAGGAAGCTGGGGGAAGCTGCGCCAGCCTCTCCGGGAAATTACGGGCCACTCCGTGGAGACAGGTGATCATCCTACTTTGGCAGCACAAGCGACCCCAGGAGCTATTCTGTGGCAGGAATTGGAAGCTCCATTTCCCAAAAACAGGGGAGGAAGAGACGGTTGGCCACCGATTTCAGCTACTGATTAGTAAATTCGGCTGGCTAAAGTACAACTCTAAGAACAGCTAAAGTTTGAGCCTTTCCAAGTCAGAAGGAGGCCAGTAGCCACCATTTTGACTCCACCCCCAGCATGAGGGGAAGCCAGGCTGACTGAAAATCACAGTGATGGTAGAGACCGGTTTCTTTCACCCAGATTGGCCTGCAGCCCTAGCCTAGGCTTCAGCCCCACCTCTAGCAGGGAGGAAGCTGACTGGCCCTGCACCAGCCTATCCAGGTAACTTGCAGGTACATTTGGCTGACACAGACTGAAAAATTGGAAATCTACCAGGGCAACTGTGGTCATCTTGGACCTGCACTGCATAGATGGCTGCCCACACCTGCAGGGTTAAGATTTATAAATAAATCTTAAAAAAAAAAAAAAAAAAAAAAGATCTATGGATGGCAATAAATACATGAAAAGATGTTCAAAAACGTGTATCATCAGGGAAATACAAGTTAAAATCACAATGGGATACCCCACTACCCATCTATTAGAATGACTAACATTAAAGAGACTGACCATAACAAGTGTTAGTAAGGACATGGAGCAACTGAAACTCGCTCACAGTGTTAGTGGAAATGTAAAATGGTACAATCATTTTGGAAAATATTTTGGCATTTCTTTAAAAGTTAAACATACCTACCAAATGATCCAGCCATTCCTAGGTATTTATCTAATAGAAATGAAGTATGTGTCGTCACAAGGACATACTTCAATGTTCATAGCATCTTTATTTATAATAACCCAAACCTAGAAACAACCCAATATCCCACAATGGGTGAATGGATAAACAAATGTGTTATGTCCATATCATTGAATATTACCCAGCAATAAGAAGGAATAAACTATTATACTTGCAACAGCAACAAAAATAGAGTACACGATGTATTCTGTTTCCACTTATGGAAAATACTAAACAATGCAAACTAATCTATAATGACAGAAAGCATATCAGTGATTACCTGGGGATGGTGGGAGAAAGGTGAGTAGAAACAGAAGAGAGGATTACAAAGGGGCAAAAGGGAACTTTTAGGAGTGATGAATCAGATCCAGATTGCAGTGATGATTTCAATGATAAATACATATGTCAAATTACATATATATAAATTATAATATATCAAAATTTATCAAATTGTACACTTTAAATATATTCAATTTATCATATAAACAATACCTCAAATAAACAAAAAGATTGGTATAGAAAACTAATAGCATAAGACTAAAAGTATATATATATCCCCCAAATATAAAATTTCTAGTTGATGCAAAAAAGATAAGTTATTTTCTTTATTGTGCTTTCTTAATTCATTTCTAAATACTTCCAATGAACATTCATTACTGTTGTATTTGTCAAATGCCTATTTTTCTTCATGTGCTGGGCAGTCAATAATGCTTATACTAAATAGTTTTCATTAATGGGAAATATTATCAATTTTTAAAGGAGAAACACAAAACTATCTTAGAAAGGTAGGTACAGTGATATTTTAGTATACACTATCATCTTAGATTATTTATATATTATGTCCATGCATATACTGGTGACTTAATACAGCATTACTTTGGGGTTTCATAAACTGGGACACCCTTTTTTGCATATATATTATATGCATACTTGCTATATAGGTCTTATCTCCTTCATGAGTTACAAAAAAGTAGAATGCCACAACAAGATGACACAACAAGCTGGGAGCAGAGGTGGTTCAAGTGATTAGGCGCCTCCCTCCCAAATGGGAGTCCTGGGTTCCTTTCCTGGTACCTCCTAAAAAAGAAGAAGAGCAGACACAGAGAGCACACAATGAACAGACATGGAGAGCAGACAGTGAGTGTAAACAACGAGATGGCAGGGAGAAAGAAAGAAATAAAATAAATCTTAAAAAAAAAAAAAAAAAAAGCATAATGCCTAACATAA
This sequence comes from Tolypeutes matacus, assembly GCA_026826555.1. NCBI lineage: Eukaryota > Metazoa > Chordata > Mammalia > Cingulata > Chlamyphoridae > Tolypeutes > Tolypeutes matacus. The sequence continues at coordinate 10,179,203 of JAKSZT010034297.1, forward strand.
TGTCTTACATATAATAGATATTTAAAAATATTTGTCAAATTCATCAGTAAATTAATGTCTTACAGGCAAAACTGTCTTAGATTCACAACTGTATCAGCGATTAGCACATAGCATATTCTTAAAACTATATATCCAACATTTTAACTTAAATCCCTCTGTTCAATATAAATCGAATTTGAAGTAAGGACCAATACTTATTCCATATACACTGTTAGAGTCTCCCCCTTATGAGGTTTGCAATGATTGATAGGTCATAGGACTGTGAATCGATGCCCCTGTGGCATAGGTTGAGGAAAGGCAGACTCCAGCTATAACCCACCTAACTCATCCCCTCCCAAGAATAAACAAAATGAAGTAGATAAAGGCCATCACTCCCTCCCCAACCCCTCCCACATCCCAAGAACTATTAACCCACTCCCCACTGGCCATTTGGCCCCAGCCTGTACACAGTTTCCCCTCCTATTGATGTACTGTATAAATTCTTACCCACCACCTTCCAAGGGTGGGCTGAAGTCTCTCTTCAGAACCCCTCCTATGGGAGAGCTTCCCAATAAATTTCCTGCCTGCAACCGTCAGTCTCTGCGTCCCAGTGAGCGCCCTTTTTCTCTAACAATATATACAAGCCTAACTTTAAAAATCTCTTTATATTTGTACTCGTAGTACTTAGCTCAGTACCTGATGTAAATAGCAGGTGCTCAATGAATGTTTTTTGTTTCTGCTACTATGAGTGAAAGGCAGTTTTGTACAGTAGAATGTGAAAAAATTTAGAGCCATTTACTAGATGTCTGTTTGGACAGGTCACTTTCCTTCTCTATACCTCAGACACTTCACCTATAAATTGAGAAATAGTACTTACTTACATATATCTGAGGTGTTCACTAAAAATTCAAATAATGTTGGTAAAACCACTTTATTACATAATGTGTAAATGTTATTACTGCTAACTATAATCTCAATGTTTACCATCTTCATTTTTTTTTTTAATTCTAAAAGTTTTGCTTTCATTTGAGGTATTTTTTTTTTAAATCTGACAAATCTATGGGAAATTTATCTAGCAACATAATCTTGTAAGTATAACTCTAAGCTGCCAGTTATTTCCTTTTTGACAAAACATAATACTCAAAGTTGAATCCCACAGCTCAGTTTTATAAGAGTTTTACAATCGTTTGTAGTAAATTTAAAATGATCAGAAGCTCAAATAGAGAAAAGCCTGCTTTCCTGACTCTTCCACTTACACAGGCAATTGGACCTTAGACAGGTGACAACCATTTTGTTCCTCAGTTTCTTCATTTATAAAATGTGGATAATTAGAGTACCTACCTCTTAGGGTTGGTTAAGAAAACTAAATATGCTAATATTTGTTTAAAAAAAAAAAAAATCTCACAGTGTAGGCTATATAACTGTTTGGTAAATAAATAAAGGGCCATATAATTCCATGCCTCAATATAAGGAATAAGATTCAAATTCTATCACTGGGAGGGAAACACCACAATGGTTGCTCCCTGAAATACTAAGACTTGGTTCAACAAATTATCTGGATCCTGATTTAAATAACCTAACGCCAAAAAATCTGAACTTGTAAATCTGATCCCTTAAAAATTTAAACTTCACAAGATCGCCAGTATATATACAAATATTTTTTTCACTCATTATTCTTATTCATGCTATGCTTGAGAAACAACTGTGAACAAGTCAAACAAGATTCCTGCTCTCATATGATTAACACTGTAATGATGAAGAGACATTAAAATATAAGTATAAATATAAATCAAATAACTACAGATTGCCAAACTACCATAAAACAAAGGGCTAAGCTAGAAACTTAGAGGAATTCCTGCTTTAAAGGGGATGTATCAGACAAGTTCATTTTTTATGTGTAAATCACTCATCACAAATCACTTAGCTGGAGGGCAAAGGGGAAATGCTAAAAACCATTGTCATTGATAATGGATCAGAAATGAAAAGAGGACTCTGAAACTATAATATGGATCAATGGGAAAGTATGACTTACTTTTTAGTTTGAGTTCTTCCAAGCCAAGGACTGTCTTATTCATCTTTGTACCCTCAGTATCCAGCACAATCTTACACATGATAGATAAATCCAATAACCATTAAATAAAAGCAGTAAATAGGCAACATTTCCAAAACTCAGATGTTATAAAATTTCAGTCATTCACACATATACAATTTAAACCTACATTTCAGAAGCTACAATGAGGGTGCATTTTAACTGAAGACATAGTTTTAACTTAAGCATTAAAAGCTGCATGCAAACACACTGGGGGTGGGGGGGACTTTAAAAAAGTATTTCTCTTAAAAAGGCATCAATTCATCATGTAAAACTTTCCAATATTTTTGTACTTGTTATATAGTTCAATTTTGGGGGGAAAAAAAAAGTATTTCTCACTGAGACAACCAGTTAAATTATATTTCACAAAACAGCATAATTAAATTTTGTTTCTGACCTTAATGTGGTATCATTCATTTTTTATTACCTTAAACACTATAGCATATTCCTATAAAAGGAATGTGTTAACTAGTTATATATAACAGCAAGCAACCTTGTTTCCACTTTTTATAAATAAGGACAGAGTAAAATTTTGCCCACTCTAAAATTCTGATTCCATGAAGTGGCCCAAGTGAAGTTGTACTCTTTTCAGGTATACAAAAAATATATTTATGTAAGAAAAAAAAACTTCACTTAAAGATTCTCCTCCTTTCATAACGTGTAAGGAACGGGCATAGTAAGTGCAAGATATTATTTACGTAGATGAGCATAGCAAATAACCAGATTTTATTTAATTGAAAACTGTAGTCTGTGCTCCCTACCTTATGCTTACTATCTCTTTACATAAATTACCCAAACAATAGTGTATTAAAATATTTCCTTAATTTCAAATCATTTTAGTCCAAAGAAACCTGTCACCCATATTTAAGTATTCAAAAACAGTTTTGTCCTCATGTTATAATACTAGTACTAAAGTCTGACGACTATGTAGGCCCTAACACTCACATCATTTTCAGTTTCAGACCTTAATAATAAATAAATTACAGAGCAGTCCTAAGATATTTGCACCTCACCAATAAAATTAAATACAACAAAGAATTTTGTCAGACCTACTTTGTAGTTTGGCTTGAATCGTACATGCTCTTCACATACTGCACTAATCCACAAATTTCTCACCAAAGCACTGCCTCTTCCCCACCCCTGGAATTCACTTCCTGTTCACCTTTAACCCTTAAGTATGCATGCAAGAGGCCAACAGCCTTAACTCTACTGTTAACAAGTGCAGTTTGTCGCTCTGTTTCCTGGCAGGCAGTGCAGAGCTCAACTCTTCAACAATGAAATACACAGTTAAATAATTAAGATCATATTTCAGAACTAGCTAACATTCCACAAATTTCCCAGTTAAAATAGAACATTTTAATCTCAAAGATTTCCCAGAAATGTTAAAACCAATAACTAGCCCACTTTAATTAAAACAAAGCAACCAAAAGGGAAATTCCTGGATAGAATTTCCATTTTGTGCTTTGGTTTAGTCAGACAATTAATAATTGAGAAACTTTTTAAAAGCAATAACCATGCCAAATGTGTAAAGATTTAAACAAATCCTGACTTCTGATAAATACAAGGATGATAACTTTATAAACATTTTAATTATTCTAGAGACAAGCAAAGCATTACTTAGGTAGGTAGTCTTCTCCTTTTATCTAGGACAAAAATGAAGTGACAAGTTCTTTTGTTTTTAATTGTACATATGTTTGTTGTTTTTTTACTACTATAAAAAATTAGGAAAGAACCTGGAATCTTCTGAGTTCAATGGAGATGAGAAAAGTGAAGCAAATCCTTTGCTTTAGTTTTATACAGGTGTTCCTTTCCTTTTAATAATTTACATAATTTGTTATGTATCTGCTTTAAGATAATTCTAAAATATGTAACGTGTTCCAACAGATTCTTACATAAGCGAGGGTAACTGCTGGAGGTTTAAGAATAATCATAGGGGAGCAGATGTAGCTCGGTGTTTGAGCACCTGCTTCCCATGTACAAGGTCCTGGGTTCAATCCCCAGTATCTCCTAAAAAAAAAAGAATAACCATAAAAAATGTGAACATACAAGACCTCCCTATAAAAATCTAAGACCTCTCGTCATCTTTTTCCTAACTGAATGATTCTGAGTTTCTATATTTTTCCTGCTGTCAGGCCCTTCCAAACAGATCCATTTCTTCTTTCCACCCAGAGTTCTGTCTTCACACACTACCACTTCATTTTCTACACATTCTCCTTGGCAAACTCTATCATTTCCTCAGCTACATTCCACTTCTAAACTATTTCAGACCTGTTCTCCATGTCCCACCTCACTCTAGTACTTCAGAAACACATTTCCAATTATTACTAATACACCCCAAGCTTACAAGTTGTTCAAGGTTTGCTTATTTCTGTCCATGGTACCATCATTTCTCCAATCACCCAGACATAAAACTAGTCATAGTTGATTTCTCACTTTATATCTAACAGATAGTTATCAAATTCTATATGAACTTTTGCCTAAAATATTTTAATACTCCTTTAATAGGTACTCCTTCATCCACTCATTCTCTTTTTTTTTTTAATGGATAAAGGTAAATTTATTTGGTTGCTAACTAATTTGATAAGCTTATATAAAGGTAAAGTAACTAGTTTATGTGGTTATGGTTAGTTATAGGAAGTTTTCAAAAGCATATTTTCAAATAAAATATTTAAACAGCTAATTCCAGGAAGCTATTATTAAATAGAAACCTGAGGGGGTCGGATGTGGCTCAACTGGTTAGGCGTCCGTCTCCCATATGGAGGGACCCGGGTTCGATCCCCGGGACCTCCCGGTAAAAAAAAAAAAAAAAAAAAAAAAAGAAACCTGAACTGATATTTTTTTCAATAGAGCTGAATTTTATGTAGAACCAATCTTGTCATTTTCCTGGATCAGCCTCAATGATTTCCCATATTACACTAAAATACAAACCTGTCTCCAGTATAGTCTCTTGCTACTCCTTTATACATAGAACATAAACTATGTTTCTGCTGAGCTGTTCTCTGTCATCTCCCTGATTGTGCTCTGCATTTTCCTTTTCTGTGTCTTTGATGATGTTTATCCTCTATGCCTATTTCTTGTAATCCCCTTGTCTACCATTTTTCACCAGTTAAAATCCTACCCATCCTTTTAGGTCAGTTTAAATTTCACTTTCTTAATAAACCCCTTTCTAATACTATACAAACAAAGGAAATTCCTACCTCTCCTGAAAACCCACCTTACTTTCTCTTACTGTGGACAAATAGAGCCTTCAGCTCATACTAGATTTTAAACTTCTTGAGAACAAAATCTACATGTTTATAATTCCAACAGAACAACATTACTCTTACTGGGTATTTTCCTTTGGTTAAAGGAGAGAACCTAAATGTACCATCAGTTAAAAAAAAAGCGGGGGGGATTAGGGTTAGCAATCTAAACTGTTAAGAGCTTCGGCCTTTACTAACAGAATATGTAAATACAGGAACTTCTCAGATTGAAATGGGAAAATAATAGGGCATACATTAGGGCATATGGGATTTTGAAACCAGAAGGAACAGGAAGCTTTTCCTAATTATGGAGGGAAGTGAAGAGATTCTGAGATGATGGGTAACTTGCTGATAATGAATTTAGGCCCAGATGTTAACCTGTAAAAAAAGAAGGAAATGCTAGATTTCACAGTAGATGAAATTAAGCCTTAAAAATCTAGTCAATGACAATATTTAAATAAATCAATGGTATGCTGAAAAGAACATTCTTTTTCTACAAATTCTCCTTGGCAATCAAATTTATTCCTTCAGATATAGCTTTTACTTCTATCCTATTCTAAACCCAAGCCTAACCTCTCTCCAGGACTTCAGAAATATATGCATGTCTGAAGGAGATTAAGCAATGAAGAAAATGGTCATCACAAAGTCCATTTTCTTAATGTCAAAGAACGGAATGTAATAAACCTCAGGCCCATTTATAATATATAAAATTATAAATCATATATACGATATGTAAAATTACAGTTACAGATTTAACAGGCTACTTTATTTAACCTCCCTAGTGAACTGTATCGTTGTTTACAGAGGACAATTTAAAAGAAGTTAAGTAAACCAAATGACATTGTGGTAGGCAGAATGGCTCCCTCCAAAGATGTCCATGCCTGAATCCCTAGAACCTGTGAAAGTGTTACATTACCTGGCAAATAGACTTTGCAGATGTAATAAAGGTTAAGGATCTTAAAATGCGAAATTATCCTGGATTATCTAGGTGGACCCAATCTATTCACATAAATCCTTAAAAGCAAAGAACTTTCTCAGGCGAGAGGCAGAAGAGATGCAGCAGAAGAGGAAGTGTGAGAAACTCGAAGCACAAAAAGGATCTGTCACACTTGACTTAAAGATGATGGGAGCTAAGGACCTCAGTCCTATAGTTACAAGTAACTGAATACTGCCCAAAAACCTGCATGAGGTTGAAGTAGATTCTTCTCCAGAGGATACAAAAAGGAACCCAGCCCTGCCAACACCTTGATTTGCCTTAGACTCTAAGCAGAGTATGCAGCTGAGCCTGTCTGGACTTCTGATCTAGAGACTGTAAGCTGTGTTGTTTAAGCCACTAAGTATTTGCTAATTTGTTATGGCAGAAATACAAAACTAATATAGAGATCAATAGTAAAGCATGTCTAAATGAACCACAAACAAGAAACTGATAACACACAAAAACTATTTATATAGTCACAAGAAATCATGTGGTACTTTACTCCCTGGGGGTTTTAGTACACATCAACACGCACTAACATATGTCCTGGTACTGTGCACATAGAAGCATTTAATAACTTTTGATTAACTGATATAACCCAAAATTAACCCATCATCCTAGTAAATTATATGTCATTCATTAAGGTCAAAGAGTAATAAATTTACAAAAGAACATCACCTTTTGTAAATCATCATCAATACCTCTGGAAATAAAAATCTATTTAATTAAAGTTGTTGATGCCTAATAGAATATATTTCAATGATCTAGAAAACATAGTGACAGTTAGGCTAACGTGTCAACTTGGCCAAGTAATTGTGTCCAGGTGTTTGGTCCAGCAAGCACTGGGCTAATTGTAATACAAGGGCATTTATGGACTTCGATCACCTGTGAGTTTACTACATGGATGGCTGAATACATCTGCATCAATCAGGGAGATTACATCAGCAATGGATGACGCTTTTATCCAATCAGTTGAATGCCTTAAAAGGGGAAGTGATTTCAACATTCAGAGAGAATTTCTCAGCTCATCTTTGGACAGCCAACTTCTCCCAGAAACTCATCAAGGAACTTTCATTGGACTTTCATCGAAGCCCCTGGTTTGCAGCCTGTCTGTGGAACCTGGACTTGTGCATCTCCACGGTTGCGTGAGAGACTCATAAAATCTCATATTAGGGGACGAATGTGGCTCAAATGGTTGGGTGTCCATCTCCCATATGGAGGGACCCGGGTTTGATCCCTGGGACCTCCTGGTAAAAAAAAAAAAAAAAGTACATTTTATATGAAGAAATGCTCAAGATCACTCAGGATTAGGGAAATGCAAATCAAAACTACAATGAGATATCATTTCACACCTATCAGAATGGCCACTATTAAAAAGACAGAGAACTACAAGTGTTGGAGAGGATGTGGAGAGATAGGAACACTTCATCACTGTTGGTGGGAATGCAGAATGGTACAGCCACAGTGGAGGACTGTTTGGCAGTTCCTAAAGAAGTTGAATATAGACTTGCCACGTGACCCTGCAATACCACTACTGGGTATATACCCAGAAGAAATGAGAACAGTGACACAAACAGACATCTGCACACTGATGTTCATAGCAACATTATTCACCATTGCCAAAAGTTGGAAACAACCCAGGAGTCCATCTACAGAAGAATGGATAAACAAACTGTGGTCTATTCACACGATGGAATATTATGCAGCTGTTAGAAGAAATGAAGTCGTAAAACATATGGCAACATGGATGAACCTGGAGGACATTATGTTGAGTGAAGCAAGCCAGACATAAAAGGACAAATACTGTATGAATGTGTTACTATGAACCAAATATATTGTGTAAAATATTGTTTGATTCACAGAAAAATTTATATGTATCCATTAGATTTAATTGAGAAATGTAAAAAAAAAAAAAATCTCATATTATTGAAAGATATCTCCTGCTGATTCTGTTTCCTGAGAGAACCCTGACTAATACACTCATCTATAGCAAACAATTCCCTGACACCACTGGAGAGGGGAGGACTTGTCATATTGCTTTACCTTTCTTCATTATCTGTAACTGCCACTGAGGAGCTAAATAGAAAATATGAATGATCTGCTCTTGAATAAAACCTAAAATTACAACCATAGAATCTTAAAGAGTTGAAAAGAACCTACCAATTTAGTCCATTTTCCACCCACTGTAAGAATTTCTTCTTTGACACATCTGAGCTATGCCATCTTCCTGTAGTCAGTGAAAAAGAGCTTTATATGAAACTTCCTCATACCAAATGGTTATCTGCTTTTCTGCGACTTCCACTTGTTGGTCTTAAACCTGACATCTAAAATCCTGCAAACATTTGAAGATAATTATCAGATTTACTTTTAGGGTATTATCACTTTATAAAAAAATGTCAAACCACTTTTGGAAGCAATAGCTTTTAAAGTTAGTTTAGTTTTTGTTGTTGTTGTTGTTTTTGTTTTATTTGTTGTTTTGTTTGATTGTTTTTGGTAATGGCTATACTATTTGCCAATATAGCCAGAAAGCACAAAATGTATCATCTTCTCATCTTAAGGGACATAGTCAGCAAAACCTAACAAAAATGTAAGAAAAAAATTTCTTTTCACAAAACTTGGGGAAACATCATAACAATATAAGAACTCCTTATTAATATAACATTACTGCTTCATAGTAACCATACCCACCCAGAGCATGCCAAAATTATAAAGGCAAAAATCTTACACGCGCCACCAAATGTCATAAAATTTACATAAATCATTAGAATTTTAAATATTTAGGATATGTCACCCATAATTCTGTATATATAAAATTGATATACAATCACAATAATCCCCTACTTTGTCTACTAATCCATCATCTCTCTTTTTCACTCCCACAGTCAGCAATCCACAAATCCACTTTTAACACTTAAGAGGTAATTGGAGGGGGGGCGGGTGTGGCTCAAATGGCTGGGCGTCCGTCTACCATATGGAGGGACCTGGATTCGATCCCTGGGACCTCCCGGTTAAAAAAAAAAAATAAAAAAAAAAAAAAAGGTTAAAAAAAAAAAAAAAAAAAAAAGAGGTAATTGGAGGGAAGCGGCTGTGGCTCAATCATCAGTAGGGCTCCCGTTTACCATATGGGAGGCCCCGGGTTCGGTTCCCGGGGCCTCCTGGTGAAGGCAAGCCCGCCCGCACGGCATGGTTAGCTGACCCAGCGAGCACAAGCAGCAAGGGGGGGGATAAATGAATAAATAAATAAAATCTTTAAAAAAAAAAAAAAAAGAGGTAATTGGAAACTTAAGAACAGACTTTAGTAAGTCAAAAAAATATTCAAATTGGTCTTTTATCAGTTTTTGGACATTCAACAAAAACAACAAGAAGTAAACTAAAAAAACTCTGAAACAACATGGTGAGAGATTTAAAACCTTATTAATTTATCAACATAGAATAAGATGATTTATGAAAGATTGCTTATGTTGGATCTGAAAAGAATTTCCCTCACACAGAATGCTATCAATATGCTAGGATGATGGGGGACGGATGTGGCTCAAATGGTTGGGCGTCCGTCTCCCATATGGAGGGACCTGGGTTCGATTCCCAGGACCTCCCAGTTTAAAAAAATATATATATATGCTAGGATGATGGACTACTTTAGTTCTTCATAATTTCCCTCTATTCATTCTATAGCTATAAAAGGGAGTCATTACTTCTTTTTAAAGCTTGAAAAACAAGTTTACAAATCATGGATTAAGAAAAAAATACATGAATTAAAATGATGACAAGGCCTTAGAAAAATAAGCCATACACAAAAGGATATTGTATAATCGCACTGATATGAAAATAATCAGAATAAGCAAACTCAGAGATTCAAAGTCTAGAAGATAGATTGCCAGGAGATGGCATGGGGGTAGGGATTAAGGAGTTAAGGCTCAAAATGTACAGTTTCTATTTGGGATGATGAAAAGGTTTTTCTAATGGATAGTGGTGATCGTAGCACAACACTGAATGTAACAACACTGAATTAATATTTGAATGTGGTTAAAAAGGAAAATTTTAGGTTATATATATGGTACTAGAATTTTTAAATATTTTAAAAATCCATGGAACTACACAACACAAACAGTAAACCCTAAGTTAAGTCATGCACTATAGTTAATAGTATAATTATTAAAATGTGCTTTTACCAATTGTAACAAATATTCCACACCAATGCAAAATGTTAATAATATAGGAATCCTGTATTTTATGCATGATTGTTCTGCAAACCCACAACTTCTCTAATAAAAAAGAAAAAAATACATGAATTAAAATGACAAGTTCTGGAAAAAGTAAAATTGAGAAGAGAAGTCAAGCCACAGGCTCCGTAACTTCGGTTATACTCTGGACAAAGTGATTAGTCAAACTAGAGAGAATTCTACATATAAACATATAAAGTAGACAGATGATCCTAGGTTCATTAGGTGGAGGTTTTTCCACAGGTTTCTTCTGACTAAGATGCTTGATCCTCCTCCAGCAGAGGGACTCAATGCCACAAAAAGAAGGTAAAGGGTGGGGGAGAGATGGTGAGGAGGGTTTATAAGTGCCTTTCAAATATCTCTGCATCTATTTAGACATTTCAAAATATATATTGAAAATACTATCTGAAGCAGAACTAAAAGCAACCCAATGGAAAACAAAAAGCTTTAAACATTTTCAAATACTTAAAGGCTTTGAAATGAAAAACTGGTCCCTAAATATTTAATTTCAAGAATGGTGGTATATTTCTTTGTCCACCAAATCCTAGGTAACCAAGGCACTGAAGCCTTTTATGTATCTTTAAATACAAGATTTCAGAAAAACATGATAAAATATTGCATTAAATACATTTTTCATTATGGAAGTAATGACATAACTCATGACAAAAACTGGAGAAAATTTTTTAAAAATTAAAAAAAAATTGTAATTGCATTAACCTGAAACAATTTATTTATTTCCAGGGTTATATTCATATGCATATTTTCATACTACTACCAAAAAAAGTATAATAATAAAAACATTCATTAAATACTTACTATATGTTAAGAACATTTCTAAGCACTTTTACATGCTAGAACTCATTTAATCTTTCCAAAGCCCTAATATGTAGATTCTATGATTGTTCACCCATTTTAATAATGAGGAAATGAGACACAAAAAAAGATATATAACTAGCCCAAAGTCATATAGCTAATAAGTGACAGGAGCTGAGATTGTAACCAAAACAGCCTGGTACTAGAGCCTGCACTATTAATCACTTCACTTTACTGAAATCTTAATTTTGAATTTGGGATTTTCCCCCATCATTAATATTTTCTTATTATTAGCCTTCAAAGTCTTTTTAATGCTTATAATACCTTACCTGATATGAATACGATAATAAATTAAGTTTACATTTGTACCTTATATAGTAAGATAAACATCTTTGGGTATCTTATTTTCCCATGTCTGAATTACTGTAATGAAGTACTTTTATACTCTTAAGTATACCATCAAATTGCATTCTAAAATATTTGCCTCAATTAACAAAGCCAAGAAAATACCAATTATACCATATATTTGCCAACATTAAGCACTAATATATAGAATCTTTTCCTAATAGGTAAAAATGACACCTCATTTCAAACTGCATTTTAATTATTAAGGTTGCATATCATTCTAGCTTTGTTTACTATTTCCATTTCCTCTTGTGAATTTCCAGTTTATGTGCTTTCTTTACTTATCCACTGAGATCTTAAATTTTTGCTTATCAAGAAACTTCTAGGGGGACGGATGTGGCTCAAATGGTTGGGTGTCCATCTGCCATATGGAGGGACCCGGGTTCGATCCCTGGGACCTCCTGGTAAAATAATAAATAAATAATTAAATAAACACATTTAAAAAAAAAAAAGAAAAAGAAACTTCTAGGAAGATGGCAGGGCTCAACTCTCTCACAAAAACAATGGAGGAAGGGCAAAAGGCTGTCTGAGGGTGAAGCAGATGTGACTCAAGCAATTGAGCTCCTGCCTACCACACGGAAGGTCCCTGGTTCGGTTCCCAGTGCCTCCTAAAGAAGGCAGCGAGCTGGCGCGACAGGCAGGCAGGGCAAGCTGACACAACAAGAGACACAAGAAAAAAAAACATAATGAGAGAGACAACAAAACAGGGAGCAGAGATTCCCGGTGTCTCCTAAAGAAGACAGCGAGCTGACGTGATGGGCAGGCACAGTAAGCTGATGCAACAAAAGAAGCGGAGAGGAAAATAAAACACAACAAAGTAGGGAATGGAGATGGCTCAAGTGATTAGGCGCCTCCCTCCTACAGCAGAGGTCCCGGGTTTGGCTTCCAGTGCCTCCTAAAGAAATAAGGAAGATGGGGTCGGATGTGGCTCAACTGTTTGGGCGTCCGTCTCCCATATGGAGGGACCCGGGTTCGATCCCCAGGACCTCCCGGAAAAAAAAAAAAAAAAAAAAGAAATAAGGAAGATGAACAGACACAGCAAGCACAAACAACGAGGGGGTGGGGAGAAATAAATAAATAAAATAAATCTTTAAAAAAAAATTTTTTTTTTAAAATTATATACCATGCTCAAGTGGGTTTTATCCCATGTATACAAGGAAGGCTCAACACAAAAAAATCAATTAGTGTAATAAACCACATTAATAAATTGAAGAAGAAAAAATCAAGAGGGAATTGGATATGCCGCAACCAGTTGAGTGTCTGCCTACCACATGGGAGATCCCGTGTTTGGGTCCTGGTGTCCCCTAAAAGAAGACAAGCAGACACCGCCCCATCTGCAAACGAGCTAGACGCTGCCCCCTGCCATAATGAGTTAGACACCACCCCTGCCGCAACAAGCAGATGCCACAAGCCAGCAGATGTTGCAACCCGCAGGGAGAGGATGTGTCTCAGGCTGTTGGGCACTAGCCTCTCATGTGGGAGGTCCCAGGTTTGGTTCCTGGTGCCTCCTGGAGAAGGCGAGCAAACAATGAGCAGACAGACAAGAGAACCGTCGGGGGGGTGGGGGTGGTGGATAAGTAAAGAAAAAATAAAGCAAATAAATAAATCTTAAAAAAAAACAAATCACATGATCTTCTCAATGCAGAAAAGATGTTTGACAAAATACAGCATCCTTTCTTGATAAAAACACTCCAAAAAATAGGAAGAGAAGGAAGCTTTCTCAACATGGTAAAGTGCATATATGAAAAACCTACAGCTGGCATTGTACTCAACAGTGAAAGACTGAAAGCTTTCCCACTGAGATCGGGAACAAGACAAGGATGCCCACTGTCAACACTGTTTGCAATACTGTGATAGAAGTTCTAGCTAGAGCAACTGGGCAAGAAAAAGAAAAAGAAAAAAAAAGTCACCCAAATAATAAAGGAAGAAGTATAACTGTCACTATTTGCTGATGATATGATCCTTTATTTAAAAAATCCTGAAAAATCAACGATAAAGTTACTGGAACTAATAGACAAGTTCAGCAAAGCGGCAGGATACAGGATTAACACGCAAAAATCAGTCGTTTTTCTATACACTACTGAGGAGCAATCTGAGGAGGAAGTCAGAAAAAAAATTCTATTTCTAATAGTGACTAAAAGAAACAAATATTTAGGAATAAACTTAACCAAGGACATAAAGGGCCTGTATGCTGAAAACTACAAAACACTGCTAAAAGAAACCAAAGAAGACATAAATAATTGGAAGGACATTTCATATTCATGGATTGGAAGACTAAATATTGTTACAATGTCAATTCTACCCAATTTGATTTACAGATTCATTGCAATCCCAATAAAAATGGCAACAGTCTTTTTTCTAGAAATGGAAAAGCCAAATATAAAATTTATTTGGCAGGGTAAAGGGTCCCAAATAGCCAAAAATGTCTTTAAAAAGAAGAATGAAGTTAGAGAACTCTCCCTTCCTGCCTTTAAAGTATATTACTTAGTTACAATGATAAAAACAGCATGGTACTGTCATAAATATAGATATTTTGACCAAGGGAACTGAATCAAGAACTCAGAAATAGACCCTCACATCTATAGTCAAGTGATAAATTAAATACTTGTACTTCAAAAGACTTTGTGAAGAAAGTAAAAAGGCAGCATACTCATCGGGAGAAGATATTTGGAAACCACATATGCGACAAGGGTTTGATATCCGTGTTATATAAAGAGATCATACAACTTGATGAAAAAAGACAAGCAATCCAATTTAAAAATGGGAAAAGACTTAAATAGACATTTCTTCCAAAAGGAAATACAAATGGCCAAAAAGCACACAAAAAAGTGTTCAACATCACTAGCTATTAGGGAAATGCAGATCAAAACTACAATGAGAGGGCTCTATTTGAAGTAGTGGGCACATCAACATGTCCCGTGGTTCCAGCACTGGTTTTGATTGTCACATTACCATTTTTTCACCTGAGGGCCGCCTCTACCAAGTAGAATATGCTTTTAAGGCTATTAACCAGGGTGGCCTTACATCAGTAGCTGTCAGAGGAAAAGACTGTGCAGTAATTGTCACACAGAAGAAAGTACCTGACAAATTATTGGGTTCCAGCACAGTGACTCACTTATTCAAGATAACTGAAAACATTGGCTGTTTGATGACAGGAATGACAGCTGACAGCAGATCCCAGGTACAGAGGGCACGGTACGAGGCAGCTAATTGGAAATACAAGTATGGCTATGAGATTCCTGTGGACATGCTGTGTAAACGGATTGCAGATATTTCTCAGGTCTACACACAGAATGCTGAAATGAGGCCCCTTGGTTGTTGCATGATTTTAATTGGTATAGATGAAGAACAAGGCCCTCAGGTGTATAAGTGTGAGCCTGCAGGTTACTACTGTGGGTTTAAAGCCACTGCAGCAGGAGTTAAACAAACTGAGTCAACCAGCTTCCTTGAAAAAAAAGTGAAGAAGAAATTTGATTGGACATTTGAACAGACAGTAGAAACTGCAATTATATGCCTGTCTACTGTTCTATCAATTGATTTCAAACCTTCAGAAATAGAAGTTGGAGTAGTTACAGTTGAAAATCCTAAATTCAGGATTCTTACAGAAGCAGAGATCGATGCTCACCTTGTTGCTCTAGCAGAGAGAGACTAGAGAGACAACATTGTAATTGGTTTACCGAATCCATGATGCCACTTGCCTACGTGTTCGGTAAAAACAAACCAATACTATGGAGGATTGGATTGAAAAAGGAACCTCTCCCACTACTCCTACCCCTGAAGTTGTCAGGACTCTGTAAAAATAAAATCAGTGCTTTTGGAAAACAAAAAACAAAAAAAAAACCTACAATGAGATAACATTTCATACCTTTTAGAATGGACATTATTTTAAAAATAGAAAACTACAAGTGCTGGAGAGGGTATGGAGAAATAAGATCATTCCTTCACTGTTGGTGGGAATGTAGAATGGTGTAGCCTCTGTGGAAGACCGTTTGGCAATACTTCAAGAAGCTGAATATAGAATTGCTGTATGATCCAGTAATCCTTTTAGTAGTAATATATTCAGAAGAACTGAAAGCAAGGATATGAACTGACATTTGCACATCAATGTGCATGGCAGCATTATTCACAATTACTAAAATATGGAATGAGTCCAAGTGTCCATCAACTAATGAATGATTAAATAAAATGTGCTATATACGTACAATGGAATACTATTCAACTGTAAGAAGAAATGAAATCAGGATACATATGACAACAGATAAACTTTGAGGATATTACGATGAGTGAAATAAGCCAGACACAGGAAAAATATTATATGCCTCACAAATATGAACTAAATACCCTGAGTAAACTCATGAAGGTAAACTATAGAATATAGGTTACTAGGAAATAGAATGTGGGTTGAGAATGGGAGCTGATGTTCAATGTAGATAGGATTTTTAATAAGATTTATTGTAAAACTGTAGAAATAAATAGAGTTGATGGTAACACATTATAGTGAGTAAAATTAACACTGCATATTTATAAAGGAGATTGTGGCGGAAAGGGGTAGTCTGTGGACATAAATGTCAATTGAAAGGAAACTAGACAATAATCTAAGATATGTATAACCTAAATGATTTCGGTGGTGGATGAAGATTGTGGTTAATAGTATAAATCTAGGGAAGCGGCTGTGGCTCAATCAGTGGGGCTCCCGTTTACCATATGGGAGGCCCCGGGTTCAGTTCCCGGGGCCTCCTGGTGAAGGCAGGCCCGCCCGCACGGCGTGGTTGGCTGACCCAGCGAGCACAAGCAGCAAGGGGGAGATAAATGAATAAATAAATAAAATCTTAAAAAAAAAAAAAAAAAATAGTATAAATCTAAGAATTTTCTTCTTTTACAAAGTATTAAGGATATGATGATACATGGGAAAATTACAACTAAAGTAACTTATGGACGATAGTTAATAGTAATATTGTAATATTTTTGCAGCAATGACAAGGAAAATATATCGATTCTAAGAGACAACTATAAGGGGGAATAAACAAATATGGGATTTTTCCTTTTGGAGTAAAGAAAATGTTCTAAAATTGAGATGATGACAGCACAACTCTGTGATGAAAATGAGAGCCCCTGAGTGTACTCTCTGAATGGATTATACAAAACATGGGACTGTATAACACAAGTAATCCAGTGGTGGAAGATAGACAATAGCTAACAGGACAAATATGAGAATGTTCTCTAATGAATTATAACAAATATATAATACCAAGATAGGGTGTTAATAATCAGGTGAGTTGCGGGAAAAATACACCAAATATAAAATATGGGCTATAATTAGTAGTACTATCTTGATGATGCTTATTTCATAGTTTGTAACAAAAGTTTCACAACAATGCAAGGTGGATGGTGGTGGGGTAATGTATGGGAGCCCCGTATGATGATATGCATGTTTGTTTTATAAGTTTACAACTTTTACTATACATTTATTGTTTATGTCTTTTCATGTACAAATGATATACTTCAATAAAATTTTATTTAAAGTTTTTTTGTTTATCAACATATGAGATTTTTATAAAATATTAGCCCTGTTTCATTTACAATAAAATTTTCCCAGTTGCTTCCCTTTTAATTATGATTAAGTTTTTGTTTCCTTTTGATAAAATAGCCTTTCATTAAATGCAATCATAATTGAAAGTTACAAGAGAGACCTTAAAACTTTACAATTTTCTAAATATAGAACTTAGTATATTGCTTCAAGCATTTCAGTGTATTTCTGTCAAATGTCAGACTGTTACAGCAATATAAACCTATGTCCAAGTATGCACATTCACTTAAATAGAATTGTTGAGTTAGAAATCTTGACTATGTCTCATATAAAATTAACTCAATAACTAAGGCCCACCTTACCCCAATCACCAAAATAAAAGCAGAGAGCTACATACCTGTTGCTGTAAACATAGGCGATTTCTGTCATGTAAGTGCTGATGATTAGAAAGTGATGAATGCCAGCTCCGAGCTTGACTTTGCAACTGAGTTTGAGCCATATCAGAAGGCCGTGTTACAAGATGTGAAGTAAACTGCCGATCAAGTTCATGATCTAAAACATGACTTGAACTCTCTTGCCCAAATGTTGATTCATCAAATTGTGGAAGCAGACCATCCTGAAGGAGGTCCTCTGGGTCAAGTCCTGTGAATGGCTCAGTTTGAGACTCTACTTGATGAAGTAAATTATCTTCTAAAGATGAAAAGCCATTAGTTTCCACATGATCATTAAAATGGCCCATTTGAGTTCCTGAGTCAACAGGATCTGGGAAGTTCATGTGCACAGGAGATAATTTTGAATTGCTAAAATTACCCTGAGGATGTGACGAATGCAACATTTGGAAATTATTTGAATTCAATGATGTACTGGAGTTTAGGATATGCTGGGTAGATTCTTGCTTGATTCCCCTATGAGGTGAAAAGGGATTACTTCCAGTAAAATCAGATAAAGTCTGATTTGTATGATTAGATACAAGTACTGCAGAGGACTGAAGAAGACTGCTTGGTGATATGTGATTACTAGAAAAGGAATAATGTGAGGAAAACTGTTGTGAATTACTATTGACAGAACAAGAAGTCATATTTGGAGGAGGCCCATTAAAATTTCCTTCTTGATGACTGCTACACTTGAGGAAGTGTATTGAAGGATTTGATGTTTGAGAAAATTGCTGCATTGAAAGAGACTGTTGTGAAGTAGATGCATTAATTTGTGGTGGGTGGTTAACATTGACTCGATGTGAACCAGAAACATTAACATCCATAAAATTTTTAGACTGGGTAAGAGAATTTTGCCCTGGGTTAAGATTGTTTCTGTTCTGTTGGGAACGTAATGAAGGGCACTGTGTTTGTTGTTCCTTGGCCTGGAATAAGGCAAAGTCATGGTGTGCCGCAAAGCTTTTATTCTGGTGCATAGAGTGTGAATGTCCTTGTTGGTGAAAAGGAGACCCATTTTGATTTGAAATGCTATTAGCTGTTTGATGGCCCCACATTGGACTGCCATCTGCTACATCTGGAAACAAACCATTGGATTGGTTTTGGGGGTGGATGGGAGAACAATTAAACTGAGAATGTGGAGATAACACATGTTCAACTGGACTACCAAAAGACTGATTAACCTGATGAAATTTCAATGAATCAAACTGATTTAACTGTTCAAAATCAGTCATCTTCTGATGTGCTGAAGTACCCTGAACATGGTTCAGTGAGTCTATATGCAAAGGTTCAAATTCTGCACCCAAGTTCAATTCATCAACTAGTGAAACAGGTCCTGGTTGTACAAATGCATCATCTGACAAACCTTCTAAGGTCTCACCAAAAAGATTGGCATCATCAAAAAAATCCATCATTGGATCTGTCATCTTGAAAATTCAGTAACAATCTGGGTTATTCACTCCAAATGGAGTATGTTCAGCTTCTTTGCAGTAGATATTAGTGGATCATTTCCAAAGGTCCTCAACTAATCCAAATAGGTCAATGTTCTTTATTGCTCTAGATAATGACATGTCGTGAAGTGTCAGAATCCTAGGAAAATAAAAACAAAAGCAATTTAAATTTAATATGTATTCATTAACAGTCTATAAACAAAGTTTATATATGGTTTAAAGAACATAAATCTTGGTGTATAGTGTTTTGCACTGAGAATAATTGATTGCGAATAGCTCATTAATATTCTCTACATAGAAAAAAAATTCCTGCTGAGAACATGTAGTAATGTACATTACTTCATTGTGAAGTTCACATATTATGATGAAAGAATGTAAATTAAACCTGGTACTAGTATATCAGACTCTTTCTCCCATACTATGAAATGGCCCAGCAGGTTTAGCCAATGCATAAGTATAGAGATGACATCGACCTCTCTTAGTGCATCCAAGAGCTTTAGCTCTAGACTCTTGAGCCTATAAATCTATTATTTCATAGGATATATATGAAAATGCCTCAAGAGGAGTAATTGCATAAGATCAGGATAAGCTGGTCCTGAGTGAGATAAATGTTAGACACTGACAGCACAGACATGTGGTATGTTCAGAATGTCTCTGCATATTTCTGCCATGGTCCTCTTGCTCATCTACCATGGAAGATAAGCCTCCTGACAGCCAACTGACTTGGGTACCTGTGAAATAAAAGCAAGCACCTTCCTGTTAACAATTGTATTCATTTTCTCTGAACCTGAGACTCCACTATTAAATCATTTGGAATATATAATATTGTTTATTATATTTCCTAAACTGTGCAAATAAATGCACCTGAGAATCAAGCTGGGGAAAAACAAACAGTAGCTTGAGCTAAGCAATAAACTGGTCTTATGATAGTCAAGAGAAAAACGATTAAACACATACAAAATTTATATGTGAAAAAGATCTAACAGCTTATTTGCCAATATGAAATAGCTGGCCATTATTATTCTAGGCCTGCTTGTATCATTATAAACATTTTAACAAAGTTCAGCCTCTAGACTAGGGAACATCTATGTATACCTAAGCCATTAATCAAGAAGGCAATGTCTTATGTTTTTATATGGATGTGTATTAAGTAGAACATGAAAAAAAAAAAAAAAAAAAAAAAAAAACAATGAAAGTTACCAAAGCCAATGTTATCAGTTACAAGGTATACCAGTTAATATACCATGAAGAAAGAAAAAAAAATGCTGCCAATTAAACTATGCCACTCTACCATTTATAATTTTTATTTTACAATTAATGAAATAACTTTTAAAAATGTTATTTAGAGTCAGACTTATTCTAAGAGATCTGATCATTTCTACTGCCTTGAGGTACTTTGCTTAGTTCATAAACACTTTTTTTTTTTTTTTTTTTTTTAAAGATTTTATTTATTTATTCATTTATCCCCCCCTTGCTGCTTGTGCTCACTGGGTCAGCTAACCACGCCGTGCGGGCGGGCTTGCCTTCACCAGGAGGCCCCGGGAACTGAACCCGGGGCCTCCCATATGGTAAACGGGAGCCCCACTGATTGAGCCACAGCCGCTTCCCAGTTCATAAACACTTGAACATTGCTTTGCAAGAAAATTTGGAATTAGTTTGCCATTCCTTCAACAAAAAATATTTGCTTCACTAGTACCAAAGTTATTTATCTAGTATCTGTGGCTTTCTGAATACTCAATAACTTCTTGGTTAAATACTGAATAATAGTCTATTCTTTACAAAGAAATTTTAAATGGCAATTAAACGTGCACTACCCACATCTACATAGCCCAACTGAAGTGACAGCAACACAAACAGTTATGACGAAGTTTCTGTGCACAAAATGACAACTACTCCATGACTGCCTCCTGGCAAATAGTAATGAGACCCATCCTAACTTCAAAGATATTCAACATGAAAAAAATATGCATCATAGGATTAATTTTTTCAGTATTTAGAATGTATTAGAACCCTGAACTATACCCAACTGAACATTAAAAGTAGATTATCTGAACGATATTACATTAGTTCGTATATTCCTACTAATTCATATTGTGATTAACAGTGAAGTTGAAATACAAATATAAAACATATTGTTCTGAATTTATACTTACTATAGGCTTATGTATCTGTTTTGTTTGACTCTTAAAAAGAATTATAGAATTTTTAAGACTATTCAGGAAATTTTCTTATTCATTCAATCATTCAAGAACATTTATTGATAGACAATTTCTAGGTACTAGACTGAGGAATAATAAATGACTTCTGAAGGGGAATATAGACAAGTAAATAGACCATTACCAACACATGCTATCTGTGTTTTGATAAAGGTAGATATAAAGTAGGACCACCTAATGGTGAAGAAAATGAATATAGATACCCATACCAGTACTAAAAAGCCATACATTTCATGTCACAAGGTAGTGTCAACCTTAGTTATAAAAATAGGGACTAAAGCTGAACTATGAAAAAATGGCCATCAAATCTAATAAAGCATGTTTTCTAGTTTGAAGTTTATTCCACAATAGACACAACTCTCATCTTTCAGTCTAATTTTAACTTATTATTAATGAAAGCAATTATTTACGAACAGTCCTTTATATCCAAAGCATTATTTGCAAGAACTACAAAAGTCTCTGCCCTCAGGGAGCTCAGACTCTAATGGAGGTAGAAGGGCTTAAGAAAAACACATTCTAAAGAATAAAATTTGGTAAATGTGGCCTAAAAGACACAAGTTTATCTATAAGGTGATGTATAAAAGGAAGAGGGCATATTTGGCAAATTAATCAGGAAAAGCTTCTTAGAATAGGTAGCATCTGAGGTAATCTTTATAAAGATATTGGAAGGAGATACCCAGGCAAAGTATTCAGTAGGAGTAAAGGACTAGAAGCAAGTAAGTACATGTTTAGGCAATGTCATGGCCATTGCAGAGGTTTACAAAGGGAGAAAACTAGAAAATAAAACAATGGGAAAAAAGGGTAGAAATATACGTTGGAGCAATGCTGTAGGGTATCTTATTAATCAAACACATTAGAACAGTATATTTGGGGAAACTGAATTCTACGGTTGAGATAATTATTTAGAATCAAATCAAATTATTTTTCAAACTTCATTTCTAAGAACACTTATTTGATGCTAATGATGTGGTGATCATACAAAATGGACTCAAATATCAATAGGACAGAATCTGTGCCTTCAAATAATTCATAATCTAGAGGAGAAGAAAGCACATAAAGAAATGGTGTGAGATACATGTCTTTGCAGAAATGTGTACAACATACTATACTGTGGTAGCACAAATTAGATAGCAACTGATTATACCTGGGGAAATGGCTGGATAAGACATAGACTCAAGGTAAGAGCTGAGCTGGGTCTTAAGAGTAAAAATAAGATATCTAAATAAGAGTTTTATAATAGAATTTATATACACAAACTTACATCAGTGAAAACTGACTTTCCTCAACATCTAACAGTTGCTTTTGTTTCTCTACCAGAGAGAGAAAGATATTTCAATACGTTCCTAATAGATCCCTCGATATTTTTTCTACTAAATGAATCAGTCTTCCCGTTAAGTTCAGTTTCATTTTATCTAAATTGATAATCATTGATCTCTACCAAATTACTCAGCCCTTTATCAGTCATCCATCAGTATTTCTATACAGTATTAAATTTGTGCTACATTCATTTTTATTTTATGAGCTACTCATAGTTATATCAAATGTATTCTTGGGGAGAATTCATTTCAGGATTCATCTCCTATGGAATGCCTCTTACCCAATTCTTAGTCTAGTACCCTCTAGAATCTTGCATACCACAAATCACAAAAGAAATATATTATCTTTTCTCTTCATCTTTGTATCCTTGGTGTGCTACCTATCATGCTAGGTACACACTAAATTTTACTGAATGAACGCCTGTATGGGAATTAGAAAGACGATTAGACTTGAATTTTAAAAACCTAGACCTCAGCCCTGGCTATACCACCTTCTAGTTTTATGACCTTGAGAAGATCACATAATTTTCATGGGGGCGGGGGGTACTAAAACAAACTAAGCTACCATCCTGTCCACCCAAGTGAACTATAACATATTTAAGTAGTGTAAAATGCTATCTCTACCAGTAAGCTGTAATACTTATTAGGGTAGAAAACAGATCTTTTAAAATCCCTTCACTCCTTGCATTGCACCCAAAACTGGTAAGAGTAAAGTGGGAACAGTGTCGAAATGCCCAGAGTTGAGGCAGGACATGGTATTTCGTGAATGACTCAATAGTGTAGTGTGGCCTAAGCATGCTGCCAGCCAAATAGCCAAAGAGCCCAGGGAGAGATAAGCAGAGGTCAGATCCCCAGGGATTTTATTAGCCATGTTAAGAAACCTGGACTTTATCCTAGAGCCAATAGGGAGCTATTTCACTAATTAAAATTTCCTCTCTGGCTAAAGAGTCGACTAACATTTTTACTATGGTGAAATTATTCTCATGGTGGCCATTAACATTTGAAATTATTTTTAGGTTGCAAATAGTAACCCATCCAATGACAGTGACCAAAACACCATGAAAAATATTTTTAGTAAATGATAATGATAGGGAATATTAGTCATTTTAGAGAATATCCTTATTTGGCTAAATAAAAAGGCAGAAAACTTAAGCCAGTTCACCATTTCTTTATTGGGGAAAAAAAAAAAAAATCGGTCAGTTGACTTCTAGAAATAGCTCCTGCTAAGGCGCTATTATACTGGAACACCTCTTAGAAAGTTGTTCTTTAAATCAAGTTAATTTTTCCCCTACCTTCCTAAGTATCCCTGTTGAGATTATTTAAAATAAATCAAATTCTTCTTACTTAAGATAAATCTTTAAATCCTTAAAGACTTATGTCTCCCCTAAAGGCTTTCTTTATCAAGCTATATGCTAAATATCCCCAATTTATTCAAATGTGAAAAATTTTATCCAAAATGACTAAAATAAAAGGTTTAATATTTAAAGGGATAAATCTTCAGCTACCAGCCCCAAATCACTCATTTTCTGAGCGTCCCACAGGGTTTCTAGGTACGTGACTGGTAGATAATACTGTATTTGACAAGGTTTACTAGCTTAATGCTCTTAAAATTATATAATAATATATTAGTAACTAGCTGAATAGCCATACTCATATAGCACTAATTAATTTTCTAGTGGTACACTGCCAAACTTCTATCTGCAGGCTGTCCTGTTCAATATTTATTATCAGATTTAAATGAAGGTATAGAAAGATTGTTTTACAGGTGATTTTTAAGTTGTGAGTGGGAACAAATACAATAATTAACAGAACCAAGATACAAAAGAATTTCAAGGGGGAAGCAGATGTGACTCAAGCGATTGGGCTCCCGTCTACCATATGGGAGGCCCCAGGTTCACTTCCCAGGGCCTCTTGGTGAAGGCAAGCTAGACTGTGCCACGGAGAGCTGGTGGCCCGCACCGCAGAGAGCTGACAGTCTGTGCCACGGAGAGCTGGTGCAGCAAAATGACGCAACAAAGCGAGACGCGGAGGAAAGACAGTGAGAGATGCAGCAGACCGGGGAGATGAGTTGGCTCGGGCGACTGAGTGCCTCTCTCCCACACCAGAGGTCCCAGGATCGGTTCCCAGTGCCTCCTAAAGAGAGAGAGAAAAAAAAAGCAGACACGGAAAGCACGCAGCGAATGGACACAGAGAGCAGACAGCGAGCGCTAAACAATGGGGGGGGGGCGGTAATAAATAAATAATAAAATAAACCTTTAAAAGAAAAAAGAGCCCTTGGAAAAAAAAAGAATCTTAAGAGGGTGGAGTGATAGGTCAAATCTAATAATTTGTAATATAAGGTCCTATTTTTAGTTCAAATAGCCAACTCTCCAAGGACATTCAGATTACAAATTCTACAGGAACCATAAATAAGAAAAGTGGCCAGGAAAGAACCATGGAAATCTAAAAAGTACAAGCTTTTACCTAAAGGGGGCAGCCACCACTCAGATTCAGTTAATTTTTGCTAATAATTTTTGAAGACAAGCTGTAAATCCAGATTTCTATAAGAAATTTCCTAATTTTAAATGTTGGCAACTAATTTGAAATTTTTATATGCCATGTTTTGGATAGAAAATTCAATATAATAAACATGTGAACTCTCCCTATGTTCATTTATGAAGTTAATGTGGTCTCAATAAAAATTCCAACACAGTTTCTTTTAGAGCAAGATAAGGAAAGTCTAAAGTTAATGCAGGGGGGCGGATGTGGCTCAAATGGCTGGGCGTCTGTCTGCCATATGGAGAGACCTGGGGTTCGATCCCCGGGACCTCCCGGTAAAATAAAAATAAAATAAAATAATAAAATAAAATAAAGTTAATGCAGAAAAAAATTTTTTAAAAGTAAAGCCAGAAAAGATCTGAGAGAGAAGAGAAATGAGGAAGGACTAACCCTACAAAATATTAATTCATTATAAAATCTCATGTATCGGGGGACGGATGTGGCTCAAATGGTTGGGCATCTGTCTGCCATATGGAGGGCCTTGGGTTCGATCCCCGGGACCTCCCAGTAAAATTTAAAAAATAAAAAAAATCTCATGTATCAAAACACTATGAGTTCCGTGAAGATGGTATTGGAGTAGACAGGGAGGGCTCAACTCTCTCACAAAAACAACAGAGAAAGGGCCAAAAGTTGTCTGAGGCCCTGCTTTAGGGGTCAGCAGACCAGGACAGTACCCCCAGGAGGGTGAGGAACAGAGAGACAAAGAACATGAAACAACAAACATAAGTTATTAAACCCCTGCAGTGGGCAGGAAGGTCCTATCCCCCCACCCTCAAGACATTAAGCCTAGATAAAACCCCAGGCTTAATGCAGCCAACTGACAGGGGAACAGACTTCTTCCTCTCTGTCAGCTTTTACAAGGGAAGAGGAAAGGGGCATCAGAGGGTGAAGAATGGTTTCTCTTCAGTGAGTTCACCAGCAGAGCCTACTTTGAATCTTGGCTCTGGCCAGACCAGAAACATGGGAAAACAGAGGTTGAAAGAAACACCTTCCTGGAAAGGTTCACTGATGAAGCCATCTGCTGACCAGCCAGGAAACTGCAATGAGAAAAATGTTTTTAGGTCTCTCTTAAGCCTCACTTCCTGGGAGAAAATCTGTGCCCCATTAGTGAGTCCCCGGCCCAATTTTGATAACCTATGCTAAACAATTTTAAAGACTCTAAGAAGAGCTGTTAAAAAAACAACAACAAATCACTAGGCAAGAAAGAGAAATTGGAAATTGACCATCAGAGTAAATTCAACAACATACTCAGATGCCTAGACATGAGCAAAAAACTACAAGTCATACTGGGAAACAGGAAGAGATGACCCAGCCAAAGGAACAAACCAAACATTCCAAAATCCCCACAAGGCACAGGATTTAAGACAACTAATCAATGAAAACCACACAAATCTCCTAAAGCAATTCAAAGAATTGAAGAAAAATATGACTAAAAAGATAAAGGGTATTAAGAAGACACTGGGTGAGCAGAAAGAACAATTTGAAAGCATGCAAAGAAAAATAACAGAGCTTATGGGAAGGAAAGGTATAATGGATGAGATTAAAAAATACATTGGAGGGAAGCAGATGTGGCTCAAGCGATTGGGCGCCCACCTCCCACATGGGAGCTCTGTGATTTGCTTCCCGGCGCCTCCTAAAGAAGTCAGTGAGTTGGTGCAACAGGCAGGCACAGCAAGCTGACACAAGATGATGCAAGGAGAGACACAAGAAGAAAAACATAATGAGAGACAAAACAAAGCAGGGAACGGAGGTGGCTTAAGTGATTAGGTGCCTCCCTCCCACCCGGAGGTCCTGGGTTCGGTTCCCAGTGCCTCCTAAAGAATCAAAGAAGATGAACAGACACAGCAAGTGCAAACAACGAGGGGGTGGAAAGAGATAAATAAATCTTAAAAAAAAAAAACAAAAAACATTAGATGCACATAATAGCAGGTTAGAATTGCTCAAAGATAGAGTTAATGATTTTGAAGCCAGAACATCTAAACTGGAAAAGACAAGAGACCAGAAAGAGGGAAGAAAAAAAGAAAAAATGGAACAGAGTCTCAGAGAATTGGATGAAGTGAAACATGCAAACATATACATTATTGTTGTCCAGAAGAAGGAGAGAATGGAAAAGCAACAAAAAGAATATTTGAAGAAATGACAGAAAACTCCCCAACCTTTATGAAAGACATAAACATCAATATCCAGCACATCCCACACAGAATAATTCTGTATAGACCTACTCTGAAACACTTACTATTCAGAATCACAAATATCAGAGATAAAGAGAGGATTCTGAAAGCAGCAAGAGAAAAGCAAAGCATCACATACAAGTGAAACTCTCATCAGAAACCCATATCAGCAAGAAGAAAGTGGTATGATATATTTAAGATACTGAAAGAGAAAAACTGCCAAATAATAATTCTTTATCCAGCAAAACTGTCTTTCAAAAATGAGAGTATTGAAGTCTTTACAAACAAAACCTCAGAGAGTATTTTACCAAAAGACCATATTTACAAGAGATACTAAAGGGGGTACTACAGCCTGAAAGAAAGTTAAAATAAAAAAAAATAAAAAAAATAAACAAGGGTGAAAGACTTGGAGAAGAGTAATTTAAAGGGTAAAAAGACAATAGTGGGCTATGAAAATGGAAAGCCAAAGTATAAAATGGACAAGGTAAGTAATGTCTTTACAGTAATGACAATGAATAATTAATGAATTAAATTACCCAATCAAAAGACATAGACTGACAGAGTGTATAAAAAATATGAGTCATCTAGTCACCTCACTTCAGATGTAAGGACACAACCAGGTTGAAAGTGAAAGGTTGGGAAAAGATATTCCATGCAAATAGTTATCAAAAACAGCTGGAGTAGTGACACAAATAATAGAAAAAAAAAGATTTTAAATGCAAAACTGTTATAAGGGATGAAGGAGGTCATTATATTAATAAAGGGGACAATATACCAAGAAGAAATAACTATAATAAATATTTATGCACATAACCTGGGTACATCAAGATACATGGCGCACACACTGGCAAAATTGAAGGGAGAAACAGGTGTCTCTACAATAACAGTTGGAGATTTCAATACACCACTCTCAGTATTGGATAGAACATCTGGACAGAGGATAAATAAAGAAAGAGAGAGCTTGAATATGATAAATGAACTAGACCTGACAGACATTTATAGAGTAATGCACCCCAAAGCAGCAGGATATATATTCTTTACATGCACTTATGGATCCTTCTCCAGGATAGACCATATGTTGGGTAACAAGACAAGACGCTGTAAATTTTAAAAGACTGAAATTATACAGAACACTTTCTCTGATCATAATAGAACGAATTTGGAAATCACTAATGGACAGAAAAAGGGAAAAATCATAAATATATGGAGATTAAACAAAACACTCAAATAATTAGTGGGTCACAGAAGAAATTGCATGAGAATTCAGTAAATATTTTGAGACGAATGAAAATGTGAATGCAACATTTCAAAACCTATGGCACACCCAAGGACTGTGCTGAGAGGGAAATTAATAGCCCTCAAAGCTTACATTTAAAAAGAAGAAAGAGATAAAATTGAAAACCTAACTACATACACCTGGAGGAACTAGAAAAAGAACAGCAAACTAATCCCAAACTAGCCAAAGGAAAGAAATAAAAAAGATCAGAGCAGAAATAAATGAAATTGAAAAAAAAAAAAAAAAGAGAGAATCAACAAAATGAAAAGTTAGTTCTTAAGAAGTGCACCAAAATCAACAAACCCTTAGCTAGACTGATGAAAGAAAAAAAAAATGCAAATAAATAAAATCAGAAATGAGAGGGGGCACATTACCAGTGACGCGGCAGAAATAAGAGAGATCATAAGAGGATATTGTGAGTACCTGTACACCAACAAACTAGACAATGCAGATAAGATGGACTAATTCCTAGAAACACACGAACAACCTACACTGACTCTAGAAGAAATAGAAGACCTCAAGAAACCAATCACAAGTAAAATGATTGAAAGTCATCAAAAACCTCCCAAAGATGAAAGGCTCCGTACAAGAAAAGGCTTCAAAAGTGAATTGTACCAATCATTCAAAGGTGATATAAAACCAATCTTGCTCAAGCTCTTCCAAAATTGAACAGGAAAGAAATGAGCTAACAAACTCATTCTATGAAGTCAGCATCACCCTAATACCAAAACCAGATAAAGATATTATGAAAAAGAAAACTATCAGCCAATTTCTCTAATGAATATAGATGCAAAAATCCTCAATAAAATACTTGCAAACTGAACCCAAAAGCACATTAAAAGAATTATATACCATGATCAAGTGGGTTTTAGCCCAGGTATGCAAGAAAATCAATGTAGTAAAATCACATCGATAAATTGAAGAAGAAAAATCACAGGATCCTCTCAATTGATGCAGAAAAGGCATCTGATGAGATAAATCACCCTTTCTTGATAAAAAACACTTCAAAAGATAGGAATAAAAGGAAGCTTTATCAATATGGTAAAGTGAATATATGAAAAACCGACATCTAGCATTGTACTCAATGGTGAAAGACTGAAAGCTTTCCTCTGAGATCAGCAACAAGACAAGGATGCCCACTGTCCCAAAGTTATTCAATATTGTGCTCAAAGTTCTAGCTAGAGCAATTAGGCTAGATAAAGAAATAAAAGGCACCCAAATAAAAAAGGAAGATGTAAACCTTTCGCTTTTTACTGATGATATGATCCTATATCTAGAACATCCAGAAAAATCCATAAGAAAGCTACTGGAACTAATAGTCAAGTTGAGGAAAGTGGTGGGATACAAGAATAAAACACAAATATCAATAGCGTTTCTGTACATTACTGATGAGCAACCTCAGGAGAAAATCAGAAGAAAATTCTATTTGTAATAGCAACTAAAAGCATCAAATATTTAGGAAGAAACTTAACCGAGACCATAAAGGATCTGTATTCAGAAAACTACAAAACATGCTAAAAGAAACCGAAGACTTAAATAAATGGAAGTACATTCTGTGTTCATGGATTGGAAGACGAAATATCATTAAGGTGTCAATTCTACCTGTGGCAGTTTGAGATTATTTATGAATTCCAAAAAGAGAGACTCCACAAACTACACAATCTAATCACACCAGTCTACTTTTTGTCTTTCTAACATATCCTATTTGTTCACTCCTCCATGACATTACTCATGCTATCTGTAGGACCCCAAATGATAGATCTAGAATGACAGAGGACTAGAAAATTATAGAGAAAACTACTTTGGCTCAGATATATAAGAAAGAAATTTGAAATACACTCATCCAAAGACAAAGATAATGAGTTCCTTATCGCTAAAGTTTCCTCAGGCTAACCAAGACCTCCATGGAGATACATAAAAAGGAGTCCATCAAGAGATTGATGACTGAATTGATAAACTTTAAAGTCCCTTCTGACCTTGATATTTTATTGAATCCTGGGAGTTGGGAATATCTGGCTTTAGTGCAGTACCCCCAAGTTACTTATTAATAGGTTTCAACAAGGTTTAAAGGCTTATGGATCAAACTATACTGTCCTTAATTAATCTAAGACTTCTAAAGTGTGTCCCTCAAACCTAAAGATGATATTAACTATATAAAATTACCAAAATTATTTGGAATTTAAATATACTTCAAAATGACTCCAATAAATGGGGAAAATCAACTAGATTTAAAAATTTTTTTCAACTAGAGAATGAAAAATTATTCACAAGGCTCAAATTAAATAGAGAAAAAAATGATTTGGAAATATTAACTAACTATAATATAATGATGCATCCTCAACATATTTTTAGGAAAAGCAAATAGGGGAGTGATGTAGCTCAAATGGTTAGGTACCTGCTTCCCACATATGAAGTCCTGGGTTGGATCCCAGGACCTCCTAAAACAACAACAAAAATCAAACAAGCAAACAAACAAAAAAGTCAACTCGGGGGCAGCCGGCATAGCTCAGTGGTTGAGTGTCGGCTTCCCACATACAAAATCCCGGGTTTAATCCCCGGCCCCAATATCTTAAAAAAAAAAAAAAAAGAAAAGAAAAGAAAAGCAAATATTAGAAAAACTAAACTACAGGATTATTCTGTATCACACAATATGTGCCAGAAAATACTTCTTGTGCTATACTAGACAGACTATTTATCTATTTATCTATTCCATTTATAATGGCATCTAAAAGAATAAAATAACTGGGAATACATTTAGCAAAGGATTAAAATATTTGTATACTGATGAAATGGCAAGGGGTCCTGCACAACCAATACCATCTTGAAAAAGAAGAACAAATGGGGGTGGATGTGGCTCAAATGGTTGGGCGTCCATCTGCCATATGGAGGGACCTGGGTTCGATCCCCAGGACCTCCAGGTAAAATAAAAAATAGAGAGAGAGAAGGCGCATGGGCTGTCAGGCTCTGTGTGCTGGTGAGCCGCCAGGCCCCGGGAGCCATGCAACAAGATGATGACGCAACAAGAGAGAGACACAGGGGAGAGACAAGCGAGATGCTCTGAAAGCTCTGGAAGCCAAGAGCCGAGGTGGCGCAGGCGGCAGAATACCTGTCTCCTACATCGGAAGTCTCCAGGATCGAATCCTGGTGAAGACTGGAGAAGGAGGATGAGAAGAGATGACAGGAAACAGACACAGAGAATTGCCCAGCAAATGGACACAAAACAGCAAATGGGGAAGGGGGAGGTTAAAATGGATAAAGTAAATAAACAAATCTTTAAAAAAAAAAAGAAGAACAAAGTTGTAAGACATGCTTCTCACTTCCAAAACACATACAGCATAATGACAGACATAGAGATGAATGGAATAGAATTGAGAAAAATAAACCCACATATCTAAAGCCAACTGATTTTCAATGAAGGGACCAAGTCCATTCAATGGGGAAAGAATAGTCTCTTCAACAATGGCTCTGGGAAATCTGGATATACATGCAAAAGAATGAGATTGGACGCTTACCTCATACCATATAGAAAAATTAACTCAAAATGGATCAGTGACCTAAATAAAAGATTCAAAACTACAAAACTTACAATTAAACATAGGGGAAAATCTTCAGGACCCTGTATTAGGCAATAAATTTTTATATATGATACCAAAAGCACAAGCAGTAAAAGAAAAAAAGGACTTTATCGGGGGCGGATGTGGCTCAAATGGTTGGGCGTCCGTCTGCCATATGGAGGAACCTGGGTTCGATCCCCAGAACCTCCCGGTAAAATAAAAAATATATATAGAAGGCGCATGGGCTGCCAGGCTCTGTGTGCCACTGAGCTGTCGGGCCCCGGGAGCCATGCAGCAGGATGATGACGTAACAGGGAAGAGACAAGACGAGATGCTCCGAAAGCTCCAGAAACCAGGAGCTGAGGTGGCGCAGGCAGCAGAATACCTCTCTCCTACATCGGAGATCTCCAGGATCGAATCCTGGTGAAGACTGGAGGAGGAGGATGAGAAGAGATGGCAGGAAATAGACACAGAGAATTGCCCAGCAAATGGACACAAAACAGCAAATGGGGAAGGGGGGGTTTAAAATGGATAAAGTAAATAAATAAATCTTTAAAAAAAAAAAAAAAAAAAAAAGGACTTTATCAAGAAAGTGAAAAGACAATTCACAGAATGGGAGAAAATATTTGGAAACTGTATATCTGAAAGGGTTTAATATCCAGAATACATAAGGAATTCCTACAAGTCAAAAACAGAAATGACCAAAGGACTTGAATAGACATTTCTCCAAAGATACACAAAAAATGGCCAGTAAGCACATGAAAAGATGCTCAATATCATTAGTAATTAGGGAATTCAAAGTCAAAACCATGATGAGATACCACTGTGGTGAAGTGTTGGCTAAGATGTAGAGAAATTGGAACTCTCCTGCATTGCAGGTAACAATGTAAAATGGCACAGCTGCTGTGGAAAAACCTGGCAGTTCTCAAAAACTTATGCACAGAATTACCATATGACTGGCATTTACACTCTTAGGTATATACCTCAAAGAACAGAAGGCAGGACTCAAACAGATACTTGGACACCAATGCTCATTGTAGCATTACTCACTATGACGTAAAGGTGGAAACAATCCAAATGTCCATCAACAGATGAATGGATAAACAAAACAGATAATCCATACAATGGAATATAATTCAGTAAAAAAAAAAAAAAAAGGAATGAAGTTTTTATACATCCTACAGCATGGATGAACCTCGAAAACATTATGCTAAGTGAAAGAAGCCAGATACAAAAGGATAAATATTGTTTGAATCCATTTATATGAAATATCTAGTATAAGCAAATCATAGACCAACAGAGCTTTTAGGGGCTGGGGGGCTGTAGGCTGGGGAGTTATTGCTTAATGGGTAGTTTCTGTTTTAGTAACGGAAGATGGTGATGGTAGCACAACACTGTAACTGTAATTAATGCCACTGAATTGTACACTTAATATGGTTAAAATGACCAATTTTGTTATATGCATATTACCACTATAAATATAAAAAATGAGTAACAAAAAATTTAAAACCTACATGAATATTCCTATCATTTTATTCATATATTCATAATGGGTCAAA
This sequence comes from Tolypeutes matacus, assembly GCA_026826555.1. Classification (NCBI taxonomy): domain Eukaryota; kingdom Metazoa; phylum Chordata; class Mammalia; order Cingulata; family Chlamyphoridae; genus Tolypeutes; species Tolypeutes matacus. The sequence continues at coordinate 10,212,963 of JAKSZT010034297.1, forward strand.
ATGTGGAAAAAATCCAAATGCCCATCAACTGATGAATAGATAAATAAAATGTGGCATATCCTCCCAATGGAACATTATTCAGGAATACAAAGAAATGAAGTATTGTTACAAGGTACAACATGGATAAACCTTGAAAACATTATTATTCTTAGCGAAAGAAGCAATCATAAAGAACCACATACTTCATAATTCCATTTATATGAAATGCCAAGAATAGACAAATCTATAGAGACTGAAAGTTGATAAGAGGTTGCCTATGGCAGTGGGGTGTGGGGTGGAGGAGTATTGGTATGTGACTGCTAATTGGTACAGGGTTTTTTTCCGGAGTAATGAAAATGTTCTAAAGTTTACTGTAGTGATGAATGCACAACTCTGAATATACTAAATGTCATTGAATTGTACACTTTAAATGGGTGAATTATATGGTATATGAATAATATCTCTAAAAAGCTGTTAAAAATGAAAAAATTGTATGAGCAAAATTATTTTAAATCTAATTTTCTGTTATATCTCTTAGATAAGGACAAAGGTTACAGTGATCACCTAAAAATTTATTTTCTTCACAACCTAATTACCAAAATAAGTTTAAATGGCAAGTATTTGCAAGGTATCGTGTTCTGGATGAATTTACTTTGAAAAATTTGGTCAAGTTACAGAAGTCTATTAGTTTATCTCTTCAATAGAACTTTGCAACTTATAACAATGTTAAAATAAGCTAATGATTATAAGTAGAAATTACAACAACGTAAAAATTTTAAATAAGAACTGTAAACATATTTTTTAAATGATTCAAGGAAAAAAATCTATGGTGTTAATTTTATCAATCAAAATGTCAAATCAAAGTTCAAACCAAAATGATCCTTATGACTATCATAAATGATTAAGAAGCTGTAGGAGATGCTTACTCTCATCCACAAAGTTCCTTATTATTAGGGTCCTGAAAACAAAGAAAAAAAGTCTAACATATACTTGATGTGATAATTAAGCTACCAATACATATTCACATGCTTCCTATACAAATGCAAGAAGTTATTTTTATCATCATTCAAAACAATAAGTAATTTTAGGATTGGGGAAGAGTTTGCTTTAGAATGTCATATGACAATTCAGGAAATATTAATGGAATATTGTTGAAAACTGAATTTTGAAAATTAGTGCTAGGATAATCTAGAATTCTTATTCAAGGAAAAAAACAGGTAGGAATCCCAGAGACTTTTGGGGCTACAAATGTTTACTTAATATTCATATAAATTCAATATTCCCCTCAGTTATTTAGTCCTGATCTAAAAAAGGTCACGAGGACCCCTAAGTTCTGTATCCAATTAAAGTAGGCAAGCATCTGTATGTACTCTTCTTATCCAAGTTTTTTTTTTTTTTTTTTTAAAGATTTTATTTATTTATTCATTTATCCCCCCCTTGCTGCTTGTGCTCGCTGGGTCAGCTAACCACGCCGTGCGGGCGGGCTTGCCTTCACCAGGAGGCCCCGGGAACCGAACCCGGGGCCTCCCATATGGTAAACGGGAGCCCTACTGATTGAGCCACAGCCGCTTCCCGCTTATCCAAGTTTTTAACAGTCATTTCTAGATCTGCTTTTCTGTCTTCCCCCGGGGACCTTACCTGTTAGGATACAGATACTCATTCACATCCTCGAATAACTGAGTTTCCTACCTACAAGTCAAATTATTTCTGACCAATTTCCCCAAACCACATCACAAATAAATCTGGAAATTATAGAAAACATTTCTTTAAAAAAAAATCCCTCCCACTATTTTAATATTTTTTTCATTGCAAAAGGTTTTTTTTTTTTTTTTTTTTTTTTTGTGTGTGTGTGTGTGTGTAACATTTATGTAATCTAAAATTGCAAAAGGTTTGATTCTTGTAGAAAGACAAGGAGTAAAAAGTTAATAATCTCCTTCTCCTGCCTTCCTTCCTCACTCCCACTTACTCAAGGACATCAGTAATTCTTGCTTCTTCCTTCTGAGCCATCAGTTTTTCTCTTTCTACTAGATCATTTACATCAAGTATAAACAAGTTATTTCTCCCATCTTCAAAGATCCTCTCTGTTGACCCTATTTTTTCCTCTAACTTCCTCCTCATCCCTTTACAACAAAACTTGAAAAAGTTGTTTATATTTGCTGTCCTTAATTTGTTTCCTGCCATTTTCTCTTGAAATCAGATTTCACTTCCACGGTCTCACCAAACTGCTCTATCAAGGGCACAGTGACCTCCACATCACTAAATTCAAGGGCCATTTTCATCTGTCATCTAACATTACCTATCAACAGCACTTGGCACAGCTATTACATACTCCTCCTTAAAACATTTAGCTTCACGTGGTTTACAGACACTAAGTTCACCTGGTCTCTCTCTTACTTTTTTGAGTTAATCTCAGTCTCTCACAGATTCTAATCTCTAAATGTTGGGGCACCCAATTGTATTAGTCAGCCAAACGGGTGCTGATGCAAAGTACCAGAAATCTGTTGGCTTTTATAAAGGGTATTTGGGGTAAAAGCTTACAGTTACAAGGCCCTAACGAGTCCAAATCAAGGTTGCTTTCTCACCAAAGTCAGTTGCCACATGTTGAAGCAAGATGGTTGCCGATCTCTGCAAGGGTTCAGCCTTCCTATCTTTCAGCTACAGGCTGGCATAGGGCTTCTTTCCGGGCTCAGCTGCAAACTATCAGGTGAATGGCTCATCTCTCTTCTTGGGGCCGCACAATCAAAGTTCTCTCCTCTGCCGTGTCTATGGGAGCTCTCTCTTGTCCTGTGTCGTCTTCTGTGTGTCTTCTTGAAGAAGTGTCCATTTATATCAGCCTATCAAGGGGGCCAGGACTCAACCCTGAGTCATACCCTACTGACCAGGCCGAATCAAAGCCCTAATCTTAACTGATAATTTAATCAAGACATGTCAGCTGAATCTAATGCATTCAAAGGTATCACACCCAGAGGAAAAGACAAGTTTACAAATAAGCTCTTTTTGGAAGTCATAAATAATCTCAATCTGCCACATCAATCTCTTCTCTTTTCTATCTATATTCACTCCCAAGGTGATTTCTTTCAGTCTCATGACTTTAAAAATCATCTCTATGTTGGTAACTCCCAAATTTATATCTATAACCTGGATCTCTCAACTCCAAACCCATATACCTAACAAATGACACGACTTCTCCTGTAGGATACCTAATAGGCAACTTCCTACCACTACCTTCCCCTGCTTCAACACAGTAACTACAGTGATCTTATTAAAAGGCAAGCCATATCAGGTCACTCCTCTGCTCAAAACCCTTCAATGACTCACCATCTCAGAAAGATTAAAAGCCAAAATCCTTGCTATGACTTGTAAATTACTATATTACAGCCTTTCACCTCTACCTCAACAGCTCTCTGATTTCATCTCCTACTACTCTTTGCCCGTGCGCACCCCTTGCTTCAGCCACAAAGGCTTCCTCAAGTCACTCAAAAAACCAAGCATGCTCCTCCTCAAGGCCTTTGCACATGCTATTTCCTCATTTCATTCAGTTCTTTTCTCAAAAGTAACTTTTTCAGTGAGGCTTTTCCTGATCACCCCATCTAAAATGTCATTATTTCCCCTCCAACACTTCACATTCCTCTTCCCTGCATTATTTTTCTGCCTTAGCACTAGCTATCACCCTATACATTTTACGTATTTATCTTGTATAAATCCTGCATCCCCTATAAAACATAAGTTATAGGAAGACTGATATTTTTATTTAATAGATCTCTAGTACCTATTGGACAGCATCTTTCACAAAGTAGGCAGTCAATAAATATTTATTCATGAGACAAACAAAAAATTTTGTGGGGGTGTGGGGAAAATACTATGTAAGGCAGAAACTGTTTTCATATTTTTTTCTTTTTTGGTTGTTTTAGTTTTTTGTTTTTCCTTCATTGTTTGTTTTTTGTCTTGTTTTGTTGTTTTGTGTGTGTACCTTTAAAAAAATCTTAAGTGAAACCTTTTTTAATGGCAACAGTGATTAACTGAACATTGAGTTTACAAACGATTTTTGTTCATTTGTTTCTGCATTTTTCAAGTTCTTTTTAACAAGAAGCATGAAGTGCCACAGAATCCAGTCTTTGGCAGTATACTTGGCTATTTTACAAAAAATAGTGTAAAAGATATCTAGATAGCAAATCCCAAACTATGCCCCAATTTGCAGCCATAAAGTGCTTGGAAAACTTCTAAATGAAGTACTTTGAGAGTAATTCTTCAAGATGAACATCTAATGTTTCATTGCCTAATTTGCTTAACAGTTATTCATAAGCCTAAACACACATTTTCAAAGTAGGCTAAAAGGATCCAAAAGAGAAATTTCATTATCCAAAAACACAGACTAAAGCCTATTACCGTTATTTGTTTTCTCTTTCTCAGGAGACCAAAGTTTTAACATTTAACCTTCTGGTCCTCAGTTTTACTTATCAATGACAGGTTTGGAATGGATGCTTGTGAAGATCTCATAACTTGACATTGTATATTTTGGTTTATTTTCTATCCATATATTAAAAAATGTTTTATATAACCCTCTATATTTCCAAGCAAGGATTTGAAAACAAAACAAAAGAAAAACCTACCCCAACCAACTTAGAGACACATGCTCCATCAAGGAAAAAAAAAAGCTTAATTAATTCTCATTAAGGAATAAATGCAAGGAAGATAAAAAGTAGCAGATTCCATAATTTAAAATAAGAACTTATCTGAGATTTAATTTTTTTTAAAAAAGCTTATTACTGTGAATAACAGGACAAATATGAGAACATTCTCTCATGAACTATAACAAATGTATAATACTAAAACAAAGTGTTTATAATCAGGTGGGTTGAGGAAAAATACACCAAATATAAAATATGGGCTGGGAAGCGGCTGTGGCTCAATCAGTAGGGCTCCCGTTTACCATATGGGAGGCCCCGGGTTCGGTTCCCGGTGCCTCCTGGTGAAGGCAAGCCCGCCCGCACGGAGTGGTTAGCTGACCCAGCGAGCACAAGCAGCAAGGGGGGGACAAATGAATAAATAAATAAAATCTTTAAAAAAATAAAATAAAATAAAATATGGGCTATAGTTAGTAGTAATATTTTGACAATGCTCTTTCATGGTTTGTAACAAATGTTTTACAACAATGCAAGGTGTTGGTGGTGGGGTGATGTATGGGAGCCTTGTATGATCATATGCACGTTTGTTTTGAATGATATACTTTAACAAAATTCTATTTTTTTAAAAATACCTTACTGTGACCTTAAAAAGCGATGAGTACTAGCAAAAATTAGAATCCATCAGAAAAAATTCTGATTTTTAAGTTATCCAGAAGTACATCCTTCTAAATTATTTCAGTAGCTAATTAGCACATCCTTAAGTTTTTCTATTAATGTACAATATATATAATCATTATGGTAGCCCACATGATAAGAAGCTTTAATGCCATGTATTGTACTTCTATATTTGCTTATGCTACTTTACTAAATCTCATTCTAACTCTGCTCTTTGTATCTCTGGCATACTTCTCTAATAACACTGCCTATACATTGACTTTTTTTTTTTTTTAACGGGAGGTCCTGGGGATCGAACCTGAGTCCCTCCATATGGGAGACGGACACCCAACCATTTGAGCCATATCCGTCCCCCAATGCTTTTCTTTTTTATTTATTTATTTTTTTTAGGAGGTACTAGGGCTTGAACCCAGGACCTTGTACATGCAAAGCAGGCACTCAACCCCTAAGCTACACCTGCTCCCCTATACATTGACTTTAATTAGAAAACAAATTAGATTCACCAATTAGAAAAATATCTGCAAATACAAGCCAGCCATGGCATAGCTGAAGGAGCTCAAGGCCTCTTAGTTGTGTAACCTTGAGTAGTTCTTGGAATCCCTGAGAATTGTTCCTCCTCTGACCATTTACATCCCAAGGTGGTTGGAGAATTTAGAAAAAAATATATTCAAAGTCCTAAAACATTTATATTCAATAAGTATAAAAACTCCTTCTCATTGACCTGTAGAACTAGGAAAATAGATACAGATTCTTGGTTGGCTTGCTAAAATATTATTACCAAGATCCAAGGTTATTATATCTAGTTGTACTTAATTTCCACCTCTTTTAAAAAATTATACAGGGAAGCGGCTGTGGCTCAATCAGTAGGGCTCCCGTTTACCATATGGGAGGCCCCGGGTTCGGTTCCCGGGGACTCCTGGTGAAGGCAAGCCCGCCCGTGCGGCGTGGTTAGCTGACCCAGCGAGCACAAGCAGCAAGGGGGGGATAAATGAATAAATAAATAAAATCTTAAAAAAAAAAAAAAAAATTATACAAATCAACAGTATCATAAAATGCCTAAATTTAGCTTTGCCCTCCCAACACTTACTCATTTTATTCCCTTTCTAAAGATATCAGTGCCCCTCCAGCCTTATTTGCTTCCTTTCACTCACAGGTAATCTGTGCTTCAACCATGTTGAGATGTTGCCTCAATTTATACCTTTCTCACACTTCTATTAATGAATATAGAAAGTTTCTCTATGTCTACAACATCATCTCCCTCCACCTTTTTCCATTTGATAAGGTAATGCCTTCAAGATTAAGCTCAAATCCTACCATCCCCAGGAAGCCTTTATACACATATACATATTCCAAGCTGTTGAGCACTCATTTTTTGTATATTCCCCATCTTTCACACTGTATTATCATTCATGCTCTACTTGTCTGTCTCTCCTACTAAACAAGCTTGGGCTCTTATTCTTTGTAACCCTAACATCTACTAGTGTAATTCCTGGAACATAGTAAATACTCAATGAATGCTTTCAGGAATTAATGACATAATGCAAAACAAAGCAAAACCCCTCAATCCTTAATAAGTTATTTCAAAAGATGAGATTCAAAAGGATTATTTTAAGCAATAATATATCATTTTTATTACTTTCAGAATGCCTAAGTGATCTCATTTAAAGTTTCATTCCCAGCTATCCCTCAGCGAAAGAATCCTACTTTCATTGATAAATATTCCATTAGAGACCCTATAGGATAGTGGTTAAAAATATGGTTAAAAACAGAGTTGGACTAAGTTATGGCTTCCCTACACATGGCTCCTCTGCCCTTCTATTTAAACCTATACTTGGCGCTGGAGTTTGTAGGTGTACGTCCAAGAGACTGGAATCTTAGGGATGTCCATGTGCCAGCTGGGCCCTGAGTCTCTGCGGAGTTGCAACACCTACTCTTCAGTTCATGGGACTCATCCAGAACAATTAACAAAGAGGTGAGGATTGACAACCACCATATGAAGGAAACGAGAAGCCTACAACTGCAAGCAAGAGAGTCCCATCCTGTGCGAATATTCTCACTGTCCTGATTTTGTGATAATCAGGGTAGTCTAAACATTCGCTATATTAGAAACCATGCATATGTCCCCAGACCTAGTTTTTCTCCCTAGGTCTGGTTTTTAGAATGCTGGTGATAAACTAAGCCTGATTTATTATATGACCATCCTGTATGGGAAAAGACTGTAACTTTGGGTATCTTTGGTCAACCTTAAGAGATATAGCAGGGGGGTGGATGTGGCTGAAGTGGTTGGTCATCCGTCTCCCATATGGAGGGACCTGGGTTCGGTCCCTGGGACCTCCCGGTAAAAATTAAAGAAGGGAAAATATAGAAAGCGCACAGGTCACCAGGCCCCGGCCGCGGGTGCACTGTCAGGCCCCACCGAGCCATACAGCAAGGTGATGACATAACAGGAGAGTGACACAAGGGAAAGCCAAGATGAGATGTGCCAAAAAAACAGGAATTAAGGTGGCACAGGCAGTAGGATGCCTCTCTCCCATATTGGAGGTTCCGAGGATCGAATCCCCGTGAAGACAGGATGAGAAGGATGAGAAAAGAGGGCAGGAAAACAGACACACAGAATTGCCCGGCAAAAATGTGGGGGGGGTGTAAAAATGGATAAAAGTAAATAAAAGTAAAAATGGATAAGAGTAAATAAATAAATAAATCTTTGAAAAAAAAACAGATGTGACAAAAAGAGAAAATAAAATTCAGAGCAGTAAAAAAAAAAAAGAGTCCCATCCTTCCACTGTATGGAATTGAAGCCCTCTCTCAATTAGAGCTGGAGTGGACATCACCATCCCAGAATCCTCAGGATTGGGGATTATGGACTAGAGTGGACTTACTGATATTCTACTATATAGACTTATTGTGATTCTAGCAATGAAAGAAATTACAACATTGATGTGGAGGCAGTGGCCACTAGAGGCTCTGGGGGCAGGGAGAGGGAAAACAGATGATATGGGGGCTTTTTCGGGGCTTGGGAATCGTCCTGAATGACACTGCAATGACAGATATAGTCCATTTTATATCTTCCCATAACCTGCAGAATTGTGTGGGAGAGAGTGTAAACTACAGTGTGAACCATGGTCCATGCTCAGTGGCAATGCCCCAGGATGCGTTTATCAACTACAATGAATGAGCCACACTAATAAAGGATGCTGTTTATATGGGAGGGTATGGGAGGTGTCGGGAGTGGGGCATATGGGAATCCCTATATTTTTTGTATGACATTTATATAATCTAAGTCTCTTTTAAAAAATTAAAAATAGGGAAGCGGCTGTGGCTCAATCAGTAGGGCTCCCGTTTACCATATGGGAGGCCCCGGGTTCGGTTCCCAGGGCCTCCTGGTGAAGGCAAGCCCGCCTGCACGGCGTGGTTAGCTGATCCAGCGAGCACAAGCAGCAAGGGGGGGATAAATGAATAAATAAATAAAATCTTAAAAAAAATATATATATATATATATGTATATTAAAAAGTATGGTCTCTGCAGCAGTTTGGCAGTTTGATATAGTTATGAATTCCAAAAATAGATATTGGATTATGCATGTAAACTGGTCTGTTCACCTGGGCATGATTAACTTATGATTAGGGGGGCTTTGATCAACGCCCACATCAGTAGGGTGTAGAGCCCCGCCCCTTGTTGGGTGGGGTCTCAAAGATAAAAGACATGGCAAAGGACAGAGTTGGGGTTTTTGAGTTGGAGTTCTGAAGCTGGGTTTTAATGCTGGAGCCCAGGGAAGCAAGCACTCTGGAGGAGCTTGGTCGTGAGGAAGGAGATAAGGTCCAGGGAAGAGATGAGCCATTCGCCTGATAGTCTACAGCTGGCCCTATGGAGAGAGGCAAAGCCTAGAGAGCCTCATAATCTACAGCTGACCTTGTGGAGGACACAGAGGAGCTGAGCGTGGAGAGAAATGTTGCCCCAGGAAGAGAGAAACCCAGGAAGCCTGAGCACTTGCAGATGTTGGAAGCATTCTTGCTCCAACACGGTGGCCAGAGACTTTGGTGAAGGAAGTAACTTACGCTTTATGGCCTGGTAACTGTAAGCTTCTTCCCCAAATAAATACCCTTTATAAAAAGCAACCGATTTCTGGTATTTTGCATCAGCACTCCTTTGGCTGACTAATACAGTCTCTAAAAACAAACTGTCAAGGTTGGAATCCCGGATTCATCACTTATTAGCTATGTGATCCGAGACAAGTCATTTAATCACTTTGAGCCTCAATTTCTTCATCTGTAAAATGAGGATTGTAACAGTACTGATCGCATAGAACAATTGTAAAACAATCCATGTAAGGTACTGTGTAAGCACCTAAGTGTTTTCACCCTGTGCTCCTTGGAGTGCTGAGTTATATTAGTCACTGAAAGGAAGAGGAGGCTTTAGGACTCCTCTCAACTTCCTCCAATAAAAGATTTCTCCCTGAATATTCCACTTTTATTTATTTTACAGATTGAGCTTTCAAGTAGGGTTTTTAAAAAACAAAAGATTACTTGGTTTAAAAGAATTTGAAACCACTCATCATCTAAATAGCAATCACCCAATGCTTATATTATTAACATCTCCCTCAGTAGTTCACCATTTTAAAAATTTAATAACTTCCTTTGTTGGCATTCACACTTAATTTAGTCTTACTTTGCATCTCACATAAGGGGAAATCTTTAAAACATAATCTCAGCTCTACTTATGGAAAAAACTTACTTGAGGATAGCTAATTTTTGGCTGATGCTAAAAATAGATGAAAAGTTTTCTATCGCTAGAAATTTTTTTTTTACATTGAAGTAGTCTTGAACACCAATCACAGCCATAACCAAATTAAGTATAAACATATATTCTAAAGCCAAATAATTTCCAATTAATACTAAAAATATTGGTTTAGGATACTGATTTAAATGCAGGATTTTCAAAAGTTTTAAATACACTAAAAACTAAGATCCAGATTGATTATCACCACCTCCCATGCAGAACTGTTGCAGGGTTTAGAAAGAATACATCCAAAGTTCCTAAAATATAGAAGATACTTAATAAATGTAGCTTTCCCTCTTGTATTTATCATCCCTATCACCTCTTTTCTGCCTTCCCAAGGGTCTACAGTCATTCAAACCCTCCCACTTTCCATACTAGGCTTCTCCAAACCAGCTCAGATTCTAACACTAATAATCTCCAGTGCTGTCCTCTCATCACATTTGATACCTCTGTGACCATTTTCACTCATTCAACCCATCATGCTGTATTAACATCCCCACTATAATCTTATTTCCAGGCCTCAGTCTAATTCAATTCAACTAACATTTTCTGAATATTACATTTATAATATTTATTACATGTCTGGCACCTTATTAAATTCAAGGTTAATACTAATTTATATAGTTTGCCTTCAGTTTGGCCCTTGCTTCTTCTTAGATCTTTTCTATGCTTCTAGGCTAATATCTCTTTGCATTTATTTGATATTTGCTCTTCTCAAGCCTTCAATTCTAATTTCCTCATTTTCACCCAACAACGATCTTGCCTCTTACTCTTCTGAGGTTTCCCAATTGAAATTCTCCAATCATCTTTTCAGAAGCAAATATCACCTTTGCATCTATCCTTTTCTTCTATTCTCAGAAAAGGAAACATGACTCTCCTCCAAAGATAAATTTTTCACTTCTTAAGAACACTCCATCTAGCCATGTCTCTTTAGGAGATGTCTGCTTCCCTTCTAACACTGAGCATCAGCAGATCTCTCACCTTAAAAAAATGTACAAAACAAGTATATTATTTTGATTCTATTGGATCTAGCTATCATCCTATTTCCATCCTTCCATTTAATGCTAAATACTGAAAATAACAGATACATAATTTCTTGTACTTAGTTTCTGCTGCCACAAAATTAGTGAAACTGTACTTTCAAAGGTAAGGAATAACCTCCTAGACAAATCCAAATACTCTCTCAATTCCTGTTTTGACCACTAAGAAACACTTGTCACCACTAACCAAAGGGATAAAAGAGGCTAAACTCAAATGGAATCTTCTATGTGACACCTCCAATCATCTATGCTGCCAAATTTATCATGCTACTTAGGCTTTGAGTGCTTTAAAGGCAGGTGCTATGACTTATTTATCTCAACTACCAGCTACACCCGGCTTGCCCAAGGTAAAAGTTGGTTAAATATCTGCTGAACTCATTTCAATTAACCCTTTGGTTTCTGAAAATCTCTTGGCTTCTCTGACACTACACCATCTTGGATTTTCTTTCCTATGGCTTTCCTTATTTTTCTGATTGATTCAAAGTATCAAGATATACATCCCAATGCAATGATTTCAGTTCTACCAAATCCACTTACTTAGCATTTCACATTCAAATTTTGACACATCTTCCCCAATATATTCTCAAAGATGTAATTTCACATTTGAATTGTTGATCATTTCAATTCGATTTTTCTTGAAATACTATAAATTATTTCTCTTTAGAATTTCCTTACCACTAGTATAAAATAAAGATATAAAACCTAATTTGCCACTACTTTAACAAGACCAGTGCCCTCCTTGAAGTCTGATCTAAAAGTATACTAAGGGGGTCGGATGTAGCTCAACCGGTTGGGCGTCCGTCTCCCATATGGAGGGACCCGGGTTCGATTCCCAGGACCTCCCGGTAAAAAAAAAAATAATTAAAAACAAAAAATAAAAAAATAAAAGTATACTAAGAAAGCAATAATGCAAATATTCTTGCTGCCCTGATTTTGTGATAATCAGGGTAGGCTAAACATTCGCTATATTAGAAACCATGCATGTGTCCTGAGACCTAGTTTTTCTCCCTAGGTCTGGTTTTTAGAATGCTGGTGATAAACTAAGCCTGATTTATTATATGACCATCCTGTATGGGAAAAGACTGTAACTCTGGGTATCTTTGGTCAACCTTAAGAGATATAGATGGGTGGTTAGGCGTCCGTCTCCCATATGGAGGGACCTGGGTTCGATCCCCGGGACCTCCTGGTAAAAAGAAAAATAAAGAAGGTGCATGGGCCACTAGGCCCTGTGTGCGGGTATGCCGCCAGGCCTCGTGTACGGATGCACTGCCAGGCCCTGCAAGCAGATAAAAGTAAAATAAATAAATAACTACATCTTTTTTTTTAAAAAAAAAAAGGTAGAAAGAGAATGGTAGTTAGAAGGGAATGTAAAGGGCACTCTGGGGTGTGGATAACATCCTAATTCTTTACCTGGGTGGTGATTTCAGAGGTATGTTTACTTTGTAAGAAATCACAGAACTGTATACTAAGGATTTAAACACTTTTTTTGCATGTGTGTTATAACTTAATTTTTAAAAAGTTTTTAAAAACCTAACTGGAACAAAGTGAAACATAAGTACACAAAAGTCAACATTTAGAATCTGTCACTCACAAAAACATTGGCAAGGGTCTCTGAAAGGACTTCAGTAAACTCTGTATACTACTAATTTCCATACACTCACCAAAGCAGAACGAATAAGTGCGTTCTTATGTTTGGATATGCAGTAAATTATGGAACCTCAGAAATAAAGTATCCCCTAATATTATGAAACCTCAGTCAACTCTATACCTCTGGACCTCGGTTTCTTCACCTATAAAGCAGACTAAATCCAGTGCTTCAAATCTATAATCCTAAATTCCTAGATTTGTTTTACATAAGGCTGCTCAGTCCTTAAATGGAAAAAAAAAATTTTTAATGAGTATGTATCTGACATTTAAAAAATTAACATTACAACGATAAAAACATAATTGAAAACATTATAAAAATAAAAGCATAATTGAAAATATGTAGAAATATATGGAATTCCAGCCAGCTAATTCTACGGGGGGGGGGGGATATTTTTTCATTTATTCCACCAGTGATAATGCACAAAATTTTAAGTTAAAACAAACTTCATGAAAATTTGACTTTTTCCTACCTCTTATAAAATAATGAGATATAGTAGCAGTTATCTTTCAGAAGCATAGCTATCAATTTCCAATAGAATAAAATTCAATATACCTTACACTTTGCTGATTAGTCAGGTGAACTAAACTGAAGTAACTATTGGACACGAATGATGGTTTTCTTGAGATTTCAAACCATGTCCTTCTGTAGCAGCAACAATGTTTAAAATTACTGATTGAAAAAAAAAAAAAAGCCTTGAAGCATAGTTTAAAATTTTAGTATTTGGCTTAATAATGCCAAATAATAACAGAAGTATCAGTATCTGACAGCTATTTGATGTATAATAACTCCTAATGAGCTGTGCTGTAATTTTTACTCATAAACACCAGAATCCTTGTTAAAAATGATAAAATTTAACATCAGGCTGCCTGCAAGATAACTGAAAAGAGTGCTAGGAATATCAAGACTACATGACTTTTGTATTCCATACCATAACCCAGTTATTAAGCATCTAATACTCTACTGGAGTTTATCTCAAACCTTCATATGTAATATAATCTGTATTATGAAAAGTCACAAATTTTGAAAAACTGAAGTGTATTGTTAAAAAGATAATTTCAGCTACCAGTTTTCCCGTGACAAAACCTAACATATATATGAAGCTTGCACCTCTCTCAAAATACCATAAAGCATGCAATAGTATGGTGTCACACATATGGCTAAATGCATCCTAACTTAGGTAACTATCATTCAGATAAAAGCAGTCCCCACCTTCTGAAGCACTTGTTTAATGATGGTGTTCAAAACTTAATTTCTTGCCAAACCCTTCATCTTCATCTCAGTACACCACATCACCATCTAGCTAGTTCAACCCAGGAACCTGGAGGTCATTTTTTTTTTTTTTTACCTTTCTTTCCCTCCACATCCAATCCATCATGAAGTTGTGAATTTTTCTCTTTTAGTACTTATATACATAGGTGAGTGTGTAATCTCAAATTCTTCCAATTTCCTTCATCTCCACAGCTGCCATCCTAGTTTCAGCTACCTTCGTGTCTTACTTGGACAACTGTAACATTAAATTACCTGTTTCCACTTTTGGTTTTCTCCAATCCATTCTCAAAATGATATTTTTAAAATTTTAAATTAAAGCTTATTACTCCTCTGCTTCAAAATCTTGACTTTGCAATGTTCTTAGTAAAAGCCTCAACTCTTTAACATGCCCTATAAGGCCCTGTATAATCCACTCTCTGACTACCTTTCCAATTTCATCTTGCATGGTTTTCCTCATCATTTCCCTACTGCCACCCTGAACTTTAATTTCTCCCAACATATTAAGTGTTTTCTTGCTTCACAGCCTTCATACACATTTTTCTCTTCTTGCTGGTTCTTTTTATTTTACTATCGATAGATCGACAGATTTTACTTCTCAATTGGTAGTGTTACTTCAGTTCCTTACACATTTATATCTTAAACCCCTCCCTTCAGTTCTATCTTGTTTCCACAGGTAAACAGCTATAGTCTAGTTCAATGCCTTGTAGAAGGCATTCAGTGATATTAGATAAGGAGTTTGGACTTGATAGTTTCTATCTAAAGACAGTTTCAAATTAAAAACTTTCAATAACCTTTGTCATTGACTTTTTCTACTGACAGCACAGCACTGCTTTCTTACCTTTATTCATACTTGCCCACTTGAGGTTTTTCTTTTAAAAATGCTCTTTAAACATAAGGCAAATGATACCACTTTTTGTTTCAAAACCTCTGCCTTTTCTTACACTCAAAACCCAAACACAATTTTTATAATTCAGAGAACAGATACCATCTCACGGGATACTTAGAATCATAGAACTGTAAAACTGAAGGAAATTTAGAAATAATTTCATACAGGAGAAAACTAAGGTTCATAGAAGTTAAGAAACTTGGCTCTAGCCACACAGCCAGATAAGTAACAAAGTCCTGATTCTCTCCAACTAGTACTCCTTCCACCTAGAGGGTGCTGCTTAGTGCTATCTTCCACTAATGTCCCAGGCCATTTTCCTTCTCATTTAACTACTACTCCTTAACAAGAGGAGGGTTTTACAAACCAGCAGTTTTTTCCTAAATCTGTTTCTTATACCCTTAGGATATCGCCCTCTTCTCATCAATCTCAAGTTTTTTTATTTTTCTAACTCTACAAAAGTCACGTTTTCCATGAAACTGTTCAGGGATGACAGGGATACCTTAACCAAATTTGGGAGGCAACTATTTTTCTTTCCAGTGCATTTCATGTCTATATTACATGGTTTATAGTTTCATAAGAAACTCCCCCAAGAACTAAGACCTGCCAATACTTTGTAGTACACTAAAACTATTTAATGTGAATTGTTGAAACAATAGAGGCAGGAAAAAAAAATCTTGGAAGATATATAATACAGGTTTAACTCGTTTGAAGCAACAGATGTGTTTCATTTAACAAATATTATCTATTCATATTTAAGGTTCTGTGCTGCCTGCTGTTAGCAAAGAATTGAATTTAAATTAAATTCAATAAATCCGGCAGAAAGAAACAATGACCAATTCTTCGGGACTGCAAAAAAACTACTAATTCCTCCCTTTGCTATGTGGAATCACCCCTCCAGTTCACCTTCTTGCATGGTTCTGTGTATAACCAAGTGTTGGTAGACTCATGGTTCTTTTAAAAGCACCTGTACAGTTATGTACAGTCACATTACATAAGATAAGCCCTTTTTTCTGTTTATCATCACAGTTGGTTAAGTAGAAATCGAGAGTTTGGAATTAGAGGACTTAGGAAAAGGTGAGCAGTAGCATGCAAAACTGAGAAACTAATTTGTGATAGACAATGGTTTTATTAATGGTTTTATTAATGAAGATAAACTTTATTTAATAGGGAGAATTTTTATGTTGGTAAGAATATTTCACATAAATGGATAAAAGTCACAACAGTGTCAAATTCCAGTCTTCCAAGAGAGCACTTGTGTAGCACTGTTAATATCACAACGTAAAAGAAAAAAAAAAAAATCTTGTCTACTTTGTTCTGAAAAGTTTTTATTTTTCTTAAAAAAAAAAAACGAAAACCACAACGCAAAACAAAACCAAAGAGCGAACAGAAACCACTCTGAGTTGCCAAGCGCGACAGGCAAGACACCAGGCTTTCCGGGTCGTGCTTGGCTTTAGGATGGATGTACACGAAGAGCCCAGGAACCACCCTTCACGTCCCACACCCAGAAACCAAGAAGGCGACAGTGGTGGCGGCCGGACAGGGGCTGTGGGGTCCCGGCCACGCTGCATACGCGGAGTGGCCCCAGAGGCTGCCCCTCGGAGCGAAGGATCCGAGGGAAGACAGGACGGTCGGGACCCGAGAGGCAAGGCCTGGGAAAGCGCGGAGGCGTCCCGTGCTCGGGGGCACCCAGCGCTCGCGCCGGACGCCCTGTCATGAGTCACCGAGGCGAGAAGGCAGGCGGTCGGGGGAAGACGCTGCAGGATGGAGAGAAGCCCGACCCTCGGGAGGGAGCCGAGCCGGGGGGAGGCCCCGGCTCCCGCGGGGCGCGGAAGGGGAGCGCAGCCTACTGTCCCCGCACCGCCTCGTCCACGCCGTGCCCACCCAGCCCTCACCTCATCCGACGCAACAGGCGCTGTGGCCGGGTCCCGACCCCGGGGTCTGCGGGGCGGGGGCAGCAGCCCGCAGCCATGACAGGCGCGGGGCGGGCCGCAGGCTGACTGGGCCGCACGTGCGGGCAGCGCCCCCTCCCCAGCCTCCCGGGCCCACCGTCCCCGCTGTCCCGGGCGTGGGCCCTGCACCTCGGGCGGCGGCGGCAGCGGCACGTACTCACCGCCGCTCGCTGGCTCTCGGGCTTCGCCATGACTGAGGTGCCCCCGCCGCCCCCCGCCTCGACCGAGACTGACACGCGCGGCTGGCCGGGTGGGGGCGGCCTGAGGCGACCACCCGGCTGACAGACCCACCCCCGCCTCTCCCCACCAGTTGAGCGGCGGCCGCTACCCCGCGGCGCCCCTGGACTTCCTCCTCACGCCTGGGGCGGCGGGTGGCAGCGGCGGGCGGCGGCACTTACCGGCTGCGCGGCCAGGCCCCCCTGTCAGCGCGGGTCCAGGAGGGAGAGGAGGGAGGAGTGAAGGGGCACCGCCTCCCCCGCGCCGCCACGCACCCGCCTGATTGGCCCGGTTCACTCCCCCGGCGCGACCCCACCAGCCCCTGCGAGCGGCACTCCGGCAGCACCGGCGCGTCATTTGCATATTTGTGCCCGCACCGCTGATTGGCCCGAGCGCGCAGGGCGGCTGCAGCCGCGGCTGCTACCGCCGCCGCTTGGGCCGCGTGGGGCCACCGCGGAGGGAAGATCCCCCTCGTGCTCTCCTTCACTCGCGGCCCAGCGGGAGCCGGCGGGGAGGCCGGAGCATAGCGGGAGGCGGGGTTGCCGCCTTGCCCCAACATGGCCCCGCAGCGCCGCCGACCCAATCGCCAGTGCGGTTACTCCGGGAGCCCCGGCGGCCTCGGGGCGGGGAAGCGTTGGATCCGGGCGCCCTCTGGCCGGGGCGCGGGGCAGTGCAGTGGCCCGGGCTCCCCGCATCGCCCCACCGCGTACGCCACGTCAGGCCGCGCCCTCCCGGCGGCCTCTCCCCTCTCGCGGCCCTCCTCGCTGCCTCGCCGCCACGTCAGGCCCGGACAGGCCCGCCCGGGAGGCGCGCTGACCAGTGGCGAGGTCGGCGCGGAGGTCACTCACACGCAGGGCATCTCCCTGCCCGCCCGGGTCCTCTAAGGAACGACGAGGGTTTCCAGAACATTTTCCGGGCCGTCGTGGGTTCGGACCCACGTTCTCCTTTTGCGCCGAGACCCGGGTGGTACAGGCTCGCGCTTGTAAAATCGGGAGCAAGGAGAGTCGCCGCGATGATGCAGCGATTCAGCCCAGGTGCTGAGCACCTGCCAGGGAAAAGGCATGGGGCTAAGGAGAGACCTAGCCCCAAATCCTCATCTAGAGAGAGTGTGCACCCTACGTGGTGGAGAGTTGGGGCTGAAACCTAGTCTTGCCCACCCTAAATTATTGCACAGTTAAGAAAGGAAAGAAAGAAA
>JAKSZT010034297.1:10231231-10261641 GCA_026826555.1 Tolypeutes matacus
AGATAAAAGGAGAGACGACAACACTATCCTAAGAGTAGGGCGTGCATGGGAAAACCACTGGCCTACGAAGGCGTCGGGACACCTGGGGTTCCCTCACGCTATGTCACTAATTAACTCAGTGACCGACATTAGGTCATTCCGTGTCCCAGAGCCTCTGTTTGCCCTTCTGTAAAATGAAGAGATTGGACACGTTTTCTAAGAGTCTTCCAGCTCTAAAATTCTATGGGCCTCTCTTTCAGGCCCTGGTATGATTTTTACCTGGTTAAAATTTTAAAATCCTTATTAAAATGCGAGATAGATAAAATAATGGAATGTTTAAACTTTAGTCAGCCTACCTTGTGTTTGTTCCAGACTCTGCTGGCTGTTTCTAATCCAGTGTGGGTGATATTTAGCATTCCATTTAGAGCTGACAGAACCTCTTGAATTTCAGTCTCCACAAAAAAGCATAGAGCAATGTCACTCTGCTTGTGTATGTCTGATCAGAGTGGAATGACTGGAGTATACATGGTACTGCTAGTTGCCAATTAATTTCATTCCTTATGTGCTTCCATGAAAGCCCTCCAGAGTACACCAGCACAGCCCTATTTAGCTGAGATACTGAAGGAGGAGAAAAGATACAATTACAGTTTGATTGTCTTCAATAATACTTAGTAACAACCACATACCAGGAAAGAAACAGTTCGTCTCTGATCTCTCTATACCACTTCTTATTTGAATACTGCTTTAGTTTGCAAATTCAATCTGTTGAGTTCAAATAAATTAGGCCAGTGACATCTCATTTATCTGGCATCAATGGAAAATAAAATATCCAACATGAATGAAAACGTCAGCTAATTTACATAACTACCTTCCCTTCTGAGATGAAAACGGTCATGTTTTCTTAAATACTGCCCTTTAAAAATAACTTATACTTTTATTGGTGATAAAGGGGTGATAAAGGGGCATCATTATCACCCTTGTTTTCTGCTGTAATCAATGAATGCCCTCAAAAGTATGTATATCTATTTGTACTTATATGAAAAGGGCTGCAGAATGCTGTTTTTTTGTGTTTTTTTTTTAATCATCTGTTGTTTTTTGTTTGGTTTGGTAGGTTTCTTTCCTCACTATTAGGCTAACAAATTCTTCTTCATAACAACTTTCTTTTTTTTTTTTTTTTTGATGCTTCTACCACCAAGTTAGACATAGATAAAACTTTTACTAGTTTAGACTCTCAGGTTTTGAGTAAAGATTTTCTGTGGGGTTTCTGTGAGTTAAGTAAATGAGTTCTTGTGACATCTATTTTGACTGCTCAGTGGTTGGTTTTCCCTTATTTCTTAGCTCTTGGTGGTATTCCGAATAACTGAGATTTCTGGATATGTGGACTCTGGGAAAGTTATTGTAGCGGACAGTTGTGAATCCCAGAATTTAGGCGCTGGGTCAGTAAATATAACCTGCTGTAATCCATGTTAGCAAGAATCAACATCATCAACCACATCACAATCTAGCAACCCAGGCCCAGCATTCCCATCAGGCAATGAAATACAAAGCCAAGTGTTGGTCATGCTCTCAGGGTTACCAGGTCTCACTTCAGAGTAAGGATGATTCCCTTGCTACCAAACACCTTGAACACCTTTCAAAGCAAAAAGCCCCTTTATCTGCAAACAATGGTTCAGGCCTCCAGAAAGCCTGTGCCAATGTAGAAATCGGTTCTCTATACCCTAAATAAAACATCCTACAAGTATATCTGACAGGTACCATTTACTGAAAATTATCTAGTTCCAGGCAAATAGTTTATATTTGTTATTTCATTTTACCTTCACAACCACCCTATGAGAAAGGGATTATTACTCCCATTTTACAGATGAAGAGGATCCAAAACCTTTCCCTGGTTACACAGCCATTGAGTGGCAGAAATAGGATTCAAATCTGGAATTGTCTGGCCCCTGAGCCTGTGGCTCTTAACCATGTGCTTTATTCCCTCTTTTCAAACTCAGTTTCTAATTCTATGTTTATTAAGCAACCTTTTAATAACAAATTTGACACGTTGGAGGGGGAAATTCCCTGCATAGTCATTTTTGTTTAGGTCACCAAATAGAAATCCCCCATAATATATAAATCAAATTTGGCATTTTCTTGCAAGTTTGAGGAATATAAATCAATGCTCTAGTACCTGTTCATTTTTGGGAGAAACTGATACAATTGAGATCCTGAAACTACAAAACTGAGGCTTAGACTAAGGAAAACCTAAAAAAGTGATGTCCATGGAATAGCTAAAGCAATCTTGTAAAAGAAGAACAGAGTTGGAGGACGACTCATACTTTCTGAATTCAAAACTTACTACAAACCACAGTAATCAAGAGAGTGTGATACAGGCATAAGGGCAGAAATACAGATCAATGGAATAGGATTGAGACTCTTGAAATAAACCCTTACATTTATAGCCAATTGATTTTCCACAAGAGTACCAAGACATTTAAATTGAGAAAGAGGGAAGCGGCTGTGGCTCAATCAGTAGGGCTCCCGTTTACCATATAACCCGGGGCCTCCTGGTGAAGGCAAGCCCGCCCGCATGGCGTGGTTAGCTGACCCAATGAGCACAAGCAGCAAGGGGGGATAAATGAATAAATAAATAAAATCTTTAAAAATAAATAAATAAATAAAAATAAATAAATTGAGAAAGAATAGTCTTTTCAACAAATAGTGCTGGGTCAGTTGGCTCTACGCATGCAAGAGAATAAATTTGGGCCTCACAAAATACTCAAAAACTCAAAAGGGATCATAGGCCTAAATGTAAGAGTTTAAACTATAGATTTCTTGGAAGAAAACATGGGAATAATTCTTCATGACCCTGGAGTAGGCAATGGTTTCTTAGGTATGAAACCACAAGCATGAGTGACAACAACAACAATTAAAAAAACACTAGATACACTGGACTTATTAAAATTTAAAACATTTGCACCCGAAGCAACCAAAGAAAAAGTAGATAGATTTAACTTTATATTAAAAAACAAACAAACAAACAAAAAAAAAACTCTTATGTTTCAAAGGGCACCACCAAGAAAGTGAAAAGATAACCCATGGTATGAGAAAAACTATCTGCAAATCATATATCTAGTATCCAGAATATATAAAGGACTCTTACAACTCAACTATAAAATTACAAATAACCCAATTTAAAAATGGTCAAAGTATTTTGAATAGACATTTTGCCAAAGAAGACATACAGGTAGCTAATATGCATATGAAAAGATGTGCAACATCATTAGTCATTAGGGAAATGCAAATCAAAACCACAATGAGATACCACTTCACATCCACTAGGATGGCTATAATCAAAAAGGTGGACAAGGGTTGGTGAGGATATGGAGAAACTGGAACACTCTTACATTGCTGGTGGGAATGTAAAATGGTGCAGACTTTTTGAGAACATTTTGGCAGTTCTTCAAAAAGTTCAACACAGTTACCATATGACCCAGCAATTCTACTCCTGGGTATATACCAAAAAGAAATGAAAACACATGTCCACACAAAACCTTGCACACAAAATGTTCATAATAGCATAATTTACAATAGCCAAAAAGTGGAAACAACCCAAATGTCAACTAATGAATGGATAAGCACAATGTGGACTATCCATACAATGGAATGTTATCCAAGAATAAGGAGGATTAAGTATTGATATGTTTCACAATACTGAGGAACCCTGAAAACATTATGCTGAGTGAGGACACCAGATACAAAAGACCACATATTGTACGATTTCCATTTTTATGAAATGTCCAGAATTGGCAAATCTATAGGGATAGAATGTAGATTAGTGGTTGCTGGGGTGGGAGTAGGGGATGAAGAATGGGGAGTGAACATTAATGAGTATGGGTTTCTTTCTGGGGTGATGAAAATAAAATTAAATTGTGATGATGGCTGTACAACTCTGACTATACTAAAAATCATGGAAATATAGACTTGAAATTTGTGAATTTTATGGTATATGAATAATATATCAATAAAGAGATTAAAAACAGTGATGTCTAGCCACTTCCAACTTAGTTATAGCATTATATACATGTAAATCCATACCTATCTATATGGATACATGTTGGAACAAGAGGAACAGATATTTTAGTTATATTTACAAAATTAGTTAAGCAGGAAATTTTTTTTAATCTAAAGATTGTTGTATTGGCACTGTTTCTATTTCTCATATTGGACTCACTGGTTTTGTGATTATGATTACAAAATTTACTGTTAATTTACATGTATTTACCTTCACCATGTATTTGTACTAGACTGGGTGCTGTGTTGGCTACAGAAGAAAGGATTCCCGAATAAATAATATTTAATAGATATATAATAAATAGTTAATACATGTGTATATATAAAATATTTTGTCCCTCATCTTTCTTGACATTTATTCACAGGTTGCAGCACTAAAGAAAATGTTCTTTCACAGATCAATCAAAAGTACTGATAAATGTTAAGGCATACTATTTTAATCTTTTATACATTTTACATAGCTGCATAATTTGAATGTTTTATGCCCTGTTATACTATAGCATATAACAATTCCCATCTTTCTACAGAAATGAATAGTAGTTTGAACAGCTCAAACACTTCTCCACTCTAGACAAAGAATCTGAAAGGGGAAGCGGATGTGGCTCAAGTGATTGAGCTCCCACCTATCACATGGGAGGTTCCGGGTTCAGTTCCTGGTGCCTCCTAAAGAGAATGAGTAAGATAGTGAGCTGACACAACAGGCTGGCATGGCAAACTGTTGCAACAACATGATACAACAAAGAGAGACAAGGAGGGAAGCGGATGTGGCTCAAGCGATTGGGCTCCCGTCTACCATATAGGAAGTCCAGGGTTTGATTCCCGGGACCTCCTGGTGAAGGCAAGCTGGCCCACACAGAGAGTTGGCGCAGCAAGATGACTCAACAGAAGGAGACAAAGGAGAAACAATAAGAGATGCAGCAGACCAAGGAGCTGAGGTGATGCAAGAGATTGAGCACGTCTCTCCCACTCCAGAAGGTCCCAGGATCGGTTCCCAGTGCTGCCTAAAGAGAAGACAAGCAGACACAGAAGAACACACAGCAAAATAGACAGAGAGAGCAGACAATGACGGGAGGTAGGGAGAGAAATAAATAAATAATAAAACAAATCTTAAAAAAAAAGAGAGAGACACAAGGAGGAAAACACAATGAGAGACACAACAAAGCAGGGAATGGAGATGGCTCAAGCAATTGGGCACCTCCCTCCCACATGGGAGATCCCTGATTCAGTTCCAGTGCCTCCTAAAAAGAAGAGGAGCACACAATGAACAGACACAGCAAGCACAAAACAACAAGGGGTGGGGGGAGAAAGAAAGAAAGAAATCTTTAAAGAAAAAAAAAAAAAGAATCTGAAAGGAACTTTAGTTGGTTCAACAGTGAGGAAAAACTAATTTCACATTATCCCAGGGAGTTGTGAAATTTCCTTAAATTCATGAAGAACACAGGTTCTTTTTAGAGCAGGAGTGGAAGATATCACTAGAAAACTCTTTGGTCTTCTTTTTCAGGCTCTTGTTTAAGCAAATAGATAGGAAGTCTAGGTAGGCTTTCAGCTGTAGCTCAAAGCATCTTAAAGATCATTTATAAGCCATGCTCCACATTGTTTTCAAATCTAGAGGATGCTGATAATAACAACATCCAAGGGATGTGTCCAGACAGGCAACTGCTCTTCAGATTCTTTTTTTTTTTTTTTAATCATTGTATATATATATATTATTTATTTATGCATTTCCCACCTTGTTTTTGCACTTGCTGTCTGCTTTCAGTGTCCATTAGCTGTGTGCCCTCTGTGTCTGCTTGTCTTCTCTTCCTGCCTTCTCTCTCTTTTTTTTAATTGACTTTTTTTTTCTTTTTGGCGTACAGTTCTATGAGGTCCCCCCCCGACACCAACTTGCTGTCTGTGTCCATTCACTGGGTGATCTTCTGTGTCTGTTTCTTGCCTTCTCTTCTCATTTTTCTCCTCCAGGCTTCACCAGGATTCGATCCCAGGGACTTCCGAAGGGAGAGGGGCACCCTGTCACTTGTGCCACCTCAGTTCCTGGTTTCTGGCGCATCTTGCCTTGGCTCTCCCATGCATCTCTCTTTTGTTGCATCATCATCTTGCTGTGTTGCTCGGCTCACTGCGTGTCCTTGCCGGCCTGGGGCTTGCCGTGCACAGCCCGGCTTGCCTGCTCACCTTTTTTTTTTTTTTAATTTATTTTACCAGGAGGTCCCAGGGATCAAACCCTGGTCCCTCCATAAGGTAGATGGATGCCCAACCTCTTGAGCCACATCCACTTCCCTTTCATCTTCTCTTTAGACGGCAACGGGAACTGATCCTGGGACCTCTGACGTGGGAAAGAGGCACTCAATCGCTTGAGCCAACCCAGCCCCCTGGTTTGTTGTGTCTCTCATTGTTTCTCCTCTTTGTCTCTTTTTGTTGAGCCAGCTCTTTGCACAGGCCAGCTCTCCACTTGGGCCAGTTCTCCACGTAGGCCAGCTCTCTGTGCGGGCCAGCTCACCTTCGCCAGGAGGCCCTGGGAATCGAACCTGGAACCTCCCATATGATAGATGGGAGCCCAATCGCTTGAGCCACATCTGCTTTCCTCTTCAGATTCTTAGACCCATTTCATCAGAGACAGATCTTAGAGGTTCTAAGTTTTATCTTGTTTATCCACTGGTTTTAGCCAGGAATACATTTCAAAGCAGGATCCTACTTGACAGTTCAAATCTTAGACTGTTCTGCTTTCATAACAGTTGCTTGTTCTAATCTTAAAAGGTCTTTAAGAAAAAAAGATTTTGCTATTTTCCATGATAAGACATCCCTGAACAGCTCCTTCCCTTTCTTTGTGCATCTGCTTCTATTTGGGGACTATAAGCACTCCTGGAGAGATTGCATCTAAATTAAGTTTGGAGGGATTGAATGCATGAAATGTGGCTGTTATTTAAAAATGAATTCAATCAACAAATATTTAGAATGTCTGTGATGTGTGAGGCACAGGGGTAGGTGCTGGGAACACAACAATGAACAAGATAGACATGGTCCTTTGGCCCCACAGCAAATTATTTTGTGAAGTAAATAAATATGCATTAATTAATTATTTTTATTAATTGTGGTAACACAACCTTCATTTACAGGCATTTTAATAGGTGAGTTTCAAAAAGCATGTATGACCTATACCACTTAGCCTAGAGACTGATGGGAGCTGTAAGCATATATTTTTCTAAACAACTGCTTTGCTTTATAAGCATTATAGGCATCTTATTTCAAGAAGAAGCCCATCCTGGTGCAATTTAAATCCATCTTGTCTTGTTTAAGCTTCAAAAGAGGAAACATAGCACCAGGTTTCCTTTGAATACTTCTTGATTTTTTTTTCTCTCATACATTTTATATGCCATGACTATAATTTGGTCACCATCTTTCCATGCTCCCACTGGCCAGGTTTTACACCCCTACTTAGGTCTTGGGAAGAGCTTACAAAGTTCATAGATTATTATGAGGTAAAAAACAAATCCTTAAATTAACTGACCGAAGTCTGGTGTTTTATGTAACTGGCAGAGTTTTTTCTTGCCTCCTCTAGATTTCTTTTTTTTTTTTTAAGATTTCCTTCCTTCCTTCCTCCCTCCCTCCCTCCCTCCCTCCCTCCCTCCCTTCCTTCCTTTCTTTTCCCCCTTTCCTCCAGATGGTTCTCTTCTCTGTCTGCTCACTGTTTGTCCGCCTTCTCCAGGAGGCACTGGGAACAGAACCCGGGACCTCCCAATAGGGAAGTGAGTGCCCAACTGCCTGAGCCACATCCACTCCCCTGGATTTCTTAAGAAGGGCAACGTTTCTTATTAAGATCATGTTTTGAAGCACTCCTATTTTATCAGGATATTGTCATGTCTTATGCAAAAGCATTAAGGGATTACTGGAATTCTTGGATATTTTGGTTGAGGATGCATGATAACTATAGTTGCTTTCTTTGCACTGAATTCCATGGTTTGTTTTATAGAGGATGAGTAACCACATGCCAAACATGAAAATTAATTCCAGGTTATATGACAGGAACATTTTTTAAATTTAAGAGCAGTGGAACCTTAGAAAGTTTTGCTGAAAATAAAACTGTATAGCCTTTTTTTCCCTAGTTACCATTTGTGGCAGTTTGACATTATTTATGAATTCCAAAGAGAGAAAGATTATGTTTGTAAACTAATCTATTCCTCTGTATGTGATACCCTTTGATTGTATTAAATTAAAAGGTTTTGAGTTTACTTGATAAAATCAATTTAGGGCTTTTAATTCTACCATGTCAGTAGGGTGTGACTCTGGTTGAGTCCCCACCCCCTTGATGGGATGATATAAATGGGCACTCACTCAAAAGATACAAGAAGAGAAAGAGAGCTCTGTCATGTTTGATCCTGAGACCCCGGGGAAAGATGAGCAATTCTCCTGATAGTTTGTAGCTAAAGAGAACAGAGCAGCTGAGCAGCTGAGAAGGCCTGGAAAGGCCTGAAAGAAAGCCCTATGCCAGAGACTGATATAGGAAGCCCTGAGAAGCCAGGTAGAGACCACCTGCCATCTTGCTTCAACACGTGGTAAGTGACTTTGGTGAGAGAGCAACCTTCAGTTGGACTCTTCAGGCCTTGTAACTGTAAGCTTTTACCCCATATAAATACCCTTTATAAAAGCCAACAGATTTCTGCTACTTGCATTAGCACCCCTTTGGCTGATTAATACACCATTAGATGTTAAGCAGTCATTGGCTTTGCACAATTTAGGTAAAAGTTTTAGTGAAAATAATGGAGGAGGCTGGGTCTGTGTTCTTAAAATAAGAAATTCATAGAAAAATTTAGGCCTTATACAGACACATATTTTATTTCTCTAACACTAAAAATATTTGACAAACATTCCACCTTCCAGAAAGTTTAATTGGGTAGAGACCTCAAAATAGTATGTCAGAGAACAGAATTCTTCTACATTGGGGCCAGTACTGCCACACTGATAGCCCAGACTAAGCCTGTTTTCAAATAATGGTTAGCAACAGGATAAAAGACTAAAGAATTAGGCAAATCCTCTGGATATCAAATATCAATTGACAGAATTTTTGTTTCATTGTTAATTGGTGTCATGTAGGACAGCCTAATATTTTTTTCCTCAAAGTCAGACCATTCTTAGCAACTTTTGGCTAATAACATGGACCCCTCTTTGTCCAGCACATAGTACCCTGGTTCCTTGAGGATGCTTCTCTTTGTGTTTGCTTTGCAGAGTATCTAATATTTGCAAGAACATACTGAGTAGTCTGTGTAAATTATAAGAAATATCAGGCTGGTGCTTGCTCACTATCTGCCACCCCTCTTTCTAGAAAGTGACTAGAGTCTTTTCTGTTCTGCAACACACCACCCTCCTTGTCTTGGGAACTCCTCCCCTGCTATTCCCTCTGCCTTATCACTGGGCTCTAGGTAGAGCTAGTCCTTCTCCTCCTTTGGGTCTTGTGAAAATGGCTCCTAAGAGAGGCCTTCCTTGACTCTAATTCTCTAGTTTGTTTCTTGCTTAACAGTCATCACTGTCCTGCTTGTGTATTTGTTTATTATTTGGCTCTACCCACTGGGGGGAAAAAAGCATTTTGAAGGCAAGACAGGGTTCAGTCTTGTTCCTAGTGGTATTACCAGCACCTAGAACACAGGTGCTCAGTAAGTGTTTTACACTGAATGAACTATTTGCCCAAGATACCTGCAATGTTCTGGCAGAAAGAGCTACTCTCATTTGGTATTATCCTGCCTAGTTTTGAACAAGACACTGAGGTTCTCAAACCTGACTGCACATCAGAATTACTTCGGAAACTTAAAAATTAACTTTGTCTAGACCCTGCCCCAGAGTAGAAAAGCACTGCTCTAAGTGACAGAGAACTTAATTGTCACCTGGCTGTCAAGTATATACCCCCTTCCTGAGTCACTCAGGAGTCCTTCCTGAGTCACCCAGGTCTAGGGCACCCCAAAGTGTTCTCAAACCACTCTTCTAGATACCTGCCTCATTATCACTAAGGGGTGGAATCTGGCACAAACCAGATGAAAAGTTAACCGCTCAAGAAAGAGAAAAGGCATCCAAGTAATCTGGGTTCAACTGTTGTCAGCACTGACCTTAAAAACCTCAAACTACTCGGAGAAAGTTCCAACATACTTCTCTCTTCCTTCTTAAAAGAAAGTCATTAACAAATTCCTTTGTTTGACTGTAGAAGTCCCACGCATAAATAAATTGAATGAATGAATGAATGAAGCATGCAAAGCAAACAAAAACAATACTCACAGAAGAGGACAGTGTCCAAATTCCATCCTCTTCCCTGGAAGAAACAGAGACCAAATAGTGGTGGGATCAGAAATACTTTTTCATTTTTCTTGTTATTGCGGACTCTACATTTTAAAGCCTTATAGGGGAAGCAGATGTGGCTCAAGTGATTGGGCTCCCGTCTACCATATAGGAGTTCCGGGTTTGATTCCCAGGACCTCCTGGTGAAAGGCAAGCTGGCCCACGCAGAGAGCTGGTGCAGCAAGATGACGCAACAAAAAGAAGCACAGAGGAGAGACAATAAGAGATACAGCAGACCAGGGAACTCAGGTGGTACAAGAGATTGAGCGCCTGTCTCCGCTCTGGAAGGTCCCAGGATCGGTTCCCAGTGCTGCCTAAAGAGAAGACAAGCAGACACAGAAAAACTCACAGAGAGCAGACAGTGAGCACAAAACAACAGGAGGTGAGCGGGAGGGAATAAATGAAAAAATAAATCTTTAAAAATAAATAAATAAATAAATAAAGCCTTACAGATAATTGGATCCTCTAGTTTTTTTTGTTTTTTTGTTTTTTTTTAAAAACAAGACTAATTTATCTTTAAAAAAAAATTTTTTTTTCCCTCAAACAATTCAATTAATAAACTGTTTTTAAAAATCACCATCAACGGGAAGCGGATGTGGCTCAATCGATAGGGCTCCCGTTTACCATATGGGAGGTCCCGGGTTCGTTTCCCGGGGCCTCCTGGTGAAGGCAAGCCAGCCCGTGCGGCATGGTGAGCTGACGCAGCAAGATGACGAAACAAAGGGAGACAAGTAGACACAGAAAAACGCACAGCAAATGGACACAGCGAGCATAAGCAGCAAGGGGGGATAAATAAAATAAATAAATAAAATCTATATAAAAAAAAAATCGCCATCAGGAAAGCAGATGTGACTCAAGCAGTTGGGCACCGCCTACCACATGGTAGGTTGCTGGTTCTGTTCCTGGTGCCTCCTAAAGACAATGAGCAAAACAGCGAGCTGATGCAACAAGATGATGCAACGAGATGACACAACAAAGAAACACAATGAGGAAACACAATGGGAGACACAACAAGCAGGAGTGGAGGTGGCTGAAGCCATTGGGCACCTCCCTCCCACATGGGAGGTCCTGGGTTCGGTTCCTGGTGCCTCCTAAAGAGAAGAGAAGCACACAACAAACAGACAAAGAGAGCAGACAGGAAGCACAAACAACAAAAGCGGGGGATAAATAAATAAAAATAAATCTTAAAAAAATCATCATCAGAAATGTTAACAAAAACCAGGCTCATGCCGAAAGTCAATTGGAACCCATCTTCCACCCTCGATTTAGAAAAGCCAAATGAACAAAGGAAAGGATTAGAAGTGGAATTCTTTGAGTTGTAGTACAAACTCTACCCCTTGCCAACAGAATGAGCAGCAATTTTTCTTGCCTATGAAGTGAGAATCATAACACCTATGCTGCCTGACTCACATTGTTGTTTCTTACAGATAATGTTCCCAGACATTCTCTAAAAATGCTAGTGTGCAAATATATATTACCAGTCTTCTGTCTTGTGGGTGAACTTTAAGGGAAAATAATTCATTGATTATATATACTAGGATATACTACATGTCCAGCAAAGTGCAGAATAAAAAATTTGTCCATAAGTAACACTTGCTTGGAAACTGCATTAGGGAAACAGAATTGACAGGAGATATCTATAAATAGTATGAGATTTTATAAAATTCTATCATGTGACCATGGAGATGCACAGGTCCAAATTCTGCAGGGCAGGCTGCACACCTGGGGCTCTGATGAGTTCCCAGGAGTAGTTGGCAGTCCAAAGTGGAGCTGGGAATTCTCTCCCTGAATGCTGAAATCACTTCCCCTTTTAAGGCTTTCAACTGATTGGATTGCTGAAGGCAATCTCCTTGGTTGATTGTAGAGGTAATCAGCCATCTATGCAATCAACTCACTGATGATTAAAGTCCATGAAATGTCCTTGTTTTACAATAAGCCCAGTGCTTGCTTAATCAACAACTGGGCACCATTACCTGGCCGAGTTGACACATGAGCCTAAGCATCACAGAGACATATACCCACCACGAAGGAAACTGAATGGATTAGACTAGAACAGTAGGTAGATCAACAAACAGGGAAAGTGATTTCTTTTTGCAGGAGAGATACAGCTCAATCAGGTGCAGAAATAACATTTAAAAACCCATTTATTCACTCCTCAAAAGTCTGTTTCTAGTTGCAGATCTAAGTTCTTTCATTTCCCACTGAAGATATCCAGGACATGGAAAGGGCTATTTAAATTCAGAGACCTTCTTATCAGTCAAGGTTAGAGCAACAAACTTGAACAGCTGAGAGTTAACAAGCTTCCATTCAAGGCTTTCAGTAGATAAGAGAATCTGAAAAGTTGAAGGCAATTTTTCAGGTGATCCCAGAACACCTTAAAACAGGGTAACTCCTGCCTCCTGACTTCTCAAAGCTACAAGCAACCTTAGAGATTGTCTGGTTGAGAGGAAGGAATAGATTGGAATCTTGTGAGGTAAACTTTAATCTCACTTGGCCTGAGTTTCTTTATTAGTAAAACAGAGACAAAAATATCTTCTTTGCAGGGTTAATAATCTGAAGTTTAAAGATGATATACCTAAAGTTGGCACATATTAGGTTATCAATAAACTATAGCTAATTTTTAAAAGCCCATTCAGTGATTTCCAAATTTGTTCAAGTGGCAAAGTACACCGTGAAATATTGTTATATTTTATCCATTTGTATGACCCAGAAAAAATCATTTAATAGCAAAAATGACTACATTGTATATGATAAATATATCACAAATAAGAGCACATCTGTTTGCCAAAACAAGGAGAATTCCCCTAAACAAGCTACTGAATGGGTAATAGATCAGAATCTTCCCATAATATTTGTTGACTACTTGTTCATTTGATTGAGAATAGAGACAATTATAAACAGACAAGCAACAGTAGGCAAGTGGAGAAAAGACCTATCATGCAATTTAGCTACAGGCCTCATAGAACTTGTAAACTTCTGCTAATAACACATAACACATTACACTAGAGCTGATCAACTAATCCAATGATTTTCAAACTTTTTTGAAAGCAAGGAAACACTTTCTTCAAGTAGAGTTTTTTGTTTTGTTTGGGTTTGGATGTTTTTTTCCCCCAGAAGCTCAAAATGTAAAATAGAAAAACAGAAAAACAGAAACCCCAAAGGGAAAACAGAACAAAGGCTGAGCTGCCCTTCTGCAAGCCCTGAGATCCTCCACCCTTCCACACCCCTTGCAGGCATCTTTGAAGACTTCCTGGGCACAAGTTGAATACCCTTAAATCCAGCCCCCTTATTCTGCAAATGAAGAAATTAAAGTTTAGAGGGGCTGAGGGACTTACTCAAGTATGCACAGTAAATTTATGAGAGAGCCAAGACTAGGATCCAGGCCTATGACTTCTCAGTTGAACATTTTTCCCCCTTCCACCAGGACTACTAGGATGTCACTAGTTTTTATACAAAATAACCTATTGCCAGGGGTCAATTACCTTAAGACCTTCTCAAACTGTTAGGGAGATCACACATCCTTCCTTTGCCTACCTTTCTTAGGTCCCATGCTGTACTAAAATTTATCTGCTTATGTCAGAGACCATTAGTTGGCCTGCACATTGTATTTAACCATCTTGAATTAACTGCCAACATTTAAAAGTCAGATTTTGCCTAAAAATTTGGATTTCCAAATTCTAGCAACATTGAACTCTCATACCCAAGTGAACAACAATCAACAGGGACTGAGCAGAGGCGTATAATCTCCAGTTTGTCACAGTGACCACCAATCCCTAATGCCTCATGTCTGCTTTTATCCTTTATTTTCTGGCCCCAGTAGGCATTTGACTTTGTTGGCCCTTGGTCAAAAACTTATGTCTATAGAAGCATTTTTGAATGTAGGAACAAGTAAAAACCAGGAGACAGATACAGAGAACAGTCTAATTTCAAAAGATGAGGCAAATGCCATTATAAATAATGCTGCTTCTCTGCAATGGTTAAGAAGGAAAGTTTTTCCCCATGGCATGGGACATGACTCCTGGGGATGAGCCTCCCTGGCACCGAGGGACTACTACCAAGCACCAACTAGCAACACAACTGGAAAAAGACCTTGACCAAAAGGGGGAAAGGGTAAAGACAAATGAGTTTATATGGCTAAGAGACTTCAAAGTGTGTCGGGAGGTCATTTCAGAGGTTACACTTATGCATGTTTCAGTAGGAACTCATAGACTGCCAAAGTAAATATTACCTCAAAAACTGGGGCTCCTGAGGGCTCTGGAGACATCCAGATACTATAGGCAGAGCAGGCAGCTCAGGAGATTGGCATCCTGCCTGTGGGCCCTACTTTGGAATTACGCTCCCCAGTGTGATAGAGCTGGATTCAGTTGTGTTTTCCCTACACGTGGCTCTTCTGCCCCTTCTATTTGAACCTATACTTAGTACTAGAGTTGATAGATGTATGTCCAAGGGACTTAAATATTTGGGCTGTCTATGGGCCAGTTGGGCCCTGAATCTCAACAGACTTGCAACACCTACTCTCCAGTTCATTGGACTCTTCCAGGACAACTAACAAGGAGACTGAGAACAACCATCTCAAGGAACAGAGTCTGCAACTGCAAGCAAGAAAGTCCCATCCATCTTCCCCATGGGACCTAAGCCCCCTCTCAATTAGTGTAGAAAGGGCATCACCATCACAGAATCCTCAGGATTGGGGAATGAACAATGGACTAGAGTAGACTTATAGTTGTTCTACTGTAGATTTGCTGTGATCCTAGCAATGGAAGAGCTTTTATCATGGATGTGGACACAGTGGCTACTGGAGGTTCTGAGAGGAGGGAGAGGGAAAAATGGTAAAATTTAGGGACATTTTTGGGACTTGGGAATTATCCTGAATGACATTTCAATGACAGATACAGGCCATTGTATATCATGTAATAACTTGCAATAATGTGTGGGAGAGAGTGTAAACTACAATGTAAACTATAATCATCACGTGGTGGCAATGCTCCAAGATGTGTTCATCAATTGTGACAAAGGTACTACACTAATGAAGGATGTTGCTGATGTGGGAAAATGTGGGAGGACTAGGGAGTGGAGGATATGGGAATCCCCTATATTTTGTGTGTAATATTTATGCAATCTAAGTTTCTTTAAAAAAAAAAAAAAAAAAAGGAAAGTTGCAGGGTTACCTTCCTGACTGATTTATATTTTGGGAACTGTGAAATTAACCATAGACTAGAAGAGCTCTAAGTCACAATTGCTTTCCTGTGTGTCCCCATTTATACCACTATCTACAGCACATCTCCAAGCACTCTTAGCCCCTCAGGAGATGTATTATTTTTTGTTTGTTTGTTTTTGTTTTTTGTTTTTAGGAGATGTATTATTATTATTTTTTTTTTTTTCTGAAATTAACTTTTTTTTTTTTTTTTTTTTTTTAAAGATTTTATTTATTTATTCACTTATCCCCCCTTTGCTGCCTGTGCTCGCTGGGTCAGCCAACCACGCCGTGCGGGCGGGCTTGCCTTCACCAGGAGGCCCCGGGAACCGAACCCGGGGTAAACGGGAGCCCTACTGATTGAGCCACAGCCGCTTCCCGGAGATGTATCCTTCCCAGGAGATGTATTAAACCACACATCAGATCATTTCCTGTCTCCCAATACACCTCATTCAGCATCATGGTTGGTTAGGAGGAACCAACTGATAGCCCTGGGATCAGCCCTAGCACTGGATAACATGGGCACAGCCTGAGAAATGGGAGCAATTCTTAAGGAGCAGTTCAGTTCAGTTCAGTTTTCCAGCAGTGACAGTCCAGGTGCTCATCTCACTTTCTTCCTCCCAGCACTTCCCAATGTCTGTTAGCTACTCTTGTTCAATCACCTTCCTCTCCTCATCAATACTTACAAAAGTATCAGATAAATAAATTCTCACAGAAGTTTTAAGGGTTGATATCTGTTTTTTTGTTTTTATTTTTTTTACTTTAGCATTTTAATGTATTCCTAATAATAGAATTTTAGGGAACATGATTAGTTGGTATAAAGAATATTTAGGGGTGGGAAGCAGATGTGGCTCAAGCAATTGGACTCCCATCTACCATATAGGATATCCAGGGTTTGATTCCCGGGGCCTCCTGGTGAAGGCAAGCTGGCCTGTGCAGAGAGCTGGTCCGCACAGAGAGCTGGTGCAGCATGATGACGCAACAAAAAGAGACACAGCAGACCAGGGAGCTGAGGTGGTGCAAGAGACTGACCGCCTCTCTCCCACTCTGGAAGATCCCAGGATTGGTTCCCAGTGCCACCTAAGCAGAAGACAAGCAGACACAGAAGAACGCAGAGCAAATGGACAGAGAGCAGACAATGGGGGGTGGGGAGAGAAATAAAAAATAAATAAATCTTTAAAAAAAAGAAGATTTGGGGGGATAAAAAGGCCTTACCTTCCAATTTTGCCACAAAGGAGGAGGTTTATTACTTTACCTGAAAGCCCACCATTACATTACCTCCCCTCCTTCAGGACTTTGTGCAAACACTACTCTCTCAATGAGACCTTTTCCAACCCCTTTACATTTAAAATTAAGACCCTCCCCCCATACCCCACACCTTATTGTCTTTCCTGCTTTACTTTTCTCCATATCAGTAACACTATCTACCGTACTGTTTTACTTATTATTTTTGTTTGTTTCTCTACTGTCTCTCTCCCTCCACAAGAGTGTAAGCAACACGGGATAGAGATTTCTGTCTGTCTACTCCCTGCTATGTTCTCAGTTCTGTAATAGTACCTAGCCCATAGTAGATATACAAAAAATATTTGTTAAATAAATGAATTTACATCTAAGCCCTGAAAACAGAGTGACAATTTTTTTTAGGAGTTCAACAAGGGATAGTTTTTTTGTTGTTGTTTTTGTTTTTAAAGATTTTATTTACTTATTTCTCCCCACCCCCTCGTTGTTTGCACTTGTTGAGTACTGTCTTTAGGAGGCACCAGGAACTGAACCCAGGACCTTCGATATGGGAGGGAGGAGCCTAATTGCTTGAGCCATCTCCATTCCCTGCTTTGTTGCATCTCTCATTATGTTTTTCCTTCTTCTGTCTCTTCTTGTGTCAGCTTGTTACATCAGCTTGCTGCATCTGCCCATTGCATCAGCTCGTTTTCTTTAGGAGGCACCGGGAACCGCTGCTCCCTGCTTTGTTCTGTCTCTCATTATGTTTTTCTTCTTGTGTCTCTTGTTGCATCATCTTATTGTGTCATCTTGCTGCTCCTGTCCATCACGCCAGCTCGCTGTCTTCTTTAGGAAGCACCGGGAACCAAACCATGGACCTCCCATGTGGTAGGCAGATTAGTCATCTGAGCCACATCTGCTTCCCGGATAGTTTTATTATTATGAATTCTGTAGATAACTGGAAGACAAGCCAGGACATGATAAATGCCACAAATAAGGCATTGCTAAAGTGCTACTGAGGTTTAGAGATAGGATTTGTTTTATTTCCAGAGAAGCCAGTGGCATTGTCATGAAGGCAGTGATCATGAGAGTACAGTATTTTTACATTTTTAAGCTGTTTAAGTTAGTCAGTATCTGCTCTTTACTGAGGGCCTTCTATGTGCCAGGCATTTAATCAGACGTTTCACCTTCACTATTTCACTTAATCCATTCAACAGGCAGAGATTATTATCTCCATTTCTCAGATGAGAAAAATGGCAGTCATCATGGTTACACAACTTGCCCAAGATCACACAGCTAGTACATGGTGGAGCTTGGAATTGCAATCCAAATATTGCATTCTAAAGTTTGAAGAGAGTGATCTTAATTTTTAGGGGTCATGCTGGTCAAGGTTAATCTGTTCCAAATAAGGCTCCTCCATTTATCTTTGGGAAATACCACCAGAGGGCTTGTTGCTTTTGGAGGATCCATAGATCCATGACTCTTTACTTACCTGGCTAAATTTGAAGCTCCTTTATCGAAGGGATTCAAGGCATGACTTTGATACTGGTGAGGGGAAATGGAGCACAAGGCAAGAAATCCAGACCAAAGCTTTATTGTAAGTTCTGGATGCACACCGTGGAGTTTAAGAAAAGGCTTCTTCCTATTCCAGAGGATACCCAGAGTGCACACTAGCCCAGTACCTCCTAGCTGGGGCCCCAATTAGGTCTTGGTCAGAATGTAACTAGTGATTGGATAAGGCTGAGCCTCCAGTTTGAAGGTCTCTTGAACCTGTACTAAGCAAGGTTGGAGAAGGAAGGCACGAACATCCTGCACTAAATAAAGTTACATCCAAGAGCTGGCTTCTTGGGACACTAATAGCAAAGTCAAATCTCTTCACACAAAAAAAATTCTGTGCAATTAAAATAGTGTGGAGTCTCACTGCAGGCACCACATTTAATGTAAGCAGATTCCAGGACACAGAAAATGTGGACCATCCCGTGGGGTTTCTTAATAATCATAGCTTCTAGTGTTTGTGCAGAACCTAATAAAACACTCCCAGCCACTTTCACCGGTTCTAACAAAGTTATTTGCCTTGACTTTTCTGTGGGAACACAGCAGAGGTGACATAGCAAGAAAGAAGTAGCCCAGGGCTTGGTCTCAAGTGGATATGGGTTTGAATCTTCCTTCTAGATTTAATAGCTGTGACCTTGGGTAGATTATTAGCTCCTCTAAGCCTTAATTTCCTTATATGTACAAGGGCTATCCCCAGGCAGGGATTAAATGATAACTGATACATCAATTGCTGTTTTAGTTTGCTAAAAGCTGCCAATGCAATATACCAGAAATGGGTTGGCTTTTGCAATGGGAATGTATTAGGTTAAAAGCTTACAGTTCTGAGGCTGTGAAAATGTCCAAATCAAGGCATCATTAGAGATGCTGTCTCACTGAAGGTTGGCTGCTGGCAATCTTGGTCTCCTTCATCGTGGCAAGGCACAATGGTGGCTCTGCTGTTCTCTGCCTTCTCCTCCAGGATTACTTTCTCCCTGAGGTCAGCTGTGGGCAATAAAGCACATGGCCGTCCACTCATCTCTCCCCTCTCCTCCGGTCTTGTTAATAATTCTGCCTTGGGCTTCTCCATCTGTGACTTTTCTCTCTCCCGGGTTCATTGATTTCTGGAGGCTTCTCTCTGGCAGTGTGGCTTTTTTTTTTCCTCCAAATGTTTTTTGTTTGTTTGTTTGAGGTACCAGGTCAGGGATTGAACCTCAAACCTCATATGTGGGAAGCCAGCACTCAAACTGAGCCATGTCGGCTCCCCTGAGTTTGTTTTTTCATTTGTTTGCTTGTTGTTTGTTTTTTCTGTTTTTAGGAGGCACTGAGTACCGAACCTGGGACCTCCCATGTGGGAAGTGGGCGCCCAACCACTTGAACCACATACGCTTCCCTCCAATTGTTTTTATTTTTTAAAATTTTTATTTATTTAATTTTTAAAAAGATTTTATTTTATTTATTTCTCCCCACCTCCTTGTTGTTTGTATTTGCTGTGTCTGTTCATTGTGTGCTCATCTTCCTTTTAGGAGGCACCGAGAACTGAACCCGGGACCTCCTATGTGGTAGGGAGACACCTAATCACATGAGCCATCTACGTTCCCTGCTTTGTTGTGTCTCTCATTATGTTTTTCTCCTTGTGTCTCTTGTTGCGTCATCTTGTTGCGTCAGCTTGCCGCGCCAGACCGTCGTGTCAGCTTGCTGTCTTACTCATCTTCTTTAGGAGGCACCAGGACTGAATCTGGAATCTCCCATGTAGTTGGCGGGAGCTCAATTGCTTGAGCCACATCTGCATCCCCAAATGTTTTTAATTGCCAAAAGCCAGACACAAAATAGAACTTCCTGATGGTGAGGATAACTACTCATTTTATTGCTAGAAGCTGAGAAGTTAAGAGAACTTTTGATGTCATCTTTCCTTTATGCATATATCTTTTGTAACATATACATTTCCTTTCCTAATTATTTTCAAGGATGAGATACTTTAAAAAATATCTAGAAAGGACATAGGGTAGCTCACTTGCAAAGCAGGATGCTGAATGGGATGACTTTTTTCCCCCAAATGTTACAGTATAACAACACCATGTTTGCTGTGTGTATGTGTATGTGTATGTGTGGGGAGAGGTGTGTTTGAGTGTGTGTGTGGCTTGCATCTTTAACTAGATTATGAACCTTTTTTCCTTGCCTTTGAGCTAACAATGACAATGTTCAGTTCTTTATCTGAAATGTGTCCTAAGAAAATACATGTAATAAGACCTAATTTGGGAAGCGGCTGTGGCTCAATCAGTGGGGCTCCCGTTTACCATATGGGAGGCCCCGGGTTCGGTTCCAGGGCCTCCTGGTGAGGGCGGGCCCGCCCGCACGGGGTGGTTAGCTGACCCAGCGAGCACAAGCAGCAAGGGGGGGATAAATGAATAAATAAATAAAATCTTTAAAAAAAAAAAAAAAAGACCTAATTTGAAAAAGTTGCAGTGGATGTTCCTATCTACTTAACTCTGCAGCACGGACGTCCAGCTGTCCTTTGGGAAATAGCTGTTTATTATTGCTGTTGTTATTGCTGGTACTTATGTTTTCTTACCATGCTTCTTGAATGCCCCAAGCAACACATTTTGGAAACTTTGGTTCATTTCCTAAACACAAGCATCATGAAGCCTGAACTTCTGGTTCAAGTGTTCTTACCTGGCACCAAGGTCAGAACACAAATTAACGGATAGCTCCCTGACTGATTTACATTCATGGTGGCAATGCATGTGCCATTTGCACTGGCCTAAGTGGACAACGTGCTGAGCAGAGATGAAGCACAGGAGGACAGTGAGAAACAGGCTGACCATGTCAGCACAAGAAAATAACCTATTTATAAGAGTTCTTATCACTCCTTTGACCAGTGAGAGATATCACTGGGGAAATGTGAAGACCCACAGCATGTAAGATTAGGCTACCAACCCCCAGACCAAAAGCGCACAGACAGAGACAAGAAATAACCCTCCTTTAAGTACCTATCCTTAAGAAATTTCCCAGATATAATTTCATAGCAGAACTTCAATTCTGGTCTATTAAAAGCTGCAAACTATCCTATAGAATAACATACCTACAAAGTTATTCATTGTAGTATGAAAGTACTGGGAAAAGTTTGGAAACAACCTACATGACTACTTTAGGGGACAGAATAACCAAATGATGGAATACCCATACAAAGAATTACAGAGAAATAATTAAAAAAAAAAAAAAAAAAAAAAAAAAAAGACACTATGAACTGAATTAGAATCATCTTCAAATGAAAAAATATAGGTGTGGGATAATATTGTATGTTATCATGAAGGGGAAAAAAAGCAAAACAAGAATACATACATACAAAAATGATTTTTTGTGTGTACATGAAATACCTCTCAAAGGGTATATAAGAAACTGAAATCATTGGCTTCTTCTGGAAAGGGGCAATGGATGATGGGAGACAAGGGGTTGGAGGTGATTCCCCACTGCATATCCTTTTGAATTTTGAACCAAATATTTGTATTGCCTACCCAAAATAAATAAAATTAATATTTTAAAGAGAAATAAAAATTATATTAAATTAGAAAGAAATTAATTAAGTTTTTCTTAATCTAGAAGGTCTATAGAAGGGAGCCCAGTAGAATATTTCTGCAACATTTCTGTAGGTTTGAAATTTTTTCAAAATAAGATTTATTTTTAAAAAAGAAAGAGAACATCTGTTCTAGGATAATGAGTTGGGTGCTTCCAACAAGAGGCTGTCAAGGAAGGGGAAGTGCCAAAGATAATTTGCTTGCTCCAGAGGTATACTTGTATTGGCCTGAGAGTCTGAGGACAGAGTGGAAATTTCCTCTTTGCTGCCATCACAAAATGGGTTTCCAACATTGGCAATGCAGTTTCTGACTGTGCCATCCGACTCTAACAGACCCAACCTTCTCTAACTGAAAGTGGCCAACCCTGCATGTGTTGATTAAATATAAGGGGAAAAATGAAAATGTCACAGTTCACCCTTTTCTGCCATGCTTAGACAACAGAGCAGATAAAATGCCAAACATTTAGGAAAGGAATGAAATGTAGTTAAAGCTTAGATTTTGGGGAAGCGGATGTGGCTCAATTGATTGAGCTCCCACCTACCACATGGGAGGTCCCGGGTTGGATTCCCAGTATCTCCAAAAGAAGATGAGCAAGACAGCGAGCTGATGTGATGGGTTGGTGCAGCAAGCTGATGCAATAAGAGACACAAGGAGGAAAAACATAATGAGAGACAACAAAAGCAGGGAGCAGAGGTGGCTCAAGCGATTAGGCACCTCCCTCCCACATGGGAGGTCCTGGGTTCAGTTTCCAGCACCTCCTAAAAGGAAGACAAGCACACAATGAACAGAAACAGCAAAAACAAATAATGATGGGGTGGGGAGAAACAAATAAATAAATATTAAAAAAATAAATAAATAAAGCTTAGATTTTGAAAAAATTCCCTTGATTGACCCACCCCTGGGAAGAGAAACAGTTCCTCAGCAAGCAGGAACTGCCTCTGTGCACACCTAACAAGAGTCATGTGCAAGGAAGCTGTTTCTAATAAAGAGACTCTGGTAAGAAGGAAGGGGCATGGAGTAGAAGTCAACATATTTGAGTTCCCGTCCAGACTCTATCTCCATACTTGTCATATGACCTTAAGCAGGTATAGCCTCCTTTATAAAATGGATTAATAGCTGCCTCACCTACCTTCCTGGACCCGATGATAAAAATGGACACAACCTCTCTCTTTTGAGGCAGAAGCAACGTGATGGAGACTGGAGAGACCCTAGAACACTCCTAACACCATGAGCCTCCTCAACAAACCCAAGAGTGAGGTGACCCAAGAGGAGCTGCAGAAGCAGGGGGAGGAGTTTAGCACAGGTCCCCTCTCCATGCTCACGCAGTCGGTCAAGAATACCCAAGTGCACGTCAATTCTCGCAACAAGAATCTCTTGGGCCCCATGAAGGCCTTTGACAGGCACTGCAACATGGTGCTGGAGAACGTGAAGGAGATGTGGACTGACGTCCCCAAGAGCAGTAAGGGCAAGGAGAAGTCCAAACCAGTCAACAAGGACTGCTACATCTCCAAGACTTTCCTGCAGGGGGACTTGGTCATTGTGGTCCTGCAGAACCCACTCTTTGCCAGCAAGTAGGGCTCTCCTTCCCACCCCCATAACCTCCTGCCCCTGTCCTGCTAAGACCTGCCCTCATGACGGAAATAATAATAATAAAAATCCCTGAGTTTAAAATAAATAAAAAGGCTACAAAAACACTTGGAAAACTATAAGGCCAACATTAGGTTTGTAAATACAAGACAAAATGCTTTTTCCTTATAATTATAATTTTGAATCAGAAGAGCAAACATGAACCTCAGGATGAGGCAGATCAGAACTTGAATTGTAGTCCTCTCTCAACTGCTGTGTGACCTAGGGCAAGTTGCTTAGCCTCTCTTAGCCTTAGTTTCCTCACTTCAAAATGGAGTTAGTGCTACATACTTAACAAGAAGGCTAGGAGAATAAGTGAAGCAACCTATATAGAGACACTCAAGTAGATAGAGAACTCTCAAGTATGAGTTCCCTTCCTTTGTATACATAGGACAAAGAATCAGCATCTCAATCAAGGGACACTTCATTGATTTGCTCATTCATCAAACTCTCTGTACTATATGCTCAATTTTTTGTAAAATCTAAAACTCTGCTAAAAAAATAAAGTATTAATTTAAAATTTTTTTCAAGGGAGTAAAGTATAATGATTAAGAAGGGGGGACTCTGGAGCCAGACTGGTTGGGTTTGAATCGTGGCTCTGCCCCTTACTAGGTGGGTAACCAGAGGAAATATATACAACAGCCCTGTACTTCACCTTCCTTATCTATAATCTATAAGCATGATGTAAATTTTTGCTGTTAATCTAATAATAATTATTATTAGACATTGTACTCAATAATGGGAATACAGTGGTGAACAAGGCTGTTTCGATCCCTGCACTTGTGTAGCTTAAGGTACAGGTTCTGAAATCACCTCCCACTTATCTTTTTTATTTTTTCATTTTTTTTTTAGGAGGTACCGGTGGTGATTGAACTCAGAACCTCATACTTGGGAAGCAAGGGTGCAACCACTGAGCTACATCCACTCCCCATCCTCCCACTTATCTTAAAGGTAGAGAAATTTAGGCTAAAGTGATTGACTCCACCAAGACCATGCAGCTCATTATTGAGAAAGAATTAGTGAGGACCAGCCAGGACTAGTGAGAAAGTTCCTGACTGCCAGCCACTGTTTCTCCATTGCCCTGGGCAGGACAACCAGCATTGTCCAGAGTCAAACCTTTTGAAAGCACTGGGCAGCAAGGATTCTGGAAGACGAGTGGAACTGGCCTAATAATTCTGCTCATTGCAGACCTCTATTTGGCTGTATCCCATTCCTTACAGTGTTGTCATTGCTCGAACTCCATTCTGCAATTTTCAGATTTGGAGTTAATGGTGGAGTCCATGTGGAAATGCTGCATCTCATGCCCCACTTGCATTTTGTGCTTAGTAATCTTAAATACCAGCAAGGGTTGGGTCTCCCAGAGGCCACCTGCACCACAGCTGATCCAGATTTGGTGGAACCCTTTAGTGTAGTCAATATTGTAGGCTCTCTTTAGGAAAAGGACTACATAATCTCGAATTCGTTACAAGGTAGGAAAGGCTGCAGGCAAGTGAAGGGCCCTGAAATTTTAGTGTAATTAACTTCCTGTTAAATTTAGCTCTGTTCCTATAGTTTCCTAATTTCTTTTCTCTCCAGCTCCCTCCTTCCTTCCCTCTTTTCCTTCTTTCCTTCCATCATCTAACTGGCATCCGTCCTACCATCCAGCACCCACCGTTTGCCAGGCAGTATCTTTCATGCCTTTATATTTTGATGACAAAATTGGACTTTACTCTGCAGATTTTTATCCAAAATATGATAAACACACAGTTTTTCTTGATACAAAGGGGGGAAATGATGTGCAACTAGCCTGTGGATGGTGTATACACATGCTGTGTGGGGCCGCTGGTTAGACTATAATGCAGCCAGTGGCTATGGCTTTCTATGCACATTTGCAAACACACCCAGAGGCTGGCTTTTCTATACTGGGCACATTCAACAAACAGAATAATACTCTCAGATGGGAGGTAGGGATTGATTTAATAACCTAGAGAAAATCATTTTATGTAATTATGTATCATTACATATATTTAATCTAATATTTTCACACACATCATCTGATTTAATGTTCACACCATCTGTCATGCAGCTTTACTAAAATGCCCATATTGTGGATTGGAGACTGAGGCTTACAGTGACTCATCAGGGTCACAGAGCTATTAACTAGTAAAGCTAGGCT
The DNA here is from genome assembly GCA_026826555.1 of Tolypeutes matacus. NCBI lineage: Eukaryota > Metazoa > Chordata > Mammalia > Cingulata > Chlamyphoridae > Tolypeutes > Tolypeutes matacus. Next base: position 10,256,877 of record JAKSZT010034297.1, read on the forward strand.
TTGAAGAGTGACCCCAAGTTCAGAGCCCTTTCTCATCCAAAAGGAACTTTGTTCTTGGGTTAATATCACTTTCCACAGGCTTGGTGCCCAAGGATGAGCCTTCAAATTTGAGTCTGGGGAAGCGGATGAGGCTCAATCCATAGGGCTCCCGTTTACCATATGGGAGGCCGGGGGTTCGGTTCCGGGGGCCTCCTGGTGAAGGCAAGCCAGCCCACGCGGCGAGGTGAACTGACCCCGCAAGGGGAGACAAGTAGACACAGAAAAACGCACAGCAAATGGACACAGCGGGCACAAGCAGCAAGGGGGGGGGGGTAATAAATGAATAAATAAATAAAATCTTTTAAAAAAAATTTGAGTCTGAAATTCCCTTTCCCACAGCAGCCTTCTTATCCTCACATTCAGAGGACACAAAGACAGTACAGCCTGCAAGTGCACAAAGAACCCATAGACAGAATAAGTAGAGGCCATCTTGTGGATAATTTGGGGAGGCAACTTGTTCCTTGGGTGGGGAGGGGGCGGCGGTTCTGGGCTGGGATTATCCGGATGAGTCACCTAGGTTTATCCCATTATTTGCATAGTTTCTCACTTCTCCCCCTCCCGTGGGCAGCAATAACACCCAGCCACAAACGGAGCTGCCCCGGGCCGGGATGGCGTCCGCCCTTCACCCCCTCCTCCCCAGCAGGCTGTTCAGCCAGGGCCCGGCAGGGAGCCCCGAGGGGAGGAGGCGTGCGTCTTCGGGTGGCTGTCAGCTTTCCCAGCTGACTCAACGCCCCCCACCTCCCCCGCCGCGCGTACTCAGCCTCGGGCCGCCTGACTTTCCATTTCCAGGCCTCGGCGTCCTGGGAGTGCGGGGGACCCCCTCCCGCCGCCGCCGCCGCGGGCGCCGCGTCTGGGGCAGAACCCCGGGCATCCTGCCCGCTCTCAGGGCAATCAAGAGTCCACGGTAAAGGAGAGCGCGCAATGTAGGTCAAGGTGCTCTCGGGAGGGCCCAGCGGAGGATCACCTGACCGGGAGGTGTGTGACTCAGCGGGAAGGGAGGGAGTGGGAGCCGCAATCTCCGGGTCCGGGGGAGGAGGTCAAGTGGGCTGGCTGCCGGTCTGGGGAGGAGGAAGAGGCTGCCGGAGACCGAGAGGGAAGGATACGGTGACCTCTGGTGACCTCCCTAAGGTGGAATCCAAATCCACTCCAGAGCGGGCTGTCACCTTGGGTGTAGCTGAAACCACTCCCAGGTCAAACTGTCTCAGTGGCTGCGAAGACCTAATTAGCAGCCTCCCCTGCCCAAGTGGGAAACCAAATTAACAGACTGTTCATCACTCCAGACTCCATCCCCCCAGCCCCCAAAGAAAGAAACGAAAGCGTTGGTCTATCATACAAAGGCACCCATCCCTATTAGAGGCAATTATATTTCCCCCCCCAATTAATTTTGAATATGAAAGTTACTAACCCTTTTTTATTTTACATCTCCACATGGCAGGGACCTCCTTTCAAGGGCGTGGCAGTTGCTGCTGAGGCTGGAACAGCAGCTGCTCTGTCTGAGCCTCACTTCCTCTGCTCCCAGCTGCAGGCTGCAGGCTGCAGGTTCCTCCGGGCCAGGCAGGGAGTTTCCTCCTTCTCTGTCCTGGCCTGGCTGGCCGGCCACTCTCCCCTCCCAGCCCCCAGCTGCTCACCACCCAGAAGTGGGTAGCACTTCTGGGACTCCCTAGTTCCGTGAGTCAGAGCCAGGCTGGAGACAGACAGCAGGCTTCCTTTATTAAAGCAGCCTCCTGCCCTGTACACCACAGAGGGAAGCTATAATTACTCCTTTGGCCTGGCTCTGAAAACGGGACCACAAACGCTTTGACGAGGAGGGACGGTTCCCAGTTCTTGTGATTATCTACTGCACCCCAGTTTGGAAATGTTAAGAATAACAGCCAGGGGTTAAGGGCCTGTTTTGCAAATGTCTGCTGTTTTGCATATGTAATGAGATGCACTGGAACTAGCCATCAATGTAGAAGAAAAATGGCAAATTAAAGTTGCCAGAGTTTTTGTTTTTTTGCCTCCTACCTCACCGCCAGAGTCTTACTGGGGCAGGGTGCTCATTGTTGACGTTTTCTAAGAGCTAAAGGAAAAGGCAATAAAACACTATTTTGGGTCTTGAGTTCAAGGACTGTTTTATCCTTTAGGCATTACAGACACAAAAATCTCAGGCCTCCCAGCATTTCAACAGCTTAAAGAAATGTTTGAAACCTGAAAAAAAAAATTGGCTCCAAAATAAAAAATAAAATTTCAATGTCAAAAAAATAAAGTTAGGGGGGACAGATGTGGCTCAAATGGTTGGGCGTCCGTCTGCCATATGGAGGGACCTGGGTTTGATCCCCGGGACCTCCTGGTAAAATAAAAAATAAATATATAGGAGGCGCATGGACTGCCAGGCTCTGTGTGCTGGTGAGCCACCAGGCCGCGGAAGCCATGCAGCAAGATGATGACGTAACAGGAGAGAGACGCAGGGGAGAGTCAAGACGAGATGCTCCAAAAGCTCCAGAAACCGGGAACTGAGGGGGCGCAGGTGGCAGAACACCTCTTTCCTATGTCGGAGGTCTTCAGGATCGAATTCTGGTGAAGACTAGAGGAGAAGGATGAAAAGAGATGGCAGGAAACAGACACATAGAGTTGCCCAGCGAATGGACACAAAACAGCAAATGGGGAAGGGGTTTTTTTAAAACAGATAAAGTAAATAAATAAATCTTAAAAAAAAAAAAAAGTCAAACTTTATTAACTCTTGGGTTTACTGTTCACTGGTTCATTCATTCACTCTTCCATTCACTCCTGTAAGCATGTATTTATTCCATTCATTCAGCAAATGTTATAGGTACTTGGGATCCTAAGTGCTAAATCACCTAAAGATACAGACAAAACTAAACAAATATTCCTGCACTTGGGATCAGTTATACACAATAATAAGTAAATTATACGGAACATTAAAGACAAGTGTGAGAGATAAGAGAAAAATAGAGCAGGGTTGGGGGAATAGTTGATGAAGGAAGAATTCATAAACCTTTCATGAGAACAATTTGTAGGTTAGGCCTCCCTGTGAAAGAGTTCTCAAGTATGCATGATGATTGCTGAGAAATTATAACCAATTGTAAATTAAATGAATTACATGTGATGAGAATGAAATTATAAAATTCCTTTAAGCTTTGGTTATAACCAAAAATGAGGGTATATATTTGATAAGAGATAATGCATTTGATCCTGCCTCTGGTTATGGCAGGTAGAGGCCATAAAATATTTATTGGGCACCTATAATGTAGTAGGTAAGGGCTTGGGTGTCAGATGCCAGGGTTCAGAGCCTAACTCCACCGTTTACTACTTGTGGAATTCTGGGAAAGATATTCTATTTCAGTCTCCCATCTATAAAATGGGGGTAATATAAGACCTACCTCACAAGGTTTCTATAATGATTAAATGAGCTAATAAATGAAGAGGTGTTAGCACAGCACCTGGCACTTAATAAGCACTTGATAAGTATTATCTATAATCATTGCGATTGTGATGATGATGACCATGATGATAATGACAAGGTACCAGGCACTGTGCTGGGTGGGAATCCAGCATGGATAAGACAATGACATGGTCCCCATTGGAGGAGGCTCTGCAAACATACTGTGCTTCATTAAATCCTCATGGTCCCCTTGTGGGGCGATCCCACTGTGCCCTTGTAAGCCATACTTGCATAGTCAATAAACATAGGAAGAGACCACAAGGAGATAACATTTAACACCCTTTCAATTGGAGAAACATTAAGACTGATAATACCAAATGTTGGAGAGGATGTGGACCAATAGGATCTTTATAAATTTCTTATAGGTGTGATTGTAAATTGGTACATCCCCACTATTGTGGATGTTGTCAGCTGAGTCTAAGAATGTTCAGCTCAGCATGTTCAAAGTCGTGGAAAACAGGTGATGATCCATAAATAAGAGCACCATGGAACAGAATGGAGAGGGTTATACAAGTAGTGAACACAGAAGGCTATATGATACAATATGGATGAATTCCCATCAATATAATATTATGGGGGAAAAGACTACATATAGGGAAGCGGCTGTGGCTCAATCAGTAGGGCTCCCGTTTGCCATATGGGAGGCCCCGGGTTCGGTTCCCGGGGCCTCCTGGTGGGGGCGGGCCCGCCCGCGCGGCGTGGTTGGCTGACCCAGCGAGCGCGAGCGCGAGCGCAAGCAGCAAGGGGGGGATGGATGAATAAATAAATAAAATCTTTAAAAAAAAAAAAAAAAAAAAGACTACATATAATGTGATAGTCTTTTAATTAAGGCTAAAACAACAAATTCTAAACAGGAGGCCTTTTAGACATAGCTATGAAATAAAACTTTTTTTAAGGAAAAGCCAAAGGAATGGTAAACTCAAGATTCAGGATGGGATGAGTGGATGGACACAAAGTGATGGGAAAGGTAGGGACGCACAGGAAGAAAGTGGTGGTAGGGTTCACAGGCATTTGATAAAGAAAGAAATAAACACATAGATGAATAACAAATAACTAGCCAAAGGTTGGTTGCAAGGTCCAACTGAAGATGGAAGAATGTCACGGGAAGCGGCTGTGGCTCAATCAGTAGGGCTCCCGTTTACCATATGGGAGGCCCCGGGTTCGGTTCCCGGGGCCTCCTGGTGAAGGCAAGCCCGCCCGCATGGCGTGGTTAGCTGACCCAGCGAGCACAAGCAGCAAGGGGGGGATAAATGAATAAATAAATAAAATCTTTAAAAAAAAAAT